>CM032446.1:246383809-246476309 GCA_019049505.1 Pachyrhynchus sulphureomaculatus
CGAAGTACCAAGTTGAACATCATACGGATATGAAGTATTAGCGCGACGTATATTTCTAACATTGCACGGCTCTGGGAGGAATTAAGCGAGCTACATCCTTCGAACACTTTCCATGAAAATACTTGCAGAACAGAATCAAGTCGCCAAACCGTTCTTCGATGTTCCAGCGAATCAAGGCCGCCGGTCAGTTCCGGGTCTCCAATCAGACGAACAGCCATTCTCTGAACAGAATCCAACAAATGCAGTGTGTGTTTGGGAGCGGAGCCCCAAACATTGGTACAATATTCCATAGTTGGTCGAATTTGAGTTTTGTAAAGAATTAACAGTTGTTGTGGAGTGTAAAGCTTTCTGGTTCGAAATAATATTCCCAACTTTTGAGAAGCTCTCCTTGCTATGCCTGCAATTTGCTCCCAAATTAACGCACAATGCAAGGGGAATGGAGTACCCCGACATGACTATGTCGGGTCCAGCAACGTTGACTTTTTTAGAAAAAAATGCCGCCTGGGTTTTTGTGGCATTAAATTCCATTTGGTTACTATCATCCCATGATAGAATTTCTTCCAGGTCTTTGTTAAGTTGAAAGACCTCCTGCTGTGTGCGGATATTCACCTGAGTAGCCGATGTCCGAGCGTTCAAAGTGGAGAGGAGACCGTATGGAGCCTTGGGGCACACCCGCGGCACAACGGTTTGTCGGTCTGTTGGCGCGATAACTCTTGAACGAAATAAAATACCTAATGAAGGGTGAAGCTTATGGTTTTTGAGTGATATCGCTTAAGGAGAAGGGGGTGAAACGGGTGGGGGTCGATAAATTTTGTATGATTTTAATAGTAACATCGAAATTTGTACAGGATTTTTGTCGAAATAATAAACACACATGGCGCATTGGTATAACAATTAAAAATAAACGAAAAAAATCGTAATTCTTAGAAGTTACCAAAGTGTTCTTCGCATTTGCTGAACCATCCCAGGACGCGTTTCGCCGTATCACGGCTCATCAGCTGGGCTAGGTTCAGCAAATACGAAAAAACACACTTTTAGTCCTTTATCCAAGTAACTAACGGAAAACTATAACAAATAGATGCTTTTACTGCACTCTACCGGCGGGACTTACTAAGTCATTCAAGCAGAGTTTATTTTTAATTGTTATACAAATGCGCCATCTATGCCTTCGAGCAGTAAGCTTGAGAAAGGTGCGCTTCTGCAAATAAATTGCCAGCCGTGTTGGCAGCTCTGCTTGAATGACTTAGAAAGTCGCCGGGTAGAGTGCAGTAAAAGCATCTATTTGTTATAATAAACACACATTTTAGATTAGTAGGGATTGTTTCAAATATATAGCATTATATGTCCTTTTCCCTATGTAATAATTAATTTGGTAAGTTTCATCGCTGAGAAAATAAAGACCGCAGCTGATTATATACATCTTTAAGCAAAAAAGATAATCAAAAAATTAATTAACATAAACCGTTAATTAATTTAAACTTCGACTTCTCTCCGAAGACCATATCGTAATGTTCTTATTTACATTACTTGCACGCGTATATTACCGTCATTACTTTCACATTAATAGAATAATAAAGTCCATTGCCGAAAATGGCATGCAACATGTGCAAAAAAAAGTGCCTGTCCACGACAGACGGTTTCAAATTGTCGAAATTAAAGAAATTAGCACCTTGACCACTTGTCGATCAGCATGCACATGCTGTGGTGGTCGATACGGATGGCACTGCTCGAGGACATACAGTATAGTTCATTCCTTTAGAATATATATATATATATATATATATATATATATATATATATATATATATATATATGTATATATATATGTTATATATATATAATATATATATATATATATATATATATATATATATATGTATATATATATATGTATAATATATATATATATATATATATATATATATATATATATGTATATTATATATATATATATATATATATATATATATATATATATATATATATATATATATATATATATATATATATATATACAGGGTTACAGGGAAAGTTGTCCTAGATAATTAAGGATGTTATAGTTTAGGTCGTTTCTGACCGATTTGACTCTATGGCATGATGTCCTAAACTTAACCGTTTTCGAGATATTGAAGTTTAAAGATTTTCTAAAAAAAAAAACATGGTTTTTTTTTTTGCTTTTATATCGATTTTTTTTTATTAGAGGTTCTCGAGTGCGATTTTTTTTTGGTTATTTTTAGTTACTCTGTATGTCAAGTATCAAAAATCATCAAAAAAATTTTGAACTAGTTACTAACAGTTTCAAATGGCGGCTTGTTAATGTTTCTAAATTACGAATTTTTACCAAGTGTTTTTCTACTTTAAATCAATACAGAGTTATTCTGCAAATTATTTTAAAAACTTTTACGTCTTTTTAGCTATCAAAAAGGTATAATACTAGGAGTTTAATAGGAAAACTGTACAAAGAATGACATCTAAAGCGGGCTCGGGTAGCAAAAGGTAAATTTTTAGTTCTAGGTGAAAATACGAAAAATACACAAAAATAAAACAAAAAACCTTGCAATTTAATATTTTTTATTAATTATAATTGATGTTCTATATGGTCGCCCCTATTTCTAACACAAATTCTCATTCCTTTTCTTAAATTACTTTTCACAACGCTGGTTGGGAGGTGCCGCCTCATTTCGTCAGCCGCATCAAATTATTTTTTGTCTTAGGACATCCACGTTTTCGATAGGAGTCATCTGGTCGTATACGAGACTTTTCATGTGACCCCACACATAAAAATCCATCGGTGTTAGGTCTAGGCTTCTCGCCGGCGAAGGTATGGGTCCGCCTCTTCCAATCCATTTGTTGGGATAATTGTCATTGAGCCATGCACGAACACTTCCTCTGTAGTGAGCTGGGCAGCCATCGTGTTGAAAGTAGGTCTTCCATCAAATTAGGTAAATCGTTCCGCAAAAAATTGTCGTATTCCTCGCCATTCAAATTATCTGGCAGGAAGAATGGCCCAACCAAATAATTTGAAATTATACCCATCCACACATTTAAGCTGAATCTTGTTTGTGATCCTTTCGTTCTTTTTTTGTTTGGGTTGCTTCCTATTTAGAAGTCCAATAGTGGGCATTGTGGTAGTTTGTAAGACCGTCTTTGTCGAATTTCGACTCGTCAGTCCATAGTATTTTTTTAAAAAAAGATGCATGTTCGACATCGGTATTGAGCATAAATCTGCAGAATTCTAATCGTCGCAACGGATCCCTTCTTCAATGACTTGCACGGGCGTATAGTGGTAAGGGTGTTGCCCAACAGTATACATTACAAACCATACCTTCCACTGCGAAATACCAAGCTGTTGTGCGACAACATTTGTAGATGTGGTTGGGTCCACCTCAAAGAGACGTCGTATTTCGTTTTCTTCGTCTTCGTCAAAGATACGTGATCGTCCCATGTCAGTCCGCCGTCTTTGTACGGAACCAGTTTCTCGTAGTCTTCGATAAGTTCTATCAAATACGCTAACATCAGGTACACGACGAGTAGGATATCGCAGTATGTATTCATTACGTGCATGCGAAGACACTTCTTCGCAAAATCCGTAACACATTAGGATGTCAGCATATTCCTCGTTGGTATACGTTGCCATATTCACAAGCAGAGATCAAAATCCAGTTACAAGCCAATTCACACAGTCAGAAGATGAAATACAGATATTTTTGAAAAGCACGGTATAGCACATCTACCACGGACGAATCGCATGAGCAGACTAAAAATCATTCAATAATGTTTAGTGAACAGAAAATGTCACTCGCACAGAGAGTACCCCGGAAAAAATGCTTACCCAACCCTTTTTATTGTTTGAAGGTGCAGGTAGGAAACCGGTAATTGGGCCTATTGAAATCTCATTTTCTTAGAATTTTCAATAGATCCAGTAGATATTATACCGTTTTAGATAGTTAAAAAGACGTAAAAGTTTTTAAAATAATTTGCAGAATAACTTCCATACATTTTTTTTTCTCTTTATTGATTTAAAGTAGGAAACACTTGGTAAAAATTCGTAATTTAGAAACATTAACACGCCGCCATTTGAAACTGTTAGTAACTAGTTCAAATTTTTTTGATGATTTTTGATACTTGACATACAGACTAACTAAAAATAACCAAAAAATCGCATTCGAGAACCTCTAATAAAAAAAATCGATATAAAAGCAAAAAAAAAACATGTTTTTTTTAGAGTTAAATTTTTAACCTTAAATATCTCGAAAACGGTTAAGTTTAGGACATCATGTCATAGAGTCAAATCGGTCAGAAACCTAAACTATAACGTCCGTAATTATCTAGGACGACTTTCCCTGTAACCCTGTATATATATATATATATATATATATATATATATATATATATATATATATATATATATATATATATATATATATATATAAAGTAGTTAAAATTTTTTTCTTTTTTTTTTTCTGAAATCCGTCAATAAGAGAAAAAATCATTCGTTGTCAAATTCTATATTTCGTTGGTAATTCACAACTTCATCAGGAATGTAAAAACTGAAAGTCTTCTTCTTCTTCTTCTTCCTTCTTCATGATAGGCACAGTTGCCTGTTCTTTCTTCGTAGCTTGCCTAATCGTAATTGATGGTAAGGTTATCGCTCCACCTTTCCGTGGCCTTCCCGCACTTCTTCTTGCCACTGGTGATTTAATGCGTGCAATTCTCACGATACTTTCTTGATCCATTCGGTCTATATCTGCGTTACACTCGCGTTTTCTTTCGAGGATCCACTTGTTAACCTCTTCCACCTGACATGCTCGTCTAATATTGTCATTTCGTTCCCTTCCAACATAGTCTTTCCGGCTATTTTTCGTAAGACTTTCATTTCGCATGTTTCAAATATCCTTTTAGTAGTGAAACTAGAAAAGGAAAACTGTATGTACTAAACAAGAATAAACAAAAGGAGACTCACCAACACAGAGTATTACAAAATCAAAGGTGATGTTAACATGTGCCACACACTACTAACAAACAAAAAAAAAACACAAGCAACATGACGAGGAACAACACAAAACCTTCTGTCCCGCTCTCCTGATAAAAAAAAAACAAAAATATTGATTTATTAAATATTTTTGGTCTTAACATATAAAAATATCTGTGCTTTTTTGATACCCTCAATTTGGGCTTGCACCATCCTGACATCATGTACCAAATATTTCAGACTTTCGAAAAAATAGTGCTTGTCAAAAATTTTTTTTTTCGGTTTCTGACTACTCTGAATACTCTTTTTCTTTCAGATTTACTTATATATATACCAGGTGTACAAGTATGAAATGCGGATTTTTTTCTAAATAAACAAGTTAAATTCGGAAGAATGATAAAAAGTGCGTTATTCAAAGTATGCTCCATCGCTTGTTATACATATTTCCCATCTTTCGGGCAATTTGTGAATACCATGCCAGTAAAAATTTTCCCCTTTTGCTGCGAACCCATCATCGCGCCATTTTTTCACATCTTCGTAAGAACCAAAGCGCTGCTCAGCAAATGCGTGGCCCATCGATGCAAGCAAGTGGTAATCGGAAGGAGCCAAGTCTGGTGAGTAAGCCGCATGGGGTAGAACTTCCCAGCTGAGTGGTTTCCAACGTGTCGCGAACTGATTTTGCCGTATGTGATGGAGCATTGTCATGAATAAAAATGACTTTGTGTTGCCTCTTTAGGTATTCTGGCCTTTTTTCAAGCAGCGAAAACCGTTCAAATCTGTCAATTGTTGTTGGTAACATTTAGTATTAACCGTTTCCCCAGGTTTTAACAGGTCATAATAGATCACGCCCCTCTGGTCCCATCAAACACCGAGCATCGTCTTTCTGCCAAAGCAATTCGGTCTTGCGGTCGATG
The DNA here is from genome assembly GCA_019049505.1 of Pachyrhynchus sulphureomaculatus. Lineage (NCBI taxonomy): Eukaryota > Metazoa > Arthropoda > Insecta > Coleoptera > Curculionidae > Pachyrhynchus > Pachyrhynchus sulphureomaculatus. The sequence continues at coordinate 246,389,696 of CM032446.1, forward strand.
TGGATGGTGCGCCTGGTCTACCCATAATTTTTTTCGCTTGGAATTCTCAAAATAAATCCACTTTTCATCCGCTGTAAACTATTCGATGCAAAAAAACGACTTCCTTTTGTACCGAGCGAGCAAAATGTCACACATGGTTTTTGCGCTTTTTCCATTTACCTGTAGTTCAACTTATATCTTTCGCATCTCTCGTAGCCGATTGGAAATAGCTTGTTGACTAACGCCCAATTGCTCAGCGAGTTTGTTTTTGTGTTTGTGAATCATCTTCGTCCAACAATGCTTGCAATTTCACATCTTCGTATTTTTTTGGCGGTTTTCCACGTTCCTTGTCTGCAACATCGAAGTCACCACTTTTGAAATGCCGAAACCATCATTCACACGTATTTTGCGATGGAGCATGTTCACCAAAAGCTTCTCGAAGTAATCGGTATGATTCAACAGCAGTTTTCTTCATATGAAAACAAAAAAATTAATGCTGTCCGCGAATGCTCTTTGTTTTTTATAAATTTCGACATATTGAACACAACACTATGCACACACTTTTCCAATTTATCACTCGTGCGCGGCTGACACTTGTCGATGACACAACAAAATCGCGGAGTGTCAAATCCTTATAGCACAAATTGAAATCCGCATTTCATACACCTGGTTTATATATATATATATATATATATATATTATATATATATATATATATATTATACATATACCTATATATATATATATATATATATATAATATATATATATATATATATATATATATATACATATATATATATATATATATATATATATATATATATATATATATATATATATATAATATTATATATATATATACCTATATATACATATATATGTATATATATATATATATATATATATATATATATATATATATATATATAATTTATTTCAATTCTCGTTGATAGCAACCATAGTTATTGTAAAAAGTAGTTTTTTCTTTTTTTTTTCGAGAAATGGGGGGAAAACTCATTTTTTGTCAAATTCCATATTTCGTTGGTAATTCCCAACTTCATCAGTAGTAACCTGTGCGTAAATATTAATAGCCTATCAGATTATACTGTAAATCTACAAAACTTAAAATATTACAATAGATATTGCTTATGTTATTAATATCCGTTTTATAATTAATTATTATCTCATGCCTAATAATATGGCACATCTCAAGGAATAACCGCTTATTATATACGTATCGTAGATACGAGTTATCAAAATCAATATTTTGGTTCCCGTTCAGCAACTTCGAGTCCATAGGAATACAGATGAATACATATTTCAATACAGATTTCCAATTTCTGCTCACCCATATTCACTTGGTGCAAAATGATATGAGCAATTTCTGGATTTCTTGCCCTATTTTTGAGGTAACTAGGAAACTGTGACCCTCCAACTGAAACTGACTTTAGCGACTTAAATTGGGTTGTGGAAAAGGATATGTGCAATTTTTCGGTTTCCTACAAGTTTCGGGATAATTCACCGCCTAATTCATCATATTCTCTATTGAATCAGGATTCAGTGACTCGAAATACATCGGAATATAGATAGTAATATATCAGAGTGAACATTTTTAGTTTTTATAAACCCGTACCCACATTGCGAAACATGAAATGTGGAATTCGTGGACTTTTGAACCTCTTTTTTCAGGTTAGAAAAAAACTGTGATTTGATAGGGCAAATCCAACATCGGGATCGTATTCAACAGCTAAAAATACACGGAAGCAGGGAGGTCAGTCATCTCGGACAGATTTTTTTTTTTTAATTTTTGACCTCTTTTTGAGGTTAGAACAAATCTACGACGTGATGAGGCAAATTCAACATCGGGATCATGTTCAGCGACCAAAAATTCAGAAGGGAAGGGGGTCAGTTATCTCGGACAGTTTTTTTTTTATTTTTGACCTCTTTTTGAGGTTAGAAAAAACTGTGATGTGATGGGGCAAATTCAACATCGGGATCGTGTTCAGTGACCAAAAATACAGGAGGGTAGAGAGAATTACAGCCATACTAATTAGACTCGATTTAAATCGTTCCTTGGACCTCCAGAAACAATTATTCACGGCTGAACACGACTTTTTTAAGAACCTTTTTTTTTTACAGCTCTCAATACGCAAATTTTTGCAGAAAGAATGGAAAAACTCACTAAATTGCCGTAAAAAAATCAATAATGTTCCGTATTTTAAGTTTATCCATACGATTTATTGAAATTATTCATTGTCAATCCAACGTTTTCGTCTTTTTGCCTATTTTTTGTCCATTTTAATCTTGTAGTCCATTTAAAGTCCAGGTACACTTCTCTTATGTTCTTTTGACTTGCTGACTTCGAATTTTTATGTACCTTGTTAATGTTACGATATCGTGTCCAAATTATGGTCAGATTGTAGCCACTTTTTGGTCAAAAATGGCCGTAAATTAAAAATGACGTATTTAGAGATATTAATCTTACAGCCAATAGCTGGCCAAGATGAAAAATCAGAAACAAGAAGTCGACCATCAAAAAAGATGGCACGAGAGCTGGACATCTACGTCACAAAAGGCTTAAAAATAAATAAACCAAGACCTTATCTTATAAGAAGACTAGCCGGGCCCGCGGCTCCGCTCGCGTGGACTTGATTCACTACTATCGTCACTGCTTATTCCTTATGTTACCCAACGTAATAAAATATCTCCCATCATTTCTCCTTATCTCCCAATATTTCTCCTTATTTCCCATTATCTCTACATAATTTCCATTATCTGGGCTTATCTCTGCTCATCTCCCATTATTTCTCCTTCTCTCCCATTATTTCTCCTTATCTCCCATTATCTCTCCTTATCTCCCATTATTTATACTTATCGCCCATTATCTCACCTTATCTCCCATTATCGAGGCTTATCTCGACTTATCTCCCATTAGTTCTCCTTATCTCCCATTATCTCACCTTATCTCCCATTATCTAGGCTTATATCGAATTATATAGAACATATGTATAAATTTATAAAAACACGTAAATCGGATAAGTGGTTCTCGAGTGATATAAGCGCACTAACGGACAGACAGACAGACAGAGAGAGACGTTGCATTTTATATATATATATATATATATATATATATATATATATATATTGTATTCTTGGCTACATGATATTGTTCCATATTTAATGCTTTAGGGAGTGTATTGCAAGAGAACGCGCTTAGCGGTAAACTTTTCTCCGACTTAATTCACTATTATCGTCACTGCTTATTCCTTATGTCACCTAATAAAATATATCCTATAACCTGGCCAGAGAACATACGTATGTTTAAAAAAAAAGCACGTAACTCGGATAAGTAGTTCTCCAGTGATAAGCACACTAACGGACGGACAGACAGGCAGACAGACGGACAAAGAGACATTGCATTTTATATATATTATAGATATTCTCTGCTACATAATATTGTTCCATATTTAATGGTTTGGACTGTGTATTGCAAGAGAACGCGCTAGCGGCAAACTTTGTCCGACTTCATTTACTATTATTGTCACTGCTCATTCCTTATGCTACCTATCGTAATAAAATATAGCCTATAACCTGGCCGAGAGAACATATGTATGTTTTAAAAAAAAAAGTACGAAAATCGGATAAGTGGTTCTCCAGTGATGATAGATTATTATTATTATATAACCTGGCCAAAGAATATATGCATGAATTTAAAAAAAGACAGGTAAATCGGATAAGTGGTTCCCGCGTGATAAACGCACTAATGCACAGACAGACAGACAGAGAGACATTGCATTTTATATATATTATAGATTACAGATATTCTTTGCTACATAATATTATTCCATATTTAATGGTTTAGGCTGTGTATTGCAAAGGCACGCGCTAGCGGCAAACTTATTTCCGACATCATTCACTATTTTACATCACTGCTCATTCCTTATGCTACCTATCGTAATAAAATATAGCCTATAACCTGGCCACAGAACATATGTATGTTTTAAAAAAAAAAGTACGTAAATCGGATAAGTGGTTTTTCAGTGATAGGCGCACTAACGGACAGACGGACAGACAGACAGACAGAGAGACGTTGCATTTTATATATATTCTAGAAGAAGATTTAATGTGTGAACCCACCAAGCCGGAAATATAGTGCGTGTACTATTACTAAGGAACGAATATTATTTATAAAAGGTACCAACGAAGCAGGTAGCGAATTCTTCATTGGGTTTCGTTATCAAAGAGCCACCAATAATCACCTGTTGATCAGCTGTCCAAGATTTTTTACAAAAACCGTGTACCTGTATGTAGGTAGAATAAGAATCGGCTATTTCGGAAACGTTTCAAGAAAAGACGTGTTATGCGGTGAAATAATTCATTTCAGGTAATTACAGGATGTTAAAAAGCCTACCATAATCGATATTTTAAAGGTTAAAAAACATGAGGTACACTTGTTAACACCTGTAAACCTAAAAGAGTAGGAGGTATTCAGTTATGTCATAGAAATGTAGTATGCTTTTTTTAATCGTAATCTATAATTTTAACATGCCTCTCTCTCTCTTTCTCTCTCTCTCAAGTATTTATTTTTTACGCTATGATACAAATGATTATTTGTGTAAGAAGAAAAAATTATATATTTTTAGGAAATAAATATTGATAATATACTACCAGGTGTACAAGTATGAAATGTGAATTTTTTTTCTAAAAAAAACATGTTAAATTCGGAAGAATGATAAAAAGTGCTTTATTCAAAGTATGCTCCATCGCTTGTTATAACATTTTTTCCCATCTTTCGGGCAATTTGTGAATATTACACCAGTAAAAATCTTCCCCTTTTGCTGCGAACCATTCCTCGAGCCATTTTTTCACATCTTCGTACGAACCAAAGCGCTGCTCAGCAAGTGCGTGACTCATCGATGCAATCGATTGGAACAACGCAATTGAACACTTTGGAGAATCTCGAGCGGTTGCTCTTGATCTATCCAAGGCATTCGACCGTGTTTGGCACGATGGGCTGTTGGCTAAGCTACGTTCTTATGGTATGTCTAAAAAGTTCTGTTTGTGGCTCTCATGTTTCCTCAGAGAGCGTTCTTTACGAGTGGCAGTCAACGGATTTCTTTCTAACACCTTCACTATCAACGCCGGTGTACCCCAAGGCTCCATACTGTCTCCTACTCTCTTTCTCATTTAGATTAACGATCTGCTGGAAAAGACCGAGAATCCAATCTACAGTTTTGCAGATGACAGTACACTTATCTCTTCATTCACTTTGAACGCTCAGACATCGGCTACTCAGACGAATATCCGTAGACAGCAGGAAGTCATTCAACTGAACAAAGACCTGGAAGAAATTCTATCTTGGGGTGACAGTAACCAAGTGGAATTTAACGCTACAAAAACCCAAGCGGCAGTTTTTTTCTAAAAAAGTTAACGTTGCTGAACCCGACATAGTTATGTCTGGGTACTCCATTCCCCTAACGTCGTCACTCAAATTGTTGGACGTAAATTTGGGAGCAAATATGTCCTGGCATGAACATGTTGCAGGCATAGCAAGGAGAGCTTCTCAGAAGTTGGGAATATTATTTCGAGCCAGAAATCTTTACACTTCACAACAACTCTTAATTCTTTACAAAGCTCAAATTTGACCAACTATAGAATACTGCTCCCATGTTTGGGGCTCCGCTCCCAAACATACACTGCATTTGTTGGATTCTATTCAGAGAAGAGCTGTTCGTCTGATTGGAGACCCGGAAACTGACTGGCGGCCTTGATGCGTTGTAACATCGAAGAACGGTTGGCGACTTGAGCCTATTCTACAAGTATTTCAATGGGAAGTGTTCGAAGGATGTGGTCCGCTTAATTCCTCCCAGAGCGGTGCATGTTAGAAGTACACGTAGCGCTAGTACTTCACATCCGTATGAGGTTCAGTTTGTTACTCCTCGTACAACGCTTTTCAAGCAGTCATTTATATGAATGGAATAATTTGCCCAGGACTGTGTTTCCCACCGAGTACAATTTACAGCGATTTAAGAACAACGTGAATCGCTTTCTCCGCACACTTGTCGCTCCTGTAGCGCTTTAGGGACTTCCCTGTAGCACGTGTGCTAGACCCATAAAAAAAAAAAAAAAAACAAGTGGTAATCGGAAGGAGCCAAGTCTGGTGAGTAAGCCGCATGGGGTAGAACTTCCCAGCTGAGTGCGTCCAACGTGTCGCGAACTCTTTCGGTATTCTGGCCTTTTTTCAAGCAGCGAACGGTTCAAATCGGTCAATTGTTGTTGGTAATGTTTAGTATTAACCATTTCCCCAGGTTTTAACAGCTTATAATAGACTACGCCCCTCTGGTAGTACCAAATACAGAGCATCGTCTTTCTGCCAAAGCGATTCGGTCTTGCGGTCGATGAGAATGGTGCGCCTGGGTCTACTCATGATTTTTTTGCGCTTGGGATTCTCAAAATAAATCCACTTTTCATCCCCTGAAACTATACGATGCAAAAACGACTTCCTTTTGTACCGAGCGAGCAAAATGTTACACGTGTTTTTGCTCTTTTCTATTTGGCTGTTGTTCAACTCATGTGGTACCCATCTACCGGTCTTCTGAATCTTTCCCATCTCTCGTAGCCGATTGGAAACAGCTTGTTGACTAATGTCCAATTGCTCGGCGAGTTGTTTTTGTGTTTGCGAATCATCTTCGTCCAACAATGCTTGCAATTCCACATCTTCGTATTTTTTTGGCGGTTTTCCACGTTCCTTGTCTGCAACATAGAAGTCATCACTTTTGAAACGCCGAAACCATCGTTCACACGTATCTTGCGATGGAGCATATTGACCATAAGCTTCTCGAAATAATCGGTATGATTCAACAGCAGTTTTCTTCAAATGAAAACAAAAAATTAATGCTGTCCACGAATGCTCTTTGTTCGGTATAAAATTTTGACATATTGAACACAACAACACAACACTATGCACACACTTTTCCAATTTATCACTCGTGCGCGTCTGACACTTGTTGATGACACAAAAATGGCGCGGTGTCAAATCTTTATAGCACAAACTGCATTGGTGCACCATCTGTTGTCTGAAATCAATCATTAATCTCTCAATGTAATAATTAAACAAATATGTAAATAACAGATTTTACGAGATGTAGATACTTAACTTTTGAAAATAATCTTCTCAAAAATTCCTAAAACTAGTGTTCACAAGTAGAGATATATACTTCTGTAAAATAAAAAGAAAAAAAAAACAGTTTTTGCTTGTTTTTTCAGTTTTGTAGGTTATGTATGCACTTGAGCGACTTCATTACGAAGGGTCTGTTTTTTTTGTCTCGATCTGCCTGATATAAACGGAGTTTTTCACATTTTAAGTTCAAAAAACGCGTTTTGAAAACTTAAATTGATTATAAACAAAAAGAACCCAAGTTTTTCGAGGTCCAAAACTCAGAACAATACTCCTGATACCCCAGAGAGGATACAATCATAATATTGCTGTATCTAGACTGTGCAGTTTCAAATGCTTTTTTCAATGCATCATAAAGAAGATCGCTAAAATAATAATTACAGTAGAACCCCGGTTATCCGAGGTAACGTGGGGGGGGCACCCTCCTCGGATAACTAAAAACTCGGATAATCCGAATTTGTTTTTTATTCATTCCAAAAATAAACACCAATACTTTAAATCGATGTATTAACGTTTTTAACATATAAATAGGTACATACATTATAAAACAGTGAAATAGGTATCTATGCGCTTCTGTTTCATATTGCATCTTCTTTTTCTCGCTGCAATGTTTCTCCATCTATTAAGAAGAAGCAAATCCGCTGGGGTTGCCTCTGGTTGTTGTTCGATATATCTCAAAGCTTTTTTCCAAAGAAGCAAAACCTTCTTGATGAGAGATCTTAGTGGGAGACTGTTCATCCACCGCCGCTTCGTCATCGTCATCTGATTTTTCGATTTCCTGAAAGACATTCGTTATTTCTTCAATACTCATTTCTTCTTCTAAATCATCTGCTGTAATCCATTCAACAACATCTTCTCTTGTCACATTTTCGCAACCTTTTAATTTTTTGCATTAATTCAAATAAAACTTTTTTCTTTTTCTTCTATCTCGCTGTCAAAATTAGAACAGGACATTTCTCCATGGCTTATCAATTTCAAAGCTAGCATCTTCACTGTCATTATAGTCCTCAAAATCAATAACTTTTGATCAAGATTTTTGAATAGTGGTAGTACGCACAGAATCCCAAGCTTGACTTACCCAGTAAATAACATTTTTCAGTGTAACCTTTCTCATCTCATTGATAATATCCTCCTTTTCTGTGTATTCTAACAGATGTTCAAGATATAAACGCCTAAAATTTTTTTTAATGTTTTCGAGGATGCCTTGATCCATCGGTTTGCATTATGCTGGTTACATTTGGAGGAAAAAATTTTACAACAATTTCGCCCACATGAAGTCCTTCTCCAGGGTGAGAGGGGGCATTATCCATTAACAAAATTGCTTTAATAGGAAGATGGTTTCTGTTCAAAAATTTAGTCACAGATGGCACGAACTCTTCTTCAAACCAGTTAGTAAATAAGGTCACATCCATCCATGCGCTCTTCTGACTTTTGTATTAGACTGGTAGGGCTTTGGGTGAGATGTCTTTTAAAGCTCTTGGACGTGCAGACTTGCCAATCACCATCAGTGGGATTTTGTGCTTGCCAGATGCATTGGAACATACCATTATAGTTAATCTGTCCTTACTTCGTTTGTGCCCAGGAGCTGATTTTTCCTGTCGAGATGCCAACGTTTTTAATGGAAGCATTTTATAATTCAGACCAGTTTCGTCACAGCTGTAAATTTGATCACATGTGTATCCACAATCTTCGATTTGCTTTTTAAAGTTCTGCTTAAACTTCTCAATTGATGACACATCAGCAGAAAGATTTTCACCACATACAGTCAGTTGTCGTACACCGTACCGTTTTTTTTCCCCCAGCGGTCAAGCCATCTAGCACTGGCGGTAAACTGATCTATCTCTGGGAATTGCCTACTAATCATTATTGCTTTCTGTTGTAAAATTGGACCTGATAGAGGCACACCTTTTGATCTCTGTTGGTTAAACCACATGAATAAAGCTTCGTTAACCTTTCCATAGTCGCCGGTTTTCATTGATTTTCTTCCTGAGGACGAGGAGGCTTGATTTATACACCACTCTTCTATTTTTGTGCGGTTTCTTTTCCAATCTCCAACTGTTACCTCACCTACTCCATAATCTCGTGCAACAACTGTAATTGTCTCTCCTGCGTCAATTCTTCTGATGGCTTTTAATTTTTCTTCAATAGGAACGACGAGTCTTTTACGCTTGTTTTGCTCCATTATAATACGACAAACAAAAATTCAAACAGAGCAGTCCGTATTAATTACACTTAACTACCACAACTCCAACCAAATAAATTATGTGAGTATACTCGTACTTCTCCGTAGTAAACGCAATAACGCACTGCATTCACGCAAATTTACATGCTGAAAGAGTCCAAAAACATAAATAGGGGAACCCCTCACACGGGCAAGGGGAATTCCCGAAGGCCCCGACGATTTAAATGGAAATATGTACATACATATTTTAGAAGCTCAGTTAATACGCAGCATAGACGCGCGTACCTCGGATAATCAGGTTCTTAGATTGGCTCGGTTAATCCGGAGCTCGGATAATCGCGACTCGGTTAATCGAGGTTCTACTGTATTTTCAAGAAAAAAGCAAAGTTTAATGGTAACAAATTAAAATTTTCGCCAAAATAAGGCATAGAAAAATAAATACGGTTCTTGTCCGCAAAAATTCACGATGAAGTTAGGCATGTTAAAAAAATATAAAAACATAATCATTTTGAATTTTTGTGGCTGTTAGTTGATGGAAATTCATAACGAATGTAATGAAAGATTGATTTTGTCAAATTTCCACTTTATTTAGTTTCACTGAAACTGTATGATGCGTTTCGCTAGGCTATAGCTTAGTCTGATACAAAATGATATTTGAATATTAGTGTTGTTAATTACACAACAACAATATATAGACAAAACATTAGAAATTTATTAAGAAAGGAAATTTCAAAATATTACTAAAAGATCCGATAGAAAAATTCAAGAAAGATATTCGAACAGCGTTAGGTAAAGCTTCTAGCATCATATCAGACAACCAAATCTCAAAATTAACAGTCATGAATCATCAGCCCCCCCTACTTTATTCATTAGTCAAATTACATCAAGAAAATCATCTTATTAGACCTGTAGCCTCCTAAATATCAGCCCCAGCTTACAAACTCTCAAAATTTCTCATAGATATCATTAAAACGAACATTAACTTCACCCCAACTTACACAATAAAAATGCGTTAGAATTGACAGGAAAAATTTCTAAACGTCTTTCTACCAGATAATTCAAAACTAGTATCATTTGATGTCCATAACCTTTTCCCTATCATACCCCCGGATGAGACAGTAAAAAAAATAAAGTTAATATCGTTATACAACAAGACATACTAAATTTATTAAACACGAGCTTCAATCAAAATTATTTTTACTTTAATAATACGTTTTATAATAGTTTCTGTGGGTCTTGTAATGGGTAGTCCACTTAGCCCGCTTTTAGCAGACATATTCATGGATAACCTAGAAAAACAAATACATCGACAAGAATTTAGCAAATCATTTTTGTATTGGTACCGATATTTAGACGACATCTTTGCTTGTTTTAAGGGTACAGAGCGTCAACTTGACAATGTTTTTAACTATATAAACTCAATACATAAAAATATTAAATTCACTATGGAACTAGAAGTCGACAATAAAATTAATTTTCTTGACTTAACGATAACCAGACTTTATAACAAACACAAATTCTCTATTTTTCACAAATCCTCACGTACAGATACAGATACTACATAAAATCAGCTCACCCCCTACAACACTAATTGGCAGCTTACCACAGTATGTTGCATAGACTTGTAAGTGTCCCCTTATCTGTAGATGATTTTAATAAAGAATTAAATCTAATAAAACAAATGGCTGTAACAACGGATATTCTCCTGACACCATAGAATCAATTCTAAACAAAAAATTAAAAATAAAGCTATTTCTTTTGTATGCCCCAAGAAAGGAAACACAGGGAAAAAATTTAATGTTTTAACCTATTTTGGTAACACGTCAGAGAAAATTAAAAAAACCACTTAAATAAATATAATATCAACATAGCTTAGCAAGATAGATAGCAAGATACAGAATCTGGGTCTAGCTAAAGAATATTGCGACAAAAATTCTAAAATTGGTCGTAGGTTAAAGTATTGTTTCGGCTTGTCCTATTTAGCACCCGAAGAATTAGGTGACAGTTTTGCATACGATTTATATTCTATAAAACCTGAGGATGAACGTTTAAATAAATTTTGTGATTACCTATTAGAAACGTATATAGAGGAAGGAGCCGATTTTCCAGTTAAAATATGGGCAGAATCGAGTCCATCTTTAACTCGAACGACTAACTGTTGTGAGTCCCTCCATTCCCATTTAAATAATTCTTTTTATTCTACACATCCGTCTCTGTATACTTTTATCGATAGGCTGAAAGAATTTCAGATTAACGTATATATAAAAATACAAAGTGTCGACGAGTCTAAAATAAGTAATAATCAAAAATTAAAACATTTAAAAAATCTTTATGAACAAAGACAATCAGGAAATATTAATCGTTTCCGTTTTTTAGTGTTCCGTACGGAACACTTATAAGATCACTTCGGTGTCTGTCTGTCTGTCTGTCTGTCTGTCACACTCGATTTTCTCCGAAACTATTTGACATAGAAAGATGAAATTTGGTAATAATATAGGAATTGATGGCCTCATCAGAGCCATGTAGTTTTGAGAATTAAATTTTGACTTAAGGGGTTAGTTTTGGGGGGTGAAGTCGGAAGTGAAAAAAAAAATTTTTTACTAGGTCATCGAGTGTGGTGTCAAATTAAAGCTTGTGAAAACACGAGTAAAATATATATATATATATATATAATATTATACTTGCGCGCACTTTTCATTGTATTATTTTTAAAAATTCGCGAAAAATCGCTGTCCCGGACCTTATCTCGAAAAGTACTTATCAAAAAATTTCGAAAAAATTTTGGAATATTCTCCACGGGGTGTAGATTGAACGAAAATTATCACGAGTGCATTACCTTTAATAATTTATATGGTATATAAAAAAAACAAAAATATCAAGGTCATCAGATTTCAGTAAAGATTGGAAACAAACTTTGTTGAAAACTCATTTGGGATGTGTTTTGTGACGTCTGATCATTTTATACCACCGTTACATAAATTTTGACTTAAGGGTTTTGTTTTGAGGGGTAAAATCGGAAGTGAAAAAAAATTTTTTTTACTAGGTCATCGAGTGTGGTGTCAAATGAAAGCTTGTGAAAATACGGGTAAAAAAATATATATATATAATGTAATACTTGCGCACACTTTTCTTCGTATTACTTTTAAAAAATCGCTGTCCCCTACCTTATCTCGAAAAGTACTGATCAAAAAATTTTGAAAAAATTCTGGAATATTCTCCACGGGGTATAGATTGAAAGAAAATTATCACGAGTGCATTACCTTTAATAATTTATTTGGTATATATAAAAAAAAAAACAAATCTCAAGGTCACCAGTTTTCAGTAAAGATTGGAAACAAACTTTGTTGAAAACTCTTTTGGGGTGTGTTTTGTGAAGTCACTGATCATTTTATACCACCCTAACAAGAATTTTTATTTTAAAAACAATCAACGTACGGAACACTAATTGTGCAAGTTCAACTTGCACTTGACCGGTTTTTTAAAATGTGTCTCCTATTTTTCTCAACCTGTTTTATAAATGTATATAAATAGATATGTAAGAAATTTGTTCAATTGTATTTTATGTATTTAGCAAAAACTTCACGTTTTATCAATATTATTCTACTATGAAATAAAAACATATATTCTTACAAATATCTAAAATTTTCAATAAAAACTGATTTGAAAGAAATCCGTCCAATTTTATTTAGATGAATAAAGCATAATTATATTTGCTTGGTGTGGAAATTACCTGTAACATTTAAGCACCCTTATAAGGTTAGTGTGGAATTTACCTGTTGTATTAAGGGCGCAGGTAGTCTTGGTGTGAAATTTACTAACGCCGGGATTTCCCAGCAATATTCATTAGCATATAGTATTAATTTTATTGTCTATCTACCTTAGGGTATTTGTATAAATGTAACAACACGAATATTCAAATATCATTTTGTATCAGAAGAAGCTATATTATAGCGAAACGCGTCATACATTTCCAGTGAAACTAAATAAAATGGAAATTTGACAAAATCAGTCTTTCATTACAAACATAATCACATTATACGTAATCTATTACGAATATATTAAGTGTTTTTTTTAGCTTCAGAACTTTCTGTTTAGTCAATTTTATGAAACGACTTATTAGATCGGCAACTCTTAACTTCAGTTAATTAAAATCGTAAAACACTTCCATTATACCCATATTAATAATATATAATATAATCTTCCCTATCGTATTCTATATCCTATTTATATATACCTTACTCCATTATCGAACAGTCACTTCTCTCATGTCTAAAACCCTTAACTTTTTCTTTCCCAAAGTAGATCTTTTATTTATTCATAGACTTCAGTCAAACTAAATTAAAAGTACCCGTCTAATCTACCATTAAGATAATTTAGACTAATGTTTTTCGTCTATGCTACGTTGGAAAAAAGTGAAAGAATGGGGAGTTTCATTTTGGATAGATTAATTTTATAAAAATGTACAGAATACATGCAAAGCTTATTTAATCGGCGGTTGTTAACTTTATAGGTAATATTTTTGGTAAGTTGGCCAGTGGAGGAGTAAATTTACAAAATGTAGTTAAAATCCTAAGTTTTTCCTATTGTTTTCCTCACTGAGTATACACAGGAAATGGGAATGCGCTACAGTTTAGCCGGTACACAAAAAAGGTAAGAAAAATGTAATGAAAGACTAATGTTGTCAAATTTCCACTTTATTTAGTTTCACTGAAACTGTATGACGCTTTTCGCTATACTACACGGTCACCGTAAATCCGCCGTTAGGTTCTTCCGACCATAAACTGCTTTCGACATCGAGTATCCTGCCAATCAGTGACAGAGAGGCGCCTAGGCCGCGCAAGATTTGGCACTACAAATCTGCTAAATGGGAAGATCTCATGGAATACTTTCGAACTTTCCCTTGGATGGACATTTGTTTTCGATCCGATAACCCATCTGATTGCGCCAGGGAGGTCTCCGATGTTATTTTGGCTGGTATGGAAGTTTACATCCCTTTTTCGAAGAAATGCTCCTCCAACGGCAAGCCTCGGTTCGACCGAAAATGCAAAGAAGCTGTTGCTTCTAAACATATTGCCTACCGACAATGGCGTGAAAATCCTAACACCGTAAATCGTAACATCTTTGTTCATGCCCGGAACAGATGCAAGGGAATTATCGACGAAACCAAGGAGGCACATAATCAACGAATTAGAAACAAACTTCTCGCTTGTCCCAACAATTCCAGGTCCTTTTGGGCAGTCGCTAAGGCAGTTAGTCAAAATTTTACCAAATCCACCATACCACCACTCACACGGCTAGATAATTCCATTGCAACTACACCTGTTGAGAGAGCGAACTTGTTGGCTGAACTCTTTGCTTCACATTCTACTGTCGATTTCCAAGGAAAAACACCACCTACTATTCCCATATTGCAGTCGAGGATGCCCGATGTTGTCTTCAGACAGCGCATCATAAAGCGTATTTTAATGAAGCTAGACACCAAGAAGGCTTCTGGCGCTGACGGAATACCTGCCATAGTTCTCAAAAACTATGCAAGGGAACTAACACCAGTTTTCTGTAGACTTTTTAACCTATCCTACAGAAAGGGAATATTTCCGTCCTGCTGGAAACGTGCCACGGTTCAGCCGATACCTAAAAAAGGTAAGAAGACCTTGCCAAATAACTACCGACCAGTTGCACTGCTTTCAGTAATATCGAAAGTCATGGAAAAGGTTATCAATGAGCATCTTCTAAAATATCTTGAACGATTCAATATTATTAGCGATCACCAATATGGTTTTCGTAAACATAGATCAACAGGAGATCTTCTGACTTATGTAACACATGTTTGGAACAACGCAATAGAACACTTTGGAGAAACTCGAGCGGTTGTTCTTGACATATCCAAGGCATTCGACCGTGTTTGGCACGATGGACTGTTGGCTAAGTTACGCTCTTATGGTATGTCTGAAAGGTTCTGTTTGTGGCTCTCATGTTTCCTCAGAGAGCGTTCTTTACGAGTGGCGGTCGACGGATTTCTTTCTAACACCCTCACTATCAACGCCGGTGTGCCCCAGGGCTCCATATTGTCTCCTACTCTCTTTCTCATTTACATTAACGATCTGCTGGAAAAGACCGGGAATCCAATCTATAGCTTTGCAGATGACAGTACGCTTGTCTCTTCATTCACCTTGAACGCTCGGACATCGGCTGCTCAGGCGAATATCCGCAGACAGCAGGAGGTCGTTCAACTTAACAAAGACCTGGAGGAAATTCTATCTTGGGGTGACAGTAACCAAGTGGAATTTAACGCTACAAAAACTCAAGCGGCAGTTTTTTTTCTAAAAAAGTTAAACGTTGCTGAACCCGACATAGTTCTGTCGGGGCACTCCATTCCCCTAGCATCGTCGCTCA
Organism: Pachyrhynchus sulphureomaculatus; assembly: GCA_019049505.1. Classification (NCBI taxonomy): domain Eukaryota; kingdom Metazoa; phylum Arthropoda; class Insecta; order Coleoptera; family Curculionidae; genus Pachyrhynchus; species Pachyrhynchus sulphureomaculatus. Next base: position 246,405,429 of record CM032446.1, read on the forward strand.
ATTTGTTGGGCGCTAGTTTGGGAGCAAATGTGTCTTGGCATGAACATGTTTGGAGCAGCAAGGAGAGCTTCTCAAAAGTTGGGAATATTATTTATAACCAGAAAGCTTTACACCCCACAGCAACTGTTAATTCTTTACAAAGCCCAAATGCGACCAACTATGGAATACTGCTCCCACCTTTGGGGCTCCGCTCCCAAACATACACTGCATTTGTTGGATTCTGTTCAGAGAAGAGCGGTCCGTCTGATTGGGGACCCGGAATTGACCGGCGGCCTTGATTCGCTGGAACATCGAAGAACGGTTGGCGACTTGGGTCTGTTCTACAAGTATTTTCATGGAAAGTGTTCGAAGGATGTAGCCCGCTTAATTCCTCCCAAAGCGGTGCATGTTTAGAAATACACGTCGCGCTGGTGCTTCGCATCCGTATGAGGTTCAGCTTGTTACTCTGCGTACAACGCGTTTCAAGCAATCTTTTATATGGAGAAACGTCATCCCTTTGGAATAATTTGAACAGCGCTGTGTTTCCCACCGAGTACAATTTACAGCGATTCAAGAACAACGTGAATCGCTTTTTTCGCACTCGTGCCGCTCCTGGAGAGCTTTAGGGACTTTCCTGCAGCACGTGAGCTAGACCTATAAAAAAAAATAAAAAAAAAAATACTATAGCTTCTTCTGATACAAAATGATATTTGAGTATAAGTGTTGTTACATTTATATAAATACCCTAAGGTAGATAGGTAATAAAATTAATACTATATGCTAATGAATATTGCTGGGAAATCCATTCTGAATATTAATTGTATAATGGATTAAGAGGGAGTTACCATGGGCCAGACAGGTATCTTTTTGTTCGTTTAAGATGATGACTGAATTTTTAATTCTATTTATTTCTAAATTTTCTAATAGGTTTAATTTTACGCCTTTGTTTTGTATGTGTAGAATTTTAAATTTATCGTCAAAAAGATGATTTGATTCTGTTAAATGATTACTGTACGCTGAGTCAGTTTTGCTTTTTTAAATAGCTTCTTTTATGTTCTAAAATCCGAGTTTCGAATGAGCGTTCTTTATGACAAGAACCACAATTTAACTGATACACTCCAGATTTGTTTGATCTATTTTGTTTTCCCTTTGCGTTTTTAATGAATTTTCCTAACGAGTTATTTGTTCTAAAAGCTATGTTGATATTATATTTAAGTGGTTTTTAATTTTCTCTGACGTGTTACCAAAATAGGTTTAAAACATTATATTCTTTCCTTGTTTTCTTTCTTGGGGTTTACTAAAGAAATAGCTTTTTTTTTTAATTTTTTGTTTAGAATTGAGTCTATGGTGTCAGGAGAATATCCGTTGTTAACAGCAATTTATTTTATTAGATTTAATTCTTTATTAAAATCATCTACAGATAAGGGGACACTTACAAGTCTATGCAACATACTGTGATAAGCTGCCAATTTGTGTTGTAGGGGGTGAGCTGATTTTATGTTTATTGTAGTATCTGTATGTGAGGGTTTGTGAAAAATAGAGAATTAGTGTGTGTAGCTATTTCTTTAGTGTAGCCCAAGAAAGAAAACACAGGGAAAAAAATTTAATGTTTTAACCTATTTTGGTAACACGTCCGAGAAAATTAAAAACCACTTAAACAAATATAATATCAACATAGCTTTTACAACAAATACCTCGTTAGGAAAATTCATTAAAAACGCAAAGGGAAAACAAAATAGATCAAAAAAATCTGGAGTGTATCAGTTAAATTGTGGTTCTTGTCATAAAAGTTACATATGTAGGTTAGACAGGTCACTCATTCGAAACTCGGATTTTAGAACATAAAAGAAGCTATTTAAAAAACAAAACTGACTCAGCGTACAGTAATCATTTAACAGAATCAAATCATCTTTTTGACGATAAATTTAAAATTCTACACATACAAAACAAAGGCGTAAAATTAAACCTATTAGAAAATTTAGAAATAAATAGAATTAAAAATTCAGACATTATCTTAAACGAACAAAAAGATGCCTGTCTGGCCCATGGTAACTCCCCTTTACTCAATTTATACAATTAATATTCAGAATCGATTTCCCAGCAATATTCATTAGCTTATAGTATTAATTTTATTACCTATCTACCTTAGGGTATTTGTATAAATGTAACAAGACTAATACTCAAATATCATTTTGTATCAGAAGAAGCTATAGTATAGCGAAACGCGTCATACAGTTTCAGTGAAACTAAATAAAGTGGAAATTTGACAATATTAGTCTTTCATTATATTCGTTATGAATTTCCATCAAGTAACAGCCACAACAATTCAAAGGCAAGAAGACCTTGCCAAACAATTACCAACAAAGTTGGGAATATGGGAGTCTTTGGCACAATGACGTACTCAGTATATATCACCACTACACCAAACAATTTATTTTTGTATTCTACGCGCGTTTCGCTAACCATGTTAGCTTCATCAGGAGCAATAATTGACTAAAGCTAAACTACAAATCAACCCTTTTTATACTTAACCTAACCCTTGAATTACTCAAGCGGAACTAATGGCATAGGCGAAGCCATCAGTTCCGGTCAAGTAACCAGTATAGGGGAATATAAGGAATAGGTTCTCTGTCTTTATTTAAGCGACTTTTACATTTTATAATTTCCACAATTTCGCATGCGTTCAACAATCTACTATCAGATAAATTTTTAATTAATCTTAGATTATCTAGTATTACAGTATGATCAGCTTCAAGGGCATGTGCTACTGTATTTTAAGTGTGCTAAGTGTTCTTTAAATCGTGTTTTAATTGACCTTTTAGTTTGCCCAACATAGATTTTGACGCAATCATTACAACTAATTTCATAAATTCCACTTTTCTCACAATTGGGAATATTATCTTTGGGAATTCCTAGGATGTTCCTCAGATTGTCTGATGACTTATAGAGTAAGATGAGGCCTATCTTATTAAATACCTTATCGAGTCCCTTGCTATATTTCGGATTATATGGTATGGAGACATACTTGCTCTTATTTTCTTCGCGTGCAAAAAGGGGGCGTTCTGAATATTTAACCTGAACTTATCTCTCTTTATTAACTTGTTTACTAAGTCATCGTCATAACCATTAACTCTAGCCATGTTTACTCTGTTTAGAGGAAAAGTGACCAAACGATAAACTAAAAAATGTAATGCGGCTAATTTGTGTTGTTTGTAATGAAATGAATCATTAGGAATATATCTATTTGTTACTATGTCTTTCCTATAAATATCAAATACTAAATCTATTTTGGTCTTTTCTAGATATTTTAATTATTAAAAATAATAATAGATTAGAATTTAATATCTATAGGAAAGACATAGTAACAGATAGATATATTCCTAATGATGCATTACATTGCAAACAACACAAATTAGCCGCATTACATTGTTTAGTTCATCGTTTGGTCACTTTTCCTCTGAATAGAGTAAACTTCAACAATAGGAATCGTATTAGAAATATAACTGGAGTTAGTCGTTATGACGATGACTTAGTAAACAAGTTAATAAATAGGCATAAGTTCAGGTTAAATATTTATAATTCCACCTTTTTTACACTCGTAGAGACCAAGTATGTCCCCATACCATATAATCCGAAATATAGCAAGGGACTCAACAAGGTATTTAATAAGGTAGGCCTCAGCTTAATCTATGTCATCAGACAATCTGAGGAATATCTTAGGAAATCCCAAAGATAAGATTCCTAATTGTGAGAAAAGTGGAATTTATGAAATTGGTTGTAATGATTGCGGTAAAAAGTATGTTGGGCAAACTAAAAGGTCAATTAAAACACGATTTAAAGAACATTTAGCACATTTAAAATACAGTAGAACAGAAAAGTCTAGCATTGCCGAACGTGCCCTTGAAGCTGATCGATCATACTGTAATATTAGATAATCTAAGATTAATTAAAAATGTATCTGATAGGAGATTATTGAACCCATATGAAAGTATGGAAATTATAAAATGTAAAAGTAGCTTAAATAAAGACAGAGGACCTATTCCTTATAGTCCCCTATACTGGTAACTTGTCCGGAACTGATGGCCTCGCCTATGCTATTAGTTCCGTCTGAGTAATTCAAGCGTTAGGCTAAGTATAAATAGGGTAGATTTGTAGTTTAGCTTTAGTCAATCATCGCTCCTGATGAAGCGAACATGGTTAGCGAGACGTGCGTCGAGTGCAAAAATAAAGAGTTTGGTGTAGTGGTGATATATACTGAGTAATTACCAACCAGTTCAGTGCGACTATATATCGAGATTTATGAAAAGAGCTATCAATCAGCTCGGCTCTTCTAAAATACCTAGATGAATTCAATATTATTAGTAACCATCACGATGGCTTCGTAAGCAAAGATTTTCACTCGAGCAATTACACTTGACATATCCAAGGCATTTGACAGTGTCTGACATGATGGAATGGAATTAGCTAAGCTACTCCCTTATGGTATATTTAAAAAGTTTTGTTTATGACTCTCGTGTTTCCTCAGAAAGAATTCTTTACAGGTGGCAATCAACGGTTTTCTTTTTAATACCTTAACTATCAACACCGGTGGGCCCCAAAGCTCCATATTGTCTTCTACTCTCTTTCATATTTATGATAATAATAATAATAATAATAATAAACACTTTGAGCTTCTGACACCACAAAACACTGAAAACATTCCAGAGAACAACAGACCAATAAAAGAAGCATCGGGCGAGCGACGTAACGGTCGAGGACGTCGCGGGAAATGGCAGCTCGACCAAAACGATGAAGACCAGGCAACCGAAAATGGACCTGCCAAAAGTGTTGTGTTGGCGACTAAGCCGACACCCACCAAGGCGGGAAAATCACAGCAGCGCATGAGTTGCACCACAGGAATCAACGAACACGCCATGCGTTGCTGTAATGAAAACACAAAACCTGACAAAGAAATCACTGAGAAGAGAATCACTCGCCGCTTGGACCCACCAACATCAATCCCAAGCGCAACCGACGTAGATACGGGACAAACACAACCACCAAATCCAGGCCGGGGCCCGTATGTATTGCAAGGACAACATGCAACTACCAAGGCTGGAAAACCAAGACAACGGTTAAAGTGGACGGATGAGATGAATAGGACGGTGATGCGCTGTTACTACACCGCCACCAAACTCGAAACAATAACATCGGGCTACAGACAGCAACTGCACAGACTTTTCTTGACCGAATATCCACATCTGCAATTACTTGTTTCAGAACAGAGAGTAGTAGACCAAAAAAGAGTTATTACCAAGAACAATCGTCTCACACCTCTCGAATTGCAAACCATCAAGGACACAGTGGCTGTTGAACTGAACACAGACCAACTAAACAATAGAAACAATAAAGCAGATTCCGAACCAGCCTCACACACACAACCACCCAGTCGAACACAACAATACCCACCACCCAGGAGGAGCATAACGCAAAATAATATTGCGAGTACCCGCGCAACACCATATCACAGACAACAACATGAATCACTCGCCACCCTCAACGACATCCACACAACATCACCCCGAATCACCTCTCATACAAACACTTAAAGCAAAAATGGAGTCACATCTAGCTCGATGGTCAGGCACCGACCCCACAACAAGAAATCCCATCCCTCGTTTAATCTTCAGACAGAGCACGCAACCAATCCTCAACACACTAAACAAGCACATAATACCTCAGTATATAACAGACTCAAGCACAATCGAAAACATTCACACAATAATATACGCAGCTGCAATCACCACTCTAACACAAAATAATCAAAAACTCCCTCAACGACAAGAAAACCCCAACAGGACAAAACCAAAATTCAAATGGCAAATAAGAATAGAAAACAAAATCAACAACATCAGGAGAGATCTGGGACATCTTACCCAGTTTATAGGCGGGAACGCGTCCAAACGTGTCACACAGGGGGCAAACAAGATCAAATCTAAGTCTCCCAACAGAACACTGCCAGAAATCCTCGATACCTTGAAACAAAAACTATCTGTATATGCCGCAAGACTCCGTAGATACAAAGAATCAAATGAGAGGAAAGACGCCAACAACCTCTTCCGAAGAAGTGAAAAACAGTTCTACCGGAAAACTATGTACAACAAACAGATAGCAGTGACTGAACCACCAAACAAACAAGAACTCACAGATTATTGGAAAAGTATCTGGTCAGAACCCAAACAACACAATAATAACACCCCCTGGATCAAAGCCGAAGAAGAAAAAACATAAACATGTGCCAGAACAAGAAAATACCACATTTAATACACGAGAAATTACAGAAACTATCAACACACACACACAACTGGAAATGTCCTGGAATAGACAATATACAAAACTTCTGGTACAAACAGTTTACCACCACACACGAAGCACTCACACACCAAATCAACAAAGCCATTCTACAACCACACACATTTCCCACCTTCCTCACACAAGGAATAACATACGTTAAACCCAAAAGCTCAGACACCACAAACCCGTCAAACTACCGACCTATCACCTGTCTTCCAACCCTATACAAGATCATCACAGCCACAATATCGAAGAAAATAGAACAACACCTAACAGACAACAATATCCTCACAGAAGAGCAGAAGGGATGCAGGAAAAATAGTCGAGGATGCAAAGAGCAGCTGATTATAGATAGCGTGATTATGGGACAAACCAGAAAAGAACACAGAAACCTTCACATCGGTTACATAGACTATAAAAAAGCCTTCGACTCCATACCCCACAGCTGGTTAATCAGGGCCCTAGAAATCTATAAAATCAACCAACACCTCAGGCAGTTTCTCGCGCAAATTATGAAAACATGGAAAACCAAAATACGCCTAGAAACACAAACCGAACGGATCCAAACAGAAGAGCTGTACATCAGACGGGGTATATTTCAGGGGGACTCGCTCAGTGCACTATGGTTTTGCCTCTGTCTCAATCCACTCTCAAATATACTAAACAGAACAGAGCATGGCTTCAATATCAGACACCAAAAAGAGAATCAACATAAAATAAACCACCTCCTATATATGGACGACATAAAACTCTACGCTGCCACACAAACACAGCTGAAAGAACTCCTCAAAATCACAGAAATATTCACCTTAGATGTCAATATGGAATTTGGTATAAGTAAATGCAAAGTGCTCCACATCAACAAAGGCCAATGGAAGCACCACCATGAGACAGAAACCATCAACAATAAAACGCTCGATAACATGTTCGATAAAGAAAACATACAAATATCTAGGCTTCCAACAAAGCACCAAACTCAACCACACTCACATCAAAACAGAGCTCAGAACCGAATTCAAAAACAGGACTGACGAAACTTTTGCAAACAAAACTCAACTCTAAGAATCTCACTAAAGCCATCAACACGTTCGCTATACCTATACTCACATATTCATTTGGTATCATCAAATGGTCACAAACAGACATAGAAAATATTCACATCCTTATACGATCTCAATTCACCAAATACAGGAAATTACACCCCAACGCATGCAAAGAAAGACTTACCATCGAGAGGAAGGCAGGAGGAAGAGGAATTATAGACATCAGATCATTACACACAAAACAAATACAAACACTTAGGAAGTTCTTTCACAGCAAGCAAACCAGCCTCCACACAGCGACAGTGAAAGCAGACAAAAACTACACACCTCTCGACTTAGCCCGGGCAGACCACTCAGCAGACACACACAGTCACACCCAATTACAACAGGAAAAGATGAAAACGTGGTCAGAGAAAACACTCCATGGAAAACACAGATACCACATAGAACAAGACCACGTAAATAAAAAACAATCATACACCTGGTTACGGGATGGGCAGCTATTCCCTGAGACTGAAGGCTTCTTACTTGCCATCCAGGATAAAGTCATATTAACCAGAAACTACCAAAAGCATATCATCAAAGACCCGACTATTGCAGAGGACAGATGTAGGAAATGCCACCAGCAGAAAGAAACGATCGAACACATAACGAGCGGATGTAAAATATTGGCCGGAACGGAGTACACAGCCAGGCATGATTCAGCTGCCAAAGTGGTTCACCAAGCACTAGCCACAACATACAGACTCATAGAAAACACAGATCCCTACTACAAATACACGCCAACATCCATACTTGAAAATGAAGATTACAAGCTCTACTGGGATATCGGTATCCATACAGATAAAACAGTCTCCGCCAATAGACCCGATATTACTTTTCAGTGCAAAAAAGGAAAAGTCACCTATCTGATTGACATAGCTGTCCCCAACGACACAAACATCCAAGCGAAATACACAGAAAAAATTTCCAAATACACAGACCTTGCAACGGAAATAAAAAGGCTATGGAGACAGGAAAAAGTCATCATTGTCCCCCTCATTATATCAGCCACAGGCCTTACACCAATAACATTCACACCACATTTAGTGCAATTGGGACTCAACACGGACATACACAGAAACATTCAGAAGTCAGTGATTTTGAAAACATGTAACATTGTCAGGTCATTCCTTAATACGGAATGGTAATAGCGTTTGTGCTGACTTGGTTTTGGCCCGTCAGCCAAACATGGAACCACATTGATCAAATGTGAGAAAGAAGAACTTTTTGTAATAAATAATAATAATTACACCCCAACGCATGCAAAGAAAGACTTACCATCGAGAGGAAGGCAGGAGGAAGAGGAATTATAGACATCAGATCATTACACACAAAACAAATACAAGCACTTAGGAAATTCTTTCGCAGCAAGCAAACCAGCCTCCACACAGCGACAGTGAAAGCAGACAAAAACTACACACCTCTCGACTTATCCGGGCAGACCACTCAGCAGACACACACAGTCACATTCAATTACAACAGGAAAAGATGAAAACGTGGTCAGAGAAGACACTCCACGGAAAACACAGATACGACATAGAACAAGACCACGTAAATAAAAAACAATCATACACCTGGTTACAGGATGGGCAGCTATTCCCTGAAACAGAAGGCTTCTTACTTGCCATCTAGGATAAAGTCATATTAACCAGAAACTACCAAAAGCATATCATCAAAGACCCGACTATTGCAGAGGACAGATGTAGGAAATGCCACCAGCAGAAAGAAACGATCGAACACATAACGAGCGGATGTAAAATATTAGCCGGAACAGAGTACACAGCCAGGCATGATTCAGCTGCTAAAGTAGTTCACCAAGCACTAGCCACAACATACAAACTCATAGAAAACTACAAATACACACCAACATCCATACTTGAAAATAAAGATTACAAACTCTACTGGGACATCAGTATCCATACAGATAAAACAGTCTCCGCCAATAGACCCGATATTACTTTTCAGTGCAAAAAAGGAAAAGTCACCTATCTAATTGACATATCTGTCCCCAACGACACAAACATCCAAACGAAATACACAGAAAAAATTTCCAAATACACAGACCTTGCAACGGAAATAAAAAGGCTATGGAAACAAGAAAAGGTCATCATTGTCCCCCTCATTATATCAGCCACAGGCCTTACACCAATAACATTCACACCACATTTAGTACAATTAGGACTCAACACAAACATACACAAAAACATTCAGAAGTCAGTGATTTTGAAAACATGTAACATTGTCAGGTCATTCCTTAATACATAATGATAATAGCGTTTGTGCTGACTTGGTTTTGGCCCGTCAGCCAAACATGGAACCACATTGATCAAATGGATTACCATAAAATCATACACACCAATAAATATACAGACATACAAAGAAATTGTACAAAATTGGACAAAACAATGTTAAGTTTAATATTTAAAAGCAGTAAAAATACAAAAATAATTAAAATTGGTATTTAGGTATACCTTGGTTTAAGACAAGATAATGTAGGTAGGTTCAGGTTCATGACAGCAATACCTAGAAAGAAATCTCACAACCAGCACTCTCTTAGAGATCATCAGGCCCCGTAGAAATCCTCTATCGAGTAGAAGGCATTTCCCAGTAAGAAGGACTTTAGCCGACATATAAATCTTGGACCACGCATATTTCGCAGTTCTGCAGGCATTCCATTATAAAGGCTGATGCAACTATAGAGGGGAGAGCCTTTGAAGAACGTTGATCTATGAATGGGGACCTTTAATACACTATTACTCCTGGTGTTATATGTATTTGTTGCTCCCAGCATCTCAAAAAGGTGTCTATTATTGTTTACAAGAGTTAAGCACCTTAATATGTAAAGACATGGAAAAGTTAGGATTCGTTGTTTTATAAACGTATCTCTGCAGCTTTCCCGAAAATTTAGATTAAAAATCAAACGGATTATTTTCTTTTGGTTCACAAATATACGTTTACTTTTCACACCAGCAGCACCCCAGGATACAACATTGTTAGACATGTGACTAAAAGCTAATGAATAATATACAGCCAAGAGACCGTCACTATCAAGGGTACTTTTTAAGCTTAAAATTGCAAAGTAAGCCGAGTTTAATTTAGCACATATGTGATCTATATGGTGCCTAAAAGAAATCCTATGATCTACAAACGTACCGAGGAACCTGGCTTTCTCCTCAAAGTTTACACCAAGGGAATTGGCAAACATCGACGCTAATGGTTTTTTATTAAATATATTCATATAGATAGTTTTCGCAACATTCAGTACGAGGCCATTTCTTCTGCACCATGCTTCCATATCCCTGCACACACATGAAACATCATCAGAAAGACCATCTACAGTGTCCGAAGCTGTCACAATGGTGGTATCGTCTGCATACATAATCACTTGCCCTGTTCTAATATTTAATGGCAGGTCATTTACATATAGTATAAATAACAAGGGTCCCAAGACAAATCCCTGTGGAACGCCAAGATCGACCGCTTTCTTTTCAGAAACAATGCCATCATATTTCACCACCAACCCCCTGTCGGTCATATATGACCCTATCCAGTCCAGCAGGCTGCCTCGAATGTCAATATTGTATAAATTTTTTTCATCAGCGATGATTTGTGTACCGTATCAAAGGCTATAGAAAGGTCGAAAAAAAGCGTTTATAACATATTTACCGTCATCAACATTGCGGAAAACCTGATTTAAAATAGTGGGAAAGAGGCAGACTCAATTGATCTATTAGGCAAAAAAAACATGTTGTGCGGAGTGTAATATGTTGTATTTGGTAACAAAATTGATTACTCGTTGGTACACAATCTTCTCAAATATTTTTGACATTTGATATGCTGGAAAGGATCAGGAATCCAATCTGCAGCTTTGCTGGTGACAGTACGCTTATTTCTTCGTTCAGTTTAAAGGCTCCAACATCGTCATCTCATGCAAATATCCGCAGACAGTATGAAGTCGTTCAACTTAACGAAGACCTGAGAGAAGTTCTATTTTGGCGTGACAGTAACCAAGTAAAATTTTAAGCTACAAAAACCTAGGCGACATTTTTTTGTAAAAACTTAATGTTGCTGGACCCTACATAGTTATTCCTCTAACATCGGCACTCAATTTGCGTAGAACATTGAATAACGATTGGGAAATGTTCGATGGATGTAGCTCCCTTAATCCCTCCCAGAATAGTGCATACTAGAAATGCACGTTACGCTAATACTTCACATCGGTATGAACTTCAGCTTATCACTCCTCATACAACAGTTTTTTATATGGAGAACCTCACCCATTTATGTTAGAATGATTCGCCTAGGAATGGGTTTTCTACCAAGTTCAATTTACAGCGACTCAAGACCAACGTGAATTGGTTTTTCTACACACGTATCGCTCCTGTAGCGCTTTAGGAATTTTCCTGCAGCATATGTTCTATGCCCATAAAAAAAACAGGAAGTATTGTCTTTATGAAAAATCGCTTGAGTAAAAAAAAGTACTTTCGACGTTGTCCATGCCTAAAGGTTATCAATCAGCATCTTCTAAAATATCTTGAGGGATTCAACCTTATTAGCGATCACCAATATGGCTTTCGTAAACATAGATCAACAGGAGATCTTCTGATTTATATAACACATGTTTGCAGCAACGCAATCGAACACTTTGGAGAATCTCTAGCGGTTGCTCTTGACATATCCAACGAACCAGAAAGCTTTACACTCCACAACAACTGTTAATTCTTTACAAAGCTCAAATTCGACCAACTATGGAATACTGCTCCCATGTTTGGAGCTCCGCTCCCAAACACTGCATTTGTTGGATTGTATTCAGAGAAGGGCTGTTCGTCTGATTGGAGACCCGGAACTGACCGACGGCCTTGATCTGCTGGAACATCGAAGAACGCTTGGCGACTTGAGCCTATTCTACAAGTACTTTCATGGAAAGTGCTCGAAGGGTGTGGCCTGCTTAATTCCTCCTAGAGCGGTGCATGCTAGAAGTACACGTCGCGCCAATTCTTCACATCCGTATGAGGTTCAGCTTGTTACTCCTCGTACAACGCTTTTCAAGTAGTCTTTTATATGGAGAACATCATCCCTTTGGAATAATTTGCCCAGGACTGTGTTTCCCACCGAGTACAATCTACAGCGATTCAAGAACAATGTGAATCGCTTTCTCCGTACACGTGTCGCTCCTGTAGCACTTTAGGGACTTCCCTGTAGCACGTGTCCTAGACCCATAAAAAAAAAATATATCCAAGGCATTCGACCGTGTTTGGCGCGATGGACTGTTGGCTAAGCTACGCTCTTACGGTATGCCCGAAAAATTCTGTTTGGGGCTCTCATGTTTCCTCAGAGAGCGTTCTTTCGGAGTGACGGTCAACGGATCTCTTTATAACATCTTCACTAACAACACTGGTGTGCCCCAAGGCTCCATACTGTCACCTACCCTCTTTCTCATTTACATTAACGATCTGCTGGAAAAGACCAGGAATTCAATCTACAGCGTTGCAGATGACAATACGCTTATCTCTTCATTCACTTTGAACGCTCGGACATCGGCTACTTAGACGAATATCCGCAGACAGCAGGTAGTCATTCAACTTAACAAAGGCCTGGAAGAAATTCTATCTTGGGTGACAGTAACCAAGTGGAATTTAACGCTATAAAATCCCAAGCGGCAGTTTTTCATAAAAAGTTAACGTTGTTGAACCCGACCTCGGGGCACTCCATTCCTCTAACATTGTCACTCAATTTGTTGGGCGTTAATTTGGGAGCAAATATGTCCTGGCATGAACATGTTGCAGGCCTAGCAAGGAGAGCTTCTCAAAAGTTGGGAATCTTATTTCGAACTAAAAAGCTTTACACTCCACAACAACTATTAATTCTTTACAAAGCTCAAATTTGACCAACTGTAGAACACTGCTCCCATGTTTGCGGCTCCGCTCCCAAACATACACTGCATTTGCTGGATTCTATTCAGAGAAGAGCTGTTCGTCTGATTGAAGACCCGGAACTGACTGGCAGCCTTGATTCGCTGGAACATCGAAGAACGATTGGCGACTTTGGCCTATTCTACAACTATTTTTCATGGAAAGTGTTCAAAGGATGCTTAATTGCCCGCTTAATTCCTCCCAGAGCGGTGTATACTACTCCTCGTACAACGCTTTTCAAGCAGTCTTTTATATGGAGAACATGATCCCTTTGGAATAATTTGCAAGGACTGGGTTTCCCATCGAGTACAATTTACAGCGATTCAAGAACAACGTGAATCGCTTTTTCCGCGCACATGTCGCTCCTGTAGGGCTTTAGGGACTTCCCTGCAGCACGTGTGCTAACCCATAAAAGAAAATAATAATTTCCATGTTTCTTAGTTTCCTTTATAATTACCTTATTACTTTAGAGCAGGGATGTCAAAGATACGGCCCGCGGGCCGCATCCAGCCCCCGGGACCTATCAATAAGGCTCGCGATCGCAATGAAGAATCATAATTTTTAACAACCGTATATTATATACTATATAATTAAATAAATAAAATGTTATAATAATTCAGTACATTTTTTTTATTTGAATCTGGCCCGCCTACACATTCTAAATTTAATATATGGCCCTCTGCACAATTGAGTTTGACACCTCTGCTTTAGAGATTGTTTTTTTTTTCAGATTTTCCAGGCATCTTTTTAAGCAACTACTATTCTCTGTTTAAAATAGAACAGTCTTACTTGCTTTATTTCAATAACCGTCATCAGAGAACCATCCACTAATATTCGTTATCGTACAGCGTCACTTCGAATTCTGACTAAATTAAATGTTCCCAGTGATCGTCAAAACACATTCGTTTCAGTTAACTTAAGTGTTACTCAGTTGTTTTTCTTTATCTTTAATGTGTCCGCAGCACAAATCAGGCTTCTTTTAATGAGCAGTTCATAAATATTATTTTTCTGTATCATTTAAATCTTGTGGTTCAAGAGTACGAGGGTGGTTCCAAACGTTCTCAGCCTAACAAAAAAAAAAAGATCACCTTACAAGTTAATACATTTTGTCCAACCAATTTCCAAATTTTTAATACCTCCATTATAATAAGATTTATCCAACTCTGCAAAATAAACGTGCGTCTCAGTTTGGGCTTCATCATTCGAAGTGAATCTTCATCCAGCCACCCTTTTTTTCAGGAACCTGAAGTACTCGCCGGGAGCCAAATCTGGTGAATACGGTGGATGTGGAAACACTTCCAAGCGAAGGTCAGACAGTTTTGCAGCAACATTCCGAGACGTATGTGAAGGCGCATTATTGTGGCGTAAAAGCATTTTCTTTTTTGGGAGACGTGACGTCTCGCCTGAATAGCACCCTTCAGTTGGTCCAGTAGCGAAACATAATACTCCCTGATGATGGTTCTACCTTTTTTTCTAGGTAATCTGTGAGCACCATGAGAATCCCAGAAAACCGTAACCATAAACGTTTCCTGCAGATGAAGCCTTTTTTTCCATTGCTCCTTCGTCTCTGGCGTGTAATGATAAATCGATGTTTTATCTACCGTTATAAAAAGTCGAGCAAATTCACTGCAGTTATGTCAGCCATCATTATTACGCTGCTGTGAGTTTTTTTGCCACAATCTCGTCGGTCGAAGAGGTTTTCGGGCGTCCTGAGCATTTATCTTCTTAAATGGATGTACGACCACGTTTAAATTCAGCAGCCCGCTTTTTAATCGTCAAAGACGAAGTGGAAGAATCATTTAGTGTGACAGTTAACATTTAAAAACTTTTAAAACGAAGAATTTTCGTTTCAGGATGTCGCACTTCAGTTTTACCCATTTTTTAGGAAATGTTAAAACTTGTTTACACAATCGCTACAAAAGACAACTACACTGTCTGAAACTTCACAGCATATCATCTAGTAGAAACCACTTAAAAAGTAATTTGGTCATCTTGGCGCCATATCTGTGTCAGATATCGATAACTTTTGGAACGCCCCATATATTTCATTTAGATTGCGAACTGCTTCTCTTGCGTGTGTGTTATTCTTTCGTTAATCTCCCTGTCAGTCCTAATGAATCGAAATTTACTCCTAATTAGCATCGACAACAATCAGTTTATGTTGTTATCTGTTCGGCTTCTAATTGGATATTTGTTTACTTTGCCTCTAAGGCAAAATAACTTCCAAATAAAATAAGACATCGATTTAAAATTTAGTACACATATATTACTTCAAGTAGGAAAGGAACAATGTAGTTTTTGGGCTAGCTCCGTGGTTGTCAAGCAGGCATACGCCATCAAGGTCTCCAGGTTCCAATTCCGGCAGGTTAGTATACTTATTTATAATTTATTTAAGTATTTTCCTTGACCACATACATTGCAGAAGCAATACCGCGTTGTCTAGTTGCCGTGAAATACAAAGCTATGTTTCGGAATTTGGACGCCACGGACGGATAAGACGACATCCTCGTCGATATCGATCTAAAAAGGTTACTCTCTATTCAGGAGGGGATTCAGGGTTTCCAGATTATGAAAAACTGTCTGTCTGTCCATCTATCCATAAATATCTATTGAACGGAATAAGATAACGAATTCAAATTTGATACACATAAAATATTTAAAATATGCATAGAACCTATAAATTCTATGCTACAGTTTAAAAGAAAATTTGTGAAAGGGGGTGAAAGGGGTTGATAAACCTTGTTTATTTTCCACATCAATATACTATGTAGTAATATAGTAATACTATAAAGAGTTAAAGGGGTTGTCTTCGATATATTGACAGAGAGGAAAGTATGAAGAACTTATTTGAAATATTGACTTATCGTGCCTGAGTTAAGTTATTGTATAGGTTAAATAAGTCAAATTCAGTACTCATTTTAGAACAACGTGTTTGCACGAAAATACTGGGTGCCTATTTTTTGTTACTTCTCTCGGCAACGGTAGTACCATGTTTGTGAAAAACCATTCTCCGAGATTTTGGCATTCCTTCACGTTTTATGTTCGACCAAATTATGAAAATCTAATTTACAATTTCAATCTGTCTTTTTTTAAATTAGACGAAATAGTCACTTTTTATTGAATACATTGAAAATTAACCCGGTTTTATAAAGTTTTATGTCATATAAGATGAAAATTAATCGCCATAGCACATTTCCAGAACATTTAACTAGCAAATGAATCGAAATCACTTCATTTTATTAAATATCTAGTACCCGTGTGTCCCGGAAATCAATCGACTAATCATTTTCGCAAAGTTCTATAACCTTCTACTTGCAAATCACATGAAATATACAGCCTTGGCCAAAAGTATTAGGCACCCCTAATAAACACGTCAAACTCATAAAATATTAAAAAAAAAGACTAATTGTTTTAACAACATTATAGGCGGCGCTGTCAAAAGCTAACTTAAACAATAGACAATCTCTTTTACAGGTCCATAAAACATCTGGCCCACAAAACTGCGATAATGAGGTTTTTTGAAAAAATATTTTTAATGTTTTATCAGTCTCTTTTTTACTACTTGTAGTGTCAAGAAGCTTCAGTGCGTGTTTTATTTGTGAACTGAACATTCTTATATTTGAGAAATGCCTAAGAAAACTGAGCTTGGTATCGAAAAAACGAATTAAAATTCAAACCCTACATGAACAAAGCAAATTCCATGTAGAAATAGCCAAGTTAGTGAAATGTTCTTGGCGCGCAGTGCAATGTGCTATTAAAAGGTTTGTGGAGACTGTCTCCCATGCCAACAAAATGAGAACGGGCAGAAAACGTACGACTAATGAGCGACAGGACAGAAAACTCATCCGCGAGTCCATTAAAAATCAAAAAAAAAAATCATCTGAGCTCGCTGCAACTCTGTCGGTAGAGAGAAGCTGGATTAAGAGGATGCAAAGCTAGAAAGAAGCCTTGGCTATCAGAGACCAATAGGAAGAAACGCTTAGAGTAGGCTCTGAAGCTCCAACATTTTAGCGAAGAAGATTGGTCTAATGATGTATGGTCCGACGAATCCAACTTTGAGGTAAGTTCTTATATGATTTATTTTAACAAATAATTACATACAATTACTCTTGATTTAATCCATTTTAATCAAAATAATAACTAACTTTTTAATTGAATATTTTTTCTATTCTTGCAGCTATTCGGAACGTCAGATGTGACATTCGTGAGGAGGCGCGTCTCGGCGAGGAATACCATCCGTGGTACCTACTGTAAAACACGGAGGAGGCAGCATTATGATCTGGGGCTATATGGCTGCTAAAGGTGACGGCGAAATGTTCGTTTGTGAAGGCCGCATGAACAGCCAAAAGTACATAAATGGACTAGAAACGCTAACGCGCATTTTTGGCGACACTAATTTAGACGACATCAAATTCCAGCAAGATAATGCACCTTATCATAAATCAGCGGCTACGATGCGCTGGTTTAAAGACAATAACATTGTCTTGTTGGATTGGCCGCGCAGTCTTCAGATCTAAACCCTATCGAGCATCTTTGGTATATTCTGAAGCGCAAGATACGGGAGCATAGCATAACATCAAAAGCAGCGCTAAAAAGCGCTTTGATGAATGAGTGGGATGCCATAAGTACAACTGAATGTACTAGGCTTGTACGCAGCATGCCCCAAGGAATTGCTGCTCTAATTAAAGCTAAGTGCGGACACACCAAATATTAATTTATTTCATAATTTTACCTCAATATACGATTTTACAAAACATATGAATTTAATTGAAGTAAATTGTAGGATGCCTAATACTTTTGGCCAAGGCTGTATATTATTTCCGAAGTTTTTGAACGATTTATCATATATCTACTTATAAATAAAATAATTAGTCTTTATAAACTTTAGGTAAAGTAAAAGAACATATATCATTTTTATGAATATCTTTAATATTTTTCGCACAAATAAGGCGGAATCACAGAGCACTTTTTCCTAATCACTTAAGGGACTACATACACCTCGAATTTTCAAAAATTCGATTTTTTTACGATTTTTTTGATTCTCTATACTTCCAAGAAATATTCAAAAAAAAATTTTTTTAAGAAAACTCCATTCCATTACAAAGTTATAGCATTAAATGTGACCTGGCGTCGGATTGGGATCGCTATCTCTTTTCAGATAATTTCTGCAATATTACTCAGTCAATTTTTAATATCTTTTAACTTTTTTTTTAGGATCTTAATAATTACTTTTTCTACAAGATCTCAAAAGGTTTTTTTTTTAAAATTTTCTAATAGACAATTTTTTATGAATAATTAAATATTTTGTCGAAAATTGCATACTAGAGTTTGAAACACATTGGCTACAATTTTATAATCAATTTGAAAAAAAAAACAATGGGCTACAATTTTATAATCAATTTGAGAAACGTGTTATTTATATGCATATACATATATACTATATATATATATATATATATATATATATATATATATATATATATATATATATATATATATATATATATATGAATTACTAAAAAATGAACAAAGTCCATATTTCAGCAATAACCGCTGTTCTCTCACCTTTCAATTGATTCGATGATGGGTTTCGCCGTATTACTGCTCATCAGCCGAATTAGGACCTACAAACGAGAGAACAAAACTTATTGTGCAATTTATAGTAAATTGTTGAAGAAGATATAACCGACAAAAAATGTAAATTTAATAAAATCGAATATCGATACGGAATAAATTACCTCTTTTTGATCGGACTGTCCGCTAAAGAAATTTACGACGATATGCTTAATACATTGAAAGAATAATGATCTTCGTCCACCCCTATCAAAAATGTGGTTGAAGGTTTGAAGAAAAGAAGAACCAACATCAGTAATGAGCACCGTACTCGAAAACCCGTTTCTATGTCTACACGAGAGAATATTGGCGCTGTGCATGAAACACAAACGAAAAATTAAACTGAAACGTAAACAGACACTCTGAATATCTCATATGAAGGTGTTTTCTATATTGTCCATTACGGGTATAAGAAAATTACCAGTTAAATGGATTCCTAAATGTGTAAATGCAGCACAAAAATGATTGAAAAACACAATTCAAGTTGATATGCAGCCGTTTTAAATCTGATTTTCTGGTTCAAATGGTAATTATGGATAAAACACTGGTCCATCATTATGATGGGGAGGCAAAGGAATAAAGAAGTGAAAATAAATTTTCTCACCTCGCTCCAAGAAGTTTCGCTAACAAAAATTAGCAGGAAAGGTTCCTGCTTCCGATTATTGGAATAAAAATGGGATATTACTTACAGATTACTTGGAACACGGCAAAACAGTGACTGGGGTGATTATTCTTCAACACACATTAATTTTTATTTTTAAAGATTAGATTATTTTTTTGTGAAGTTACCCTGCACAGAAGGAGGCGCCATAGTTTTCATCAGTGGTCCATTTAACCTGACAAGAAATAATGTTAACATTTATAACAGATTTAATTTTTTTTTTATAATTTAAAGTAAAATTTAAAAATATAATTGTCATTCTTTTCGTATTCTTCACTTAATAACCTTTAAATTATTTTTTTTTAATATACATATTGGGTATGTAACCCCTTTAAAGTCATGTTTTTTTTTTAGAAAACTTATATATTTAATAAAATGTAATTAATTAATTTCTAGATATAAAATAAATTTTTAATGTTAAAATACTAACGCAACTGCCTGACCGCAATATATTTCCAATATCGTCTGTTGCCTTCTATACAGCACTGTTCGATCACAATACAACGCCACTGTACTTCCTCCTTATACTAAACTTTATGATCCGGATATATGCATGTTTGGCAGTCACAAGTTAATGGGGAAAAATTGACGAAGCTACCGACAACACAAAATAAATTCATTATACAGAAAGAAATTGCATGCCTCCTACTATTTACAAAAGTTTAGCACGAGCCATAGTAAATTTGTCAAAATATCTCATTTAATCACTCTAGGATCGCGTGTTTTGCAGGTTATTTATAAAAATCGCCCGTGCCACAGATGGCGCTACAATCTTTCCAAAGTATTTTTGCACGGGCAGATGTTTATGTTGGCTAAAGAAAAATACAAAGTAAATGACAATTATTTACGTTTTGTGTGACTGTAATGCTTTTCGTGACAGTACTTAAACCTTTTGTTAGGGTAGGGTTGAGGCTCTAATGTATAATTTATGAGCCCAAAAGGTTAAAGAATGTAACGAAATGCCAAGTCTGTTTTTTTAAATAATATGTACTTTAAATATTCATTTTAGTTTAAAAATGTCTCTGTTACGTCTCATATTATTATTTTTTTTTTTTTTTGGTAGAGGGGATAAGTTTGAGTTTTTTTTTTAAAAGAACCTCAGGTAACTCGTTTCTCAACCTGTGGGGCGCGCCACACTAGGGGGGCGTGATCGTATCGAAAAGAAATTATTATTAAAAACATTCATTAAAAACATTTAATATAATTTATTGAAAGGAAAGCAAAACAAAATACATTCTGACATAACAGAAAATAAAATACACATTTACACTGATATACTCGTAATATATCTATAAATAGGATTGTATTAGAACTGTACAATGTATTCACCTAATAATCAATATATCAATACTAAATTAAAAACAAGTTTGATAATTATTAGGGACTCCCTCGGGCCTTTTTTGCAGAGCAAAGATTTTCGAAGGATGGTTTAATATTAGAAATAGACACTCTGAGTTCTTTTTCTATATTTAGTTGAGATCTATATTTTGTTTTCAAAGCAGCCACCGCAGAAAATCCGGTTTCGCAAAGGTATGATGTTGAAAATGGCAATAGTATACGAAATGCTCTTGTTTTCAGTTCAGAAAACTCATCATTCACCCCTGCCCAAAATTCAAAGAGTCATTTATTATTAAATTGTCATTTGATCTCGCCACTTGCCGTGAAGTCTATGAAGATTTCTTCTTCGGAGGTTGAGAGCCCTTCGGGAGTATTTTGAAATAGATCCTTAACCCACTCGTAACTTGCTACTAAGTAGTCGTCAGTAAGAAAATACTTTTTAAAATTCTTTGTCAACATGGCTAGATGGTTACTAAAACAACTTTCACATGTTGTTCTTCAGCCTTGTATGTTTTAACATATTCACCCACATTTGCAAACATTTCTAGGTTTTTTTGCTTTACATTTCTGCTCCACAATTTCAATTTTCTATAAAAAGCATTAATTTTATCACTTGTATCGAATATATGTTTATTGGTTCCTTGGAGTTGAAGATTTAAGGTATTTAGTTTCTCGAAAATGTCTACCAAGTAGCTCAATTTCATCACACACTCGAAACTTCTCGGCTTCCGTTCGGTTTTCCTCTTCTAGAAAAATGGTGATTTCATTTCTTAATCCATAAACACTTTGTAAATATTTTCCATGTTCGGCACCTTTACAAACTGCAAAAAAAATTCTAGTTTTTTGGGGTCTCATTTTAATATAATTTACTCCGGTTACAACTGTAGTGAGCACAATATTCAGAGCAGGACTCATTTCTTTGGAAGCCAGAGCTTCTCTGTCGATTATACAATGTGTCCACACACACACAGTGGAGATTTTTGTTTCGCAAGTTCTTGTACACTTTGAAATCTTCCAGATATTGAATGAGCACCATCGGTACATATTCCGACGCAATTTTTCCACTCCATATTTGCCTGGTTTAAAAAATTATTTAAAATAGCAAATAATGCGAGTGATGTTGCTTTGAGTTCTATTGGTTTGCAGAAAAATAGTTCTTCGACTGTTGACATACCATCACAAAATCGAACATAGGCAATGAAATAAGCATTTTTATTGCTATCTGTTGCCTCATCAAGCTGAATTGAAAACAATTTGTCACGCAACACTTCCCGAAAAGCTGATGCTGTACATCTTCAGCTATATCACCAATTCGACGGGCAACAGTATTATTTGATATAGGTATGGATAGCAATTGTTTGGCAAAATTATCTCCAAACATAGTTTCTAAAATCTCAATTGCTGCTGGCAAAACAAGCTCTTCACCAATGGTGTGAGGCTTTTTACATCTGGCTATTTTATATGAAACTTTGTAAGAGGCAATTAAAACTTTTTCATTCACAAAGTTTTTTTAAAAAATGATTTCTGCTTTACATATTTTGATTTTAATTCTCAGGGTTTGTTAAGGTACTCACTATGAAGCGTTTCCAAATGTCGTTTAAGTTTATTTGGTTTCATGCTGTTTGCTGCTAAGATTTTTGAGCAAATAACAGACATGGACCTTTCTGCTTCATTTACTTCAGTACTGGTAAACTCTAAATTTAAGTATTCTTGAGAATATTTTCTTGATTTTATTTTCGGAACCACGCTCGTCTGTGCACTCGTTGATGCTTCACTATCGTCTAATGCTCGCTTACGCCCACTTAAAAATTTATCCACGATTCTGTATAAATTTACTACCGTGAATAATTAATACCTTGAATTTCAATTAACACGTAAATTACAACATACAAATTCACGATAAATCCGATAGCAGTAGAAGGATCAACTCGACTGAGACGGGCTGTAATTGAACTAGGTGCATACACTTTTGGGCAGACTTTCTGAATGTTCGAGACAAATCGGAACTTCTCGTGAACTCGTTACCGATATAGTGTACGTGACAGAGAGCAATAGCGAGGCATCGATTCTAGTTTTGTCAACGCAGCAGATATATGTTATTCTTGGTAGTTTGTAAGGTTTGTAATTAAGATCATAATGTAGCTTTATCATCAAAATACTGAAAATACATTATTATTGCATGCATTGTTATTGTATGAGAGGGGCGGAGGCGCGATGAAAATTATGTTTGAAAATACTGAAAGGTTCAGAAACGCTGGTTTAACTACAATATATCCCATAAAAAACTTAATTTCAAAAATTATGTGTAAAAAACAAATTTACAAATGAAAAATCTTTATTGTATATGAAACTATACTTAAAAATGTCATTTAAATCATAATTACTACATTCCTGATACTCTTGTCAGCGAGCTGAATTTCCCATTTTCAATTTGTGTCCTAATATTTCTATGATTGAGTGTTATAGTGCGTAATTTTGTTACTTTTAAAATGATGTTATATACAAATCTTGCCCATTGCTAAGTTAGTTAAAAAAACCGGTCAAGTGCAAGTTGAACTTGCACAATTAGTGTTCCGTACGTAGATTGTTTTTAAAATAAAAATTTTTGTTAGGGTGGTATAAAATGATCAGTGACTTCACAAAACACACCCCAAATGAGTTTTCAACAAAGTTTTTTTCCAATCTTTACTGAAAACTGGTAACCTTGAAATTTTGTTTTTTTTTTTAAATTCCAAATAAATTATCAAAGGTAATGCACTCGTGATAATTTTCGTTCAATCTATACCCCGTGGAGAATATTCCGGAATTTTTTCAAAATTTTTTGATCAGTACTTTTCGAGATAAGGTAGGGGACAGCGATTTTTTAAAAGTAATACGAAGAAAAGTGTGCGCAAGTATTACATTATATATATATTTTTTTACTCGTGTTTTCACAAGCTTTCATTTGACACCACACTCGATGACCTAGTAAAAAAAAATTTTTTTCACTTCCGATTTCACCCCTCAAAACGAACCCCTTAAGTCAAAATTTATGTTACGGTGGTATAAAATGATCAGTGACTTAACAAAACACACCCTAAATGAGTTTTCAACAAAGTTTGTTTCCAATCTTTACTGAAATCTGATGACCTTGAAATTTTTGTTTTTTTTTATGTACCATATAAATTATTAAAGGTAATGCACTCGTGATAATTTTCGTTCAATCTACACCCCGTGGAGAATATTCCAGAATTTTTTCGAAAGTACTTTTCGAGATAAGGCCCGGGACAGCGATTTTTCGCGAATTTTTACAAATAATACAAAGAAAAGTGCGCGCAAGTATAATATTATATATATATATTTTTTACTCGTGTTTTCACAAGCTTTCATTTGACCCCACACTCGATGACCTAGTAAAAAAATATTTTTTTTCACTTCCGACTTCACCCCCCAAAACTAACCCCTTGAGTCAAAATTTAATTCTCAAAACTACATGACTCTGATGAGGCCATCAATTCCTATATTATTACCAAATTTCACCTTCCTATGTCAAATAGTTTCGGAGAAAATCGGGTGTGACAGACAGACAGACAGACAGACAGACAGGCAGGCAGACAGACAGACAGACAGACAGACGACAGACAGACAGACAGACAGACACCGAAGTGATCTTATAAGTGTTCCGTATCTCACAAATTTATTAATTTCTATAATTTCATGAGTTAATTGGAGACACGTCCAATACTTATTCCTAAGTACATTCAACATAGTTGAAAATGAACAAAATAACAGAACAACTTAAATTAAAAAAATCATTGCGCCGCCCTTGTTATAGCTAAGATTAAGATGGTTGAGAGAGAACGTGAATTTTTAATGCGGGTTGAAAGGAAATGACACCCGCTGTCAACAATAATCTAATGTTCGAACCTCTTAGGCGACAATACGATTTGTTTACGTCGTGAAAAAAATGTATTTTCGTGAAATATTGCAAGTTGGTAATGCCAAAAATGTTTTATTGATGTTGGCAAAGTTTAGCAACAATTAGTTTTTTTTGACAGTTTGCTTAATTAAACAGAATTATTGATGTGTGTTCATAACTTATATCTGATGTGTTTAATGCATTTTTTGCCAGGAAATTTGTGACTGCTGACGGGAAGTACCTTGTTTTACTTATTTTGAACTATAGAGATAACGAGAAGTCAATTAATTGCACTGGTAAAATAATTAATACATGGTTTCTATATATACTTTTCCAAGCAGTGATGGCGTTTATTTTAGATCAGAAGTTTGAGACCTCGTTTGTAATATTCTTACGTGTTATCATCGAGGGGCACTATTTATTAGCATTTTTTACAATTTTTTTTGTTTTCGAGATATGTCAGTTTTAATATATTAAGTGATTTTCATAGCACCTTATATATATATATATATATATATATATATATATATATATATATATATATATATATAATATATATATATATATATATATATACAGGGTTACAGGGAAAGTCGTCCTAGATAATTAAGGACGTTATAGCTTAGGTCGTTTTTGACCGATTTGATTCTATGACATGATGTCCTAAACTTAACCGTTTTCGAGATATTGAAGTTTAAAGATTTTCTAAAAAAAAAACATTTTTTTTTTGCTTTTATATCGATTTTTTTTTTATTAGAGGTTGTCGAGTGCGACTTTTTGGTTATTTTTAGTTAGTCTGTATGTCAAGTATCAAAAATCATCAAAAAAATTTGAACTAGTTACTAACAGTTTCAAATGGCGGCTTGTTAATGTTTCTAAATTACGAATTTTTACCAAGTGTTTCCTACTTTAAATCAATAAAGAGAAAAAAAAAACCGGTCAAGTGCAAGTTGAACTTGCACAATTAGTGTTCCGTACGTTGATTGTTTTTAAAATAAAAATTTTTGTTAGGGTGATATAAAATGATCAGTGACTTCACAAAACACACCCCAAATGAGTTTTCAACAGTTTGTTTCCAATCTTTACTGAAAACTGGTGACCTTGATTTTTTTTTTTATATATCAAATAAATTATTAAAAGTAATGCACTCGTGATAATTTTCGTTCAATCTATACCCCGTGGAGAATATTCCAGAATTTTTTTCAAAATTTTTTGATCAGTAATTTTCGAGATAAGGTAGGGGACAGCGATTTTTTAAAAGTAATACGAAGAAAAGTGTGCGCAAGTATTACATTATATATATATTTTTTACTCGTGTTTTCACAAGCTTTCATTTGACACCACACTCGATGACCTAGTAAAAAAAATTTTTTTTCACTTCCGATTTCACCCCTCAAAACGAACCTCTTAAGTCAAAATTTGTGGTATAAAATGATTAGTGACTTCACAAAACACACCCCAAATGAGTTTTCAACAAAGTTTGTTTCCAATCTTTACTGAAATCTGATGACCTTGAAATTTTTGTTTTTTTTATATACCATATAAATTATTAAAGGTAATGCACTCGTGATAATTTTCGTTCAATCTACACCCCGTGGAGAATATTCCAGAATTTTTTTCGAAATTTTTTGATAAGTACTTTTCGAGATAAGGCCCGGGACAGCGATTTTTCGCGAATTTTTAAAAATAATACAAAGAAAAGTGCGCGCAAGTATAATATTATATATATATTTTTTGCTCGTGTTTTCACAAGCTTTCATTTGAGACCACACTCGATGACCTAGTAAAAAATTTTTTTTTTTCACTTCCGACTTCACCCCCCAAAACTAACCCCTTAAGTCAAAATTTAATTCTCAAAACTACATGGCTCTGATGAGGCCATCAATTCCTATACTATTACCAAGTTTTCACCTTTCTATGTCAAATAGTTTCGGAGAAAATCGGGTGTGACAGACAGACAGACAGACAGACAGACAGACAGACAGACAGACAGACAGACAGACAGACAGACAGACAGACAGACAGACAGACAGACACCGAAGTGATCTTATAAGTGTTCCGTACGGAACACTAAAAATGTTTGGAAGTTATTCTGCAAATTATTTTAAAAACTTTTAGGTCTTTTTAGCTATCAAAAAAGGTATAATACTAGGAGTTTAATAGGAAAACTGTACACAGACTGACACCTAAAGCGGGCTCGGGTAGCAAAAGATAAATTTTTAGTTCTAGGTGAAAATACGAAAAATACACAAATAAAACAAAAAACCTTGCAATTTAATATTTTTTATTAATTATAATTCATGTTCTATATGGTCTACCACAAATTCTCATTCTTTTTCTTAAATTACTTTTCACAACGCTGGTTGTGAGGTGCCACCTCATTTCGTCAGCCGCATCAATTATTTTTTGTCTTAGGACATCCACGTTTTCGATAGGAGTCATCTGGTCGTATATGAGACTTTTCATGTGACCCCACACATAAAAATCCATCGGTGTTAGGTCTGGGCTTCTCGCCGGTCAAGATATGGGTCCGCCTCTTCCAATCCATTTGTTGGGATAATTGTCATTGAGCCATGCACGAACACTTCCTCTGTAGTGAGCTGGGCAGCCATCGTGTTGAAAGTACATGTTTTGTCTCAAACCAATAGGTAGGTCTTCCATCAAATTAGGTAAATCGTTCCGCAAAAAATTGTCGTATTCCTCGCCATTCAAATTATCTGGCAGGAAGAATGGCCCAACCAAATAATTTGAAATTATACCCATCCACACATTTAAGCTGAATCTTGTTTGTGATCCTTTCGTTCTTTTTTTGTTTGGGTTGCCTTCCTCTTTAGAAGCCCAATAGTGGGCATTGTGGTAGTTTGTAAGACCGTCTTTGTCGAATTTCGACTCGTCAGTCCATAGTATTTTCTTAAAAAAAGATGCATCTTCGACATCGGTATTGAGCATAAATCTGCAGAATTCTAATCGTCGCAACGGATCCCCTTCTTCAATGACTTGCACGGGCGTATAGTGGTAAGGGTGTTGCCCAACAGTATGCATTACAAACCATACCTTCCACTGCGAAATACCAAGCTGTTGTGCGACGACATTTGTAGATGTGGTTGGGTCCACCTCAGAGAGACGTCGTATTTCGTTTTCTTCGTCTTCGTCAAAGATACGTGGTCGTCCCATGTCAGTCCGCCGTCTTTGTACGGAACCAGTTTCTCGTAGTCTTCGATAAGTTCCATCAAATACGCTAACATCAGGTAAACGACGAGTAGGATATCGCAGTATGTATTCATCACGTGCACGGGACGACACTCCTTCGCAAAATCCGTAACACATTAGGATGTCAGCATATTCCTCGTTGGTATACGTTGCCATATTCACAAGCAGAGATCAACATCCAGTTACGAGCCAATTCACACAGTCAGAAGATGAAACACAGATATTTTTGAAAAGCACGGTATAGCACATCTACCACGGACAAATCGCATGAGCAGACTAAAAATCATTCAATAATGTTTAGTGAACAGAAAATGTCACTCGCACAGAGAGTACCCCGACCGGAAAAAATGCTTACCCAACCCTTTTTATTGTTTGAAGGTGCAGGTAGTAAACCGGTAATTGGTAGTATCTAAATTCTATTATTATGTTACTCTACATTTGGGCCTATTGAAATCTCATTTTCTTAGAATTTTCAATAGATCCAGTAGATATTATACCGTTTTAGATAGTTAAAAAGAAGTAAAAGTTTTTAAAATAATTTGCAGAATAACTTCCATACATTTTTTTTCTCTTTATTGATTTAAAGTAGGAAACACTTGGTAAAAATTCGTAATTTAGAAACATTAACAAGCCGCCATTTGAAACTGTTAGTAACTAGTTCAAAGTTTATATATTATATATATATATATATATATATATATATATATATATATATATATATATATATATATGTATCAGTGATATGGTCAAGTTCAAGTGGCAGAGAAAGGATAATAAGAGGCGTTACTTGACAAACAGGAGGATATCGGAGCCAAACGACAATCGGAGATCAAAACCCTTTCCGATGCAACTATAAAAGCGTAGACCGCTTTTAACGTAATAAATTCTAAAAAACTTACACTGTCTTGATGACGGAAAGGGGGGGATTTTTCACAAAAAACAACCTGTACGTATAGTGGCACTCTCAGAACTTACATACAATTGAAAAACTAATGACAGGGGGGTGAAGAGTATTTACAGAAAAGTACCAACAACATCAATGAAAAAAATGCTCCGTTTGTAAGGTGCATATTTTCTATATTGATAGGGGCGGGGAGACCTAGGCCATTTCTAGCCGAACTTGCTATGCCACAAATATGTATAGGGTGGTCCAAATTGGACACTTTTAAAGGTAAACCCCTTTATCTAAAGAAGATAGACGAAAACTGATGTAGATGTCTGAGGCTCAATTTTTATGATAAAGTCAATGGTGGAAACCGCATACCGATATCTAGTACAGGGTGTTTTTAAAAAATCTGCATTTTGGAAAAATGTTTGTAATTCTTTTCCTATTGAAAATTTTGGATGTTTGTAAAAATATTCTCAAAGCACTTTTTCACGTAGGTTTCAACAGTGTAAGTTATATTTTTTTACAACTAATATTTTAATAGTTAGGCGGCACCTTTTCTGGACACTTCTTACCGAGTTGATTAGTTCAAGAGGAGTCAGAGCTACAAAACTTTGTATCACTGCGGCTTCTAACTCTTGCCTGGTGTTTGTCGGCAATTTAAAAATTAGGTCTTTCAATCTTCCCGAGAGATAGAAGTCCATGGGTGTTAAATCCGGTGACCTAGCCAGTCAACAGGTCGGACCTTGGTTGGCTATCCAGTTATTGTCGAAATTGGCCCTATAAAAAATTACTGATAACTGTAGCGTTCTGAGGGGGTGCCCCATCGTGTTGAAAAAATATATTTCTAAGGTTCATTAACGGCAGTTCCTCAACAAGAGGTTCTATTTGTTGCCTTAAAATTTCTAAATATCTCTGAGAGGTGGGTGTTCCTTCGTAAATAAATGGACCTATAACCCTGCCTCTAAAAATTCCTGCCAACACATGAAATCCAAATTGTGCCAACGTATAAGAATTGTAACGGTTAAAAATACCTGCATTGTTTACATAAGCTTTGTCTGTCCAAATGCAATTTAATGAAAAATTCAAAACATGGTTACAATTCTCCAGAAACCATTGGCAAAAATCCATACGCCGTTGAAAATCTCCGGCTCTAAAGTGATGAACTCTTCTTGTCCTATATGGCCTGAATTTATGCTTCTTCATAGTACGACTTACATTAGTTCTTGGTAGTCCAGTGGATTCTTTTAACTGTCGGGTTGAAGTGTTGGGATTATTTCCGATAGTTCCTAAAAACTACTATTTCTTCTAACTCCTTATCCCTGTTTGAAGCATAATTTTTGGGTCGTTTCTTTTCAAACTGGCCACTATTAACTAGGTTATGTCGCAGTCGAGCGAATATATACGAGGCTGGTTTGAAGAGTCCGTGCAAAAATAAAAACTACTTATGTGATTGGGGTAAACCTTTTTTATTTTTCGACATAGTCTCCTTTTAGGCTTATATACTTCGTCCAACGATGTTCTAGTTTGTTGATCCCTACCGAATAATAGGATTTGTCCAAGTCTGCAAAATATTCATTAGTGTCTGCAATCACCTCCTCATTTGAATAAAATCTTTGTCCCGCCAGCCATTTCTTCAAATTGGGGAACAAATAGTAGTCCGAGGGAGCCAAGTCTGGAGAATAGGGGGGATGTGAAACGAGCTGGAATCCTATTTCCATTAATTTTGCGACCACAACTGCTGAGGTGTGTGCTGGTGCGTTGTAGTGATGGAAAAAGACTTTCTTGTGGGCCAATCGCGGGCGTTTTTCTTGCAGTTCGGTTTTCAAACTGTCCAATAACGATGAATAATATTCACCTGTAATAGTTTTTACCCTTTTCCAGATATTCGATGAGGATTATCCCTTGCGAATCCCAAAAGACAGTCGCCATAACCTTTCCGGTCGAAGGAATGGTCTTCGCCTTTTTTGGTGCAGATTCCCCCCTTGGTAACCCATTGTTTAGATTGTTGTTTGGTCTCAGGAGTATAGTAATGTATTCATGTTTCATCCACAGTGATGAAACGACGCTTAAAGTACTCCGGATTCTTCTGGAACAACTGCAAACCATCCTTGCAACACTTCACACGATTCCGTTTTTGGTCAAACGTGAGCAATCGCGGCACCCATCTTGCGGATAGCTTTCTCATGTCCAAATGTTTATGCAAAATATTATGTACCCGTTCAGTCGAGATGCCCACAGCACTAGCAATCTCACGCACCTTAACTCTTCTGTCATCCATCACCATATCATGGATTTGATCAATGATTTCTGGAGTCGTAACCTCCATAGGCCGTCCAGAACGTTCAGCGTCACTTGTGCCCATATGGCCAGTCCGAAAATTTTGAAACCACTTATAAACTGTTCTAATCGAAGGTGCAGAGTCACCATAATGTTTATCAAGCTTCTCTTTAGTCTCCTGAGGCGTTTTGCCTTTCATAAAGTAATGTTTAATCACCACACGAAATTCTTTTTCGTCCATTTCTTGAAAATCACTCGACTTCCTTGATTCACACGAATGCCAAACACAAAGGAATAGACCAATATGGCTGAAACTTGGTGTGCGTTCATTCAAGAGATGCTACTAACTAAACATGACCTCGATACGCGCCGGTGGTGCCATCTCTCGGACTTTGCACGGACTTTTCAAACCAGCCTCGTACTTGAAGGGTTGACGCCTCTCTAGATACCGTTCATACAAATTACTTGCCGCTTCCGAATTTTCTCCGGTTTGTATTCGAAAAATCGCTTAGAAAAATCCAAAGAAATTCATACGTATTCCCCATGGCAAAACAAAACTTTTTTTTTTATGCACCTGGATTCTAAAGTGCGTTGCTTTCGAGAAAAAAATACTAAATGCATTTTTTACATTTTTTTTTAAAAAAAAAGCAGCGTATTCCAGGATCCAGGTTTTTAGGAAAAAAACGATTTGTTATTCAAAAAGCTAGGTTAGCTAGGTACTTTTCTCAGCCAACAACAACAAAAACGATTATATTTCAAATTATGATGAAATGATAAAATTTAACAGAATTTCCTTCTGTGTAAATATTGTATTTAAGATCATTGCGTTTTTTATTGTAATCAAATATTTTTTTTAAATTTTTGTATCTAGATTACGATAAAAAAATAATAGTAAAAATGTTTTTAAATAACTTAATATAGCTAGTATGGATATTAAGATACGAGTACATATAATAAGATATTTAATAACATTTTTACTACTAATTTTTCATTTTAATCTAGATCCAAATTTTTTAAAAAAATTTAAATTTTATTACAATAATAAACACAATGATCTTAAATACAATATTTACACAGAAGAAAAATTTTGTTAAATGTTATCATTTCATCATAATTTGAAACATAATCTTTTTTTGTTTGTTATAATTTTAAATGCTTTTTAAGGCTCGTTTTCAATTTTTATTCATGAAATTTTTTGGAAGTAATAAAGCAAGCAGGGTATTCCTAGGGCGCAAAGTGGATTGTTGCGCACCGACTGTAATCAACGAAACACGAGTGACGGCGCGGCGTACAGCCGGCTCGAGTGATTTGTTCGATTACGCGAGTGCGTGAAAATTGCGCTCGTGTTGCATACATCGTTTTATGTAATAGAATGAGCAAAGTACCTGCCTAATTTGAATTTGTTTTCGCGGGAGTAATTCAAATAAATTCCTTATTGAATAACAAATCCTTTTTTCCTATAAACCTGGGTCCTAGAAGACGCTGCTTTCGAATAAAAAAATTAAGAAAATACATTGAGAATTTTTTTCTCGAAAGCAATCCAGGTTCATAGAACAAAAAAGTTTTGTTTTGCTATGAGGAATACGTATGAATTTCTTTAGTTTTTTTTCGTGCGATTTTTCGAATTTTGAATTTTTGCATCAACAAAACCTGTGTAACTCGCGATCAGGAACTCCAAATGTTTTTCGAAAACATAGATCACAGTATAGTGAGGTAATATCAAAAATGTCATTTTACCTGTTTTTTTTTTCACTTTTATTGATTTTTTTGGAACCAATTTCCTTTTAGGGACCTCTGCACATGCGTAATATTTAATTTTCAAAATCGCCCAACGGCTTTCAAAACTAGAGTCTTTAAGCTTTAATTTAAGCCCCCACAAGTCGTCCTACGTGGCTTCAAATTTTTGCTAACACCTATATATATATATATATATATATATATATATATATATATATATATATATATATATATATATATATATAGTCCCTGGCCAAATTATTAGACGCACTGCAAGATTTCATGTAAAATATTAATTACCGAGTGATATTGTACCGTTTTATTATTTTAAATTGATTTGTTTTTTATTTTTATATTATCCAATCAATTACCTATTTATTTGACATAAATAAAACAGCATTAATTTAGAAAATCATAAGTTTATTAAGTTTTAAAGAAAAGTGAAATTAATGTTAGTAAAAGTCAATATTTAGTTGAGCCACCTTTAGCCGCTATCAAAGCTTTAATTCTGCGCGGCATGCTATCAATGCAAGATTGTACTGTCTCCTGCATTTGAAGATGATGATTCCACACATGAAAAATCTTTTCTAGGAGCTGGGTTTTGTTGGTAATCACATCTTTAGCCACTTCTCTTTTCATCAGCTCCCACACATTTTCAATGGGGTTCATATCAGGGCCAATCCAACAGAGGGATATTTTTTTTCTGCCAAAAAAGCTTCAACAGACAGAGCAGTGTGGCAGGGACCTCCATCTTGCATGAAAGTGAATGGTTCCCCATTTGGAAACCATTCTCTGAGCTGCGGAATCAACCGATTTTTGTAATACTTCTTTGTACTGATCTTGCCTCATTATTCCTTTGACGACGTACAGACGTCCAGTGCCCTTGCCGCTGATGATTGACCAAATCATCACTTTGGTGGGATGTTTAACCGTCGGGATGACACAATCAGGATGAAACTTTTCTCCATGACGACGACGCACATACTGAGCTTTATTCGGCAAAATTTCGAATGTGCTTTCGTCACTGAAGCAGACCTGTCAAAAATAGGAAAAATATATAAACTTCCATGTTTATTTGCTTTATTTAACTGAAAATGATAATAATGTATCAATTATTGATTAAATTGCTGTATCTGACCGATCTCCAGAAGTCCACATCTTTGTCTTGCCGTTGTTTGGCCCACTTCAGGCGCTTTGTTTTCATTGCAGCTGTTAACTTGGGCTTCCTGGCGGGGCGACAGGCCTTAAAATCTAATTCTTTCAATTTTCTTCGAACAGTGCGCTCAGAAGCATTTACGCTAGCATCCTGGAGTTGTGATTTTATTACCTTTGTGGTAGCAAATCTGTTTTCTACTCAAATTTTCTTCAAACATCTCTCTGACCGTGGAGTGAAAATTGGTTTTCTACCGCATCTTTTCTTTCTTTTCGGGCTTAATTCCTTCCCTGACTCAATTTTCTTTTTTTATGCGTCGTACACTAGCTTCAGAAACCTCCAATCTTCGTGATATTTCTCGGTTTGTAAATGTTTTCGCAATCACAAGGGCCTTCACTTCAGCTTTTTTACGTAGTGAAAGATCACCTTTTCTACCCATAATGAAAATAGTCCAATTACTTTTTTAAAACACTGCATACAAAATAAACTAATAACTGAGTAGTATAAAACTGTTAAACAAACAATCACAGTCCATAAAGCCACAGAAACACGTTCGTACCTGACTCGATTCCGATCGCGACTGATACAGGTTTGTACTTGTTTACGTTCATGTACCACTTTGTCAACACAGTGTTGCCATATGTTAAAAATAAATACAAATATGTAGTCTACAACAATTCTTTTAAATAAAAATCAATAATATTGTAGTTTTAAATATACCATTATTGCATAAAAACTCTTAAGAAACATAAAATTACTAAAAAAAATACAGTGCGTCTAATAATTTTGCCAGGGACTGTATATATATAGGTGTTATTAAAGAAATATTTAAGTGAACAAAAATATTTATTTTTTATCTTTTTAATTCAGAATAGTCGCTTCAGAATCCAAGACAAGACACTTTTTATGCGAGTCCTGAAACGATTGCTCCTGTAGATTTCAACCTAGAACAAAAAACCAAAAAATCTTCACAAATATATATCAGATACTAGTGGATAATTATCATGTTTTCCCAAAAATGAAAAAATTTGAAAAAAAATGTTCAATTTTCACCCAAAAATTTCACGAAAAAATGCTTATAAACATGGAAGTTTGTAATTTATCGCAAAATCCGTACGCTTTTCCTTAGATAATATAGCTGAAAAGTTTCTCTTAAAATTTCAAGTAAATCGATAAAGATTTGTGATTTGGAAAAGGTACCTTTCGTCTTGAATTCTGAAGCGGCCATTTTGAATTAAAAAGATAAAAATAATATTTTTGTGTACTTAAATATTTGCTTAATAAAATACTTCGAATATATTTTCAGCTGCTTTTATTATACTCTTTAAAAAAATTCTCAATTTAGCCTTTTTTTCTGGGACCTGGAGTGGCCTTACCCCCTTAATACATTAAAACTGGCATAGCTGTGTAGCAAAAGCAACCGCTATTCAACAATAAAACTATTTTCTATAAAGAATGTTTTAGAAATTTGTAAAAATTTATTATTTATTTTTATTGAGCAAAAATTCCAGGCTTTTATAAAACATTTCATTTTAATCCTCTATAGAATCTTCTATAGTATATTGAAAGAATCTCTAAAGATGCTCTGTACAATCGTTGGCGAAGCGTCGGAAAGTAACTAAAATTTGACAGAGTCTAACTCCAAGAACCAAGATTTCTATTACTAAAAAAATATAATAAGGGTATATCTAATGCAGAAATGCTAACACAACGAAAATTTCAAATTTCCTGATCTCCCCAAAATAATATAACTAATTTCTAAAATATGGCTAAAAACTTATTTCTACTATTTTTAAAAAACGGCTTTATCCTTAGGCGTATTCTCTTAAATAATATTTACAAAATATTGTAGCCTGACACTTTAATAAAAGCTCTTCCATTCATAAATTATAATACAACGACCTTAATTTCGCCAAAGGACACGCTTTCTACCCACCAAAAGGGAAAGAAGGCTTTTACCGCACGGTCATATGAGCCGCAAATCATCGTCCGGAATTCCTTGAACGCACCCGCTTCCGCCGGGGAGGGCAATCAAAAGCGGATCTCCCACATCGCGTTCGCCTTGGGCTTACCCTTAGATTTACAGATACTTTTGATGGAATTTCAAGCACAACTGCCCTACATAATTTAAAGCCTGCATTATTATGACAATCGGTTAAAATTTCATGGGGTATATTATTAAAGAACGGAACATGCTGTGACATGGTCACATTTACAACATTTTCTATTTTTTTTCTACAAAATAATAAAAAATAACATTGTTTGAAGATTAACAGAGAGATTTTGCAACGCTTAATTTGGTAGGCCACCAGGTCTTTATCTTTATTTGAAGCATGCGCACACTGTTTGGAGCTTGCGCAGAAGTAAAGGGAAGAAATTAAATATAAGGACTCGGCTGTTATCGTTATTTGAAGCATGCTTTCACCATTTGGAGCTTGCGCAGTATTGAAACAAAATAAGAGAAACCTTTATTAAGGATAACGATTTCCCTTATTTAGGAATTTGTAAGAGAGGTTATTTGAAGTTCCTAATTCTTATCGCTATTATGGTAGGGCCTGTTTTTTGGTGTTCCGTACGGAACACTTATAAGATCACTTCGTATCTGTCCGTCTGTCACACCCGATTTTCTCCGAAACTATTTGTCGTAGGAAGTTGAAATTTGGTAATAATATAGGAATTGATGGCTTCATCAGAGCCATGTAGTTTTGAAAGTTAAATTTTGACTTAAGGGGTTAGTTTTGGGGGGTGAAATCGGAAGCGAAAAAAAAAAATTTACTAGGTTATCGAGTGTTGTGTCAAATGAAAGCTTGTGAAAACACGAGAAAAATATATATATATATATATATATATATATATATATATATATATATATATATATATATATATATATATATATATATATATATATATAATGTAATACTTGCGCACATTTTTCTTTGTATTATTTTTAAAAAATCGCGAAAAATCGCTGTCCACCTGCCTTATCTCGAAAAGTAATTATCAAAAAATTTTGAAAAAATTCTGGAATATTCTCCACGGGGTGTAGATTGAACGAAAATTTTCAAGAATGCATTACCTTTAATAATTTATCTAGTATATAAAAAAACCAAAAATTTCAAGGTCATCAGATTTCAGTGAAGATTGGAAACAAACTTTGTTGAAAACTCATTTGGGTGTGTTTTGTGAAGTCATTGATCATTTTATACCTCTGTAACAAAATTTTTTTATTTGAAAAGCAATCAACGTACGAAACACTAATTGCGCAAGTTCAACTTGCACTTGACCAGTTATTCCTACTTAGTGATACAAACCACTAAGAAAATACAGTAAAATTAAAATGATAATCTTTTATTGCAAATAACACTGATAACACTTAATTAGTATTCAAATTATGTAGGGATGTTGCAATCTTTGGCACAATGTCATTACAGTCTTAATTTCAAATGAAATTTGAATTCGTATTACCTTGGAAATAGCGATAGAAACCTGCTAGATACAACTTTAATTTAGAAACTTGTGTTGACCCATCAAATACTAATAACCAGCGTGCTTACCCATAAAATAAATGAAAAAATCCCCTAAGTTTATAAGAGACTAGCCGTGCCCGCGGCTCCCCTCACGTGGACTTGATTCACTACTATCAACACTGCTTATTCCTTATGTTACCTAACGTAATAAAATATCTGCCATTATTTCTCCTTATCTCCCATTATCTCTGCATAATTTCCATTATCTAAGCTTATCCCTACTCATCTCCCAATATTTCCCCTCATCTCCCATTATTTCTTCTTATTTCCCATTATCTCACCATAACTCCCATAACCTAGACTTATTTCTGCTTATCTCCCATTATTTCTCCTTATCTCCCATTATTTATACTTATCTCCCATTATCTTACCTTATCTTACCTTATCTCCCATTATCTAGGCTTATCTCGACTTATCCTGCAATATTTTTCCTTATCTCCCATTATTTCTCCTTATCTCCCGTTATGTCACCATAACTCCCATTACTTAGACTTATCTCTGCTTATCTCCCATTATTTCTCCTTATCTCCCATTATCTCTACATAATTTCCATTATCTAGGCTTATCTATGCTCATCTCCCATTATTTCTCCTTATCTCCCATTATTTCTTCTTATCTCCCATTATTTCTTCTTATCTCCCATTATCTCACCTTATCTCCCATTATCTCACCTTATCTCCCATTATCTCACCTTACCTCTCATTATCTAGGCTTATCTCGCAATATTTCTCCTTATCTCCCATTATTTCTCCTTATCACCCATTATCTTACCATAACTCCCATTACCTAGACTTATCTCTGCTTATCTCCCATTATTTATACTTATCTCCCATTATCTCACCTTATTTCCCATTATCTAGGCTTATCTCGACTTATCTAGCAATATTTTTCCTTATCTCCCACTATTTCTCTTCATCTCCTATTATCTCACCGTAAATCCCATTACGTAGACATATTTCTGCTTATCTCCCATTATTTCTCCTTATCTCCCATTATTTATACCTATCTCCCTTTATCTCACCTTATCTCTCCCATTATCTAGGCTTATATCGAATTATATAGAACATATATGTATAAATTTATAAAAACACGTAAATCAGATAAGTGGTTCTCAATTGATAAGCGCACTAACAGACAGACAGGTAGAAAGGCGTTGCATTTTTATATATATTATATTTTTTGCAACATGATATTGTTCCATATTTAATGGTTTAAGCAGTATATTGCAAGAGAACGCGCTAACGGTAGCCTTTTTTTTCGACTTGATTCACTATTATCGTCACTGCTTATTCTTTATATTACCTAACGCAATAAAATATATCCTATAACTTGGGCAGAGAACATATGTATGTTTTAAGAAAAAAGTACGTAACGCACTAACGGACAGACAGACAGACAGAGAGACATTGCATTTTATATATATGATAGATAGATAACCTGGACAGAGAACATATGTATGTTTTAAAAAAAAAGCACGTAAATCGGATAAGTGGTTCTCCAGTGCTAAATGCACTAACGGGCAGACAGACAGACAGACAGAGAGACGCTGCATTTTATATATATTATAGATATAGATTATTATTATTATATAACCTGGCTTTAGAATATATGTATGAATTTAAAAAAACCGGTCAAGTGCAAGTTGAACTTGCACAATTAGTGTTCCGTACGCTGATTGTTTTTTAAAATAAAAATTTTTGTTAGGGTGGTATTAAATGATCAGTGACTTCACAAAACACACCCCAAATGAATTTTCAACAAAGTTTGTTTCTAATCTTTACTGAAAACTGGTGACCTTGAAATTTTGTTTTTTTTTTTGTATACCAAATAAATTATTAAAGATAATGCACTCGTGATAATTTTCGTTCAATCTATACCCCGTGGAGAATATTCCAGAATTTTTTTCCAAATTTTTTGATCAGTACTTTTCGAGATAAGGTAGGGGACAGCGATTTTTTAAAAGTAATACGAAGAAAAGTGTGCGCAAGTATTACATTATATATATATATATATATATATATATATATATATATATATATATATATATATATATATATATATATATATATATATATATATATATTTTACTCGTGTTTTCACAAACTTTCATTTGACACCACACTCGATGACCTAGTAAAAAAAAATTTTTTTCACTTCCGATTTCACCCTCAAAACGAACCCCTTAAGTCAAAATTTATGTTACGGTGGTATAAAATGATTAGTGACTTCACAAAAACACACCCCAAATGAGTTTTCAACAAAGTTTCTTTCCAATCTTTACTGAAATCTGATGACCTTGAAATTTTTTGTTTTTTTTATATACCATATAAATTATTAAAGGTAATGCACTCGTGATAATTTTCGTTCAATCTACACCCCGTGGAGAATATTCCAGAATTTTTTCGAAATTTTCTGATAAGTACTTTTCGAGATAAGGCCCGGGACAGCGATTTTTCGCGAATTTTAAAAATAATACAAAGATAAGTGCTCGGAAGTATAATTATTATATATATATTTTTTACTCGTGTTTTCACAAGCTTTCATTTGACATCACACTCGATGACCTAGTAAAAAAATTTTTTTTTCACTTCCGACTTCACCCCCCAAAACTAACCCCTTAAGTCAAAATTTAATTCTCAAAACTACATGGCTCTGATGAGGCCGTCAATTCCTATATTATTACCAAATTTCACCTTTCTATGTCAAATAGTTTCGGAGAAAATCGGGTGTGACAGACAGACAGACAGACAGACAGACAGACAGACACCGTAGTGATCTTATAAGTGTTCCGTACGGAACACTAAAAAGACACATAAATTGGATAAGTGGTTCTCGCATGATAAACGCACTAATGGACAGACAGACAGACAGACAGAGAGACATTGCATTTTATATATAATATAGATTATAGATATTCTTTGCTACATAATATTGTTCCATATTTAATGGTTTAGGCTGTGTATTGCAAGGGAACGCGCTAGCGGCAAACTTTTTTCCGACTTCAATCACTATTATCGTCACTGCTCATTCCTTATGCTACCTATCGTAATAAAATATAGCCTATAACCTGACCAGAGAACATATGTATGTTTTAAAGAAAAAAAGTATGTAAATCGGCTAAGTGGTTCTCCAGTGAAAAGCGTACTAACGGACAGACAGGCAGACAGACAGACAGACAGACAGAGAGACATTGCATTTTATGTATATTATAGATGAATACTAACCTAACCTTGCAATTCCTTAGCGTTAATCTTCACATGCTTTAGATAACGATAAAGGCAAAGGAATGTGAAAAATAAGCGTTGCAACATCTCTCTGTCAGTGTGCAAACTGACACTGTTTTTCATTGATAATATTTTTTAACGTCACCATGGCAAGGTGTGGGAAATACTTTGCGCCCTGGTGCGCTAAGGGAGTGACGTGTATGCGGAAAAAGGGATTCACGTTGGACTTGACTCCCTGTAAATTGTATTCGGTGGAAAAAACAGTCCTGGGAAGTCATTTCAAAGCGATGAGTTTCTCCATATAAAAAACTATTTGAGGGTTGTACTAGGAGTGACAGGCTGATCATCATACATATGTGAAGTATTAGCACGACGTGTATCCTTGGCATGCACCGCTCTGGAGGAAGTTAAGCCGGCTATATTCATCAAACACTTTTCATGAAAATACCTGTAGAAGAGATTCGAGTTGCTAAAAAAAAAACGCTAAAACCGTTCTTCGATGATCCAAGGAATCAAGGTCGCAGGTGAGTTTTGGGTTCCTAATCCGCCGATCAGCTCTCTTCTTCAGAATATGTAGTGTATGTTTGGGTGCAGAGTCTCAAACATAGGAGCAGTTGGTCTAACTTGAGCTTTGTGCAGAGTTAGCAGTTGTGGAATCTAAAGATTTCGGAGTAATATTTCTAGCTTTCGAGAAGTTCTCTTTGCTATGTATGCAACATGTTCATGCCAAAACATATTTGCTTCTTCTTCTCTTCTTCCTACTTTAGGACCATGTCCTGTGTTCACTTCAAAGGTTTCCCAGAAACAATTGCGATGATGAAGACCATCTCTCATACCATCTTATTGGTGGTCTCCCAAGCGGTCGAGGTGTGTTTGGTAGCTTCTCTTTTGCAACCTTAGCCAACCGGTCATTTGGCATTCTCTCCAATCTCTTCTCCTATTCCTTGCCCATCTCACCACATCCTGTATTTCACACATTTCCCTTATTTCTTCACATCTCTTCCGGTCAAATAAGGTATGTCCTGTTATCGATCTAAGTGTTCGCATTTCTGTTGTTCTTAGGAGTCGTTTTGTTACTGTGTTCTCCGTTCTGGGTTCTATCGCGTACGTCACGATCGGTCTTACGCTTGTTTTATATATTCTTACTTTGCTCCTGGTGCTCATATATTTGTTTCTCCAAATTATACCTCTTAAGTATCCTGATATTAATGATGCCTTTGTTGTTTGAGTTTTTACTTCCTCCTTAAGGTTCCTGGTACTTGTTATGTTTGCCCCTAAATATCTGAAGGACATCACTTGTTCTACCCTCTAATCATAAATCGCGAGTTTGCATCTTTTCGGTTCTTTAGATATTGTAAGGGATTTTGTTTTCTTTACAGATATTTGCATATTAAACACTTTTGCTGTTTGTTGGAACTTATGTAGGAGTTTCTGTAAGTTATCTTCGTCTTCTGATATGATTACTGCATCATCGGCGTAGCATATTATTTTTTATTTCTTTGTCTCCCAATCGATATCTTCTCCCAGTTTTCTTTACTTCGTTTATTATTTCATCCATTATGATGTTAAATAAGATTGGGCTTAGGCTATCTCCTTGTCTGATGCCGGTTGTCATAGGTATTTTATTGCTTAATTTGTTTGCTACTCTTACATATGTGTGGTTGTTGATGTTCAACTCTTCGATAGTTTTTATTATATTCGGGTGAATTCCCCTTTTTTGTAGTAGGGTTATGACATCAGTTAACCGTACCCTATCGAATGTCTGGGTAAGGTCAATGAAACACATAAAGGTTATCTTATTAAACTCTATGGCTTTTTCGGTAATTTGGTGGATTATAAATATGGCGTCTATAGTAGACCTGTTCTTTCTGAATCCTTGCTGTTCTTCACAGATTCCGGTTAACATTATTTCTTCTGCTAAAATTTTAGTGAACAATTTTAGTACCGCACTCATTAAGCTGATACCTCGATAGTTTTTTGGATCTGTCCGTTCTCCTTTTTTGAAAATTGGTATCAAGATGCTTTCTTTCCATTCGGATGGTATAATCTTGGTGGTGAGTATTTTGTTAAAGAAAATCTGTAATTCTTCTAGTAATTTATCACCTCCATATTTGATCATTTCGTTCTTAATTTCGTCCATGTCCGGGGCTTTTCTGTTTTTTAGTTTCGCTGCCATATGCTGTATTTGATTTAAGGAAATGGTCCTATTTGCTTGGGCAACATTTTCATCTTCATGCTGTATTTGCTCCCAAATTAACTCCCAGTAAATCAACTGACGACGCAACAGGAAATGTTTCCACATAATTATGTACGCGATTTCAACAACGTTAACTTTTTTAGAAAAACTGATGC
Organism: Pachyrhynchus sulphureomaculatus; assembly: GCA_019049505.1. NCBI lineage: Eukaryota > Metazoa > Arthropoda > Insecta > Coleoptera > Curculionidae > Pachyrhynchus > Pachyrhynchus sulphureomaculatus. Next base: position 246,448,617 of record CM032446.1, read on the forward strand.
CTAGCTTTCATAGAGTTAAATTTTACTGTCATCTCAAGATAGAGTTTCTTCCAGGTCTTTGTTAAGTCTGATAGAGAGATTCTGGAACGCTTATTTTGGTTAGCCATCAGGTCTTTATCTTTATTTGAAGCATGTGCCCACCGTTTGGAGCTTGCGCAGTATTGAAACAAAACAGTCCTTTATGGAGGATAACGATTTCCCTTATTTGGGAACTTATAAGAGAGGTTATTTAAAGTTCGTTATTTTTATCGGTATTATGGTACGGCATGTTTTTTTTTCCCACTTGGGTATAAAAACCACTAAGAAAATACAGTAAAACTGAAATGATAATCTTTTATTGTAAACAACACTGGCAACAGTTAATTAGTGTTCAGATTATGCTGGGATTTTGCAATCTTTGGCACAATGGCATTACAGTATGTGTAGTCCTAATTTCAAATAAAATTTTATTTATCGTACATTCGTATTACCTTGGAAATATTGAAGGAAGTGATAGAAACCCGCTAGACAAAATTTTAATTTAGAAACTTGTGTTGACCCAACAAATACTAATAACCGGTATTCTTAACCATGGAAGAACGAAAAAAAAATCCCTAAGTTTATAGAAGACGAATACTAACCTAACCTTGCAATTCTTTCACGTTAATACTGCGCGTTCGAAGGATGTAGCCCGCTTAATTCCTCCCAAAGCGGTGCATGTTAGAAATACACGTCGCGCTGGTGCTTCACATCTGTATAAGGTTCAGCTTGTTACTCCGCGTACAACGCTTTTCAAGCAGTCTTTTATATGGAGAACATCATCCCTTTGGAATAATTTACCCAGCGCTTTGTTTCCCACCGAGTACAATTTACAGTGATTCAAGAACAACGTGAATCGCTTTTTTTTTCCGCACACATGCCACTCCTGGAGCGCTTTAGGGACTTCCCTGCAGCATGTGTGCTAGACCCATAAAAAAAAAATAAAAAAAAATAACTTGACAGTGTAAAATGTAGATCCGAAGATGCTACATCGACAGCGAAACGCGTCTTCACAATTATAAATAAACCATTGACTAAAAATAGTCTTTTATTATATATTTATAGTCAATTTCCGTCAAGTAGAAGCTACAACCATCCGACCTTTAAATACTGTAACGTCTCAACTTGCAGAATCTTTGTCGTAACTCGTCTAAACGCAAACAGAATATCGTTGCGTAGCTTTCTGTAAATAAATTATTTATGAAATGTCCGTCTACTGAGCCCTAATTGTATCGCTTCTTTCTGAATTCAAAATAATGTTTAATAATATAGTATTATATCCATTCATAAATCAATCAGCAAGCTAATAACATACAAAAGAACTTAAAAGTCTACGGGTACTTTATATCTCCATCCTTTCAGCCGTTTTGCAGACATGTCTAAAAAAAACGATAAATTTAGACTTTATAATACTTTCTGAAGGCCGATGTGCCCACATACACCACCTCATGACCGTAGATAGAGGGATCTTACCAGAAGAATTCAAGAAATGCAACATCTTGTTCCGAAATTTGTGCTTAAGTGGCTTGAAACTAAATCATTTTAGAAGTTGATACTATTTTCATTAAACGAAATATTTCTGATTTAAAATCTACATAAAATATTACAGGTATTATCAAACGTACAACTAGAAAGTTGCTTTCCTTATCTCTGTTATAACAAGAAGAAAATGCAGTTGTGCTACAGGTTGTCAAAAATTTGGTTCTATATCAAACTTTGAAAGTTTACAGGACAAGAACGGTTCACCAGACTAGCTTTTGTTACTTTTGTTTAAAATGTCAAGCACTACATTATACCAAAGTACCAGTCAATTAGATCCAAATTATTATTTCAATCCTGTCATCTATAAGCCAGAATTTAACATTCATACAGCACAAATATTGTGCTCCAGAAGTTTTCTGTCGATTGTTACTTTTTTAGTGTTCGGTACGGAACACTTATAAGACCACTCCGTCTGTCACACCCGATGTTCTCTGAAACTATTTGAGATAGAAAGTAGAAATTTGGCATTAATATAGGAACCGATGGCTCCATTACAGCCGTGTAGTTTTGAAAGTAAAACTTTGATTTAAAGGTTAGTTTTAGGGGATGAAATTGGAAGTGAAATTTTTTACCAGGTCATTGAGTGGGGTGTCAATTGAAAGCTTTTGAAAACATGAGTTCAAAAATAGATATGATGTAATACTTGCGCACTCTTTTCTTAGTACTGTTTTTAAGAAATTGCTAAAAATCGCTGTCTCCCCCTTATCTCGAGAAGTACTGATCAAGAAATTTTGAAAAAATTCTGGAATATTCTCGACAGGGTGTAGATTGAACGAAAATTATCAGGAGTACATTCTAATCTATCTAACTAATCAGCTTCAAACATCCATTTTCGGACATAGACCTCCCCTTCTCTTTTCCATTGTTCTCTGTTATAAGCGGTTTGCATCCATCCTTGTCCAGCGTGTTTCTTCAGTTGGTCTGTCTACCTCATTTGTGATCTAATTCGTTTTCATTTATGCTTCCAAGGTCACCATTGCAGGATCTTTTTATTCCATCTATCATCTTTTTATCGTAAAGTGTGACCGGCGAATTTCTATGTAAGCTTGGCTATCTGGGTCGACACATCGCTTACTTTTGTATTGGTTCTTATCCATGCATTTTTCTTTTTGTCTACGAGTTTGATACCCAGCATTTGTGTCTCCATTGTTCTTTGTGCCCATGTTTGGGAACCATATGTAAGGACAGGTAATATACATCGATCGAAGACTTTAATTCTCAGGTACTGCGGTTTATTTTTTGTTTTTTTTAGGATGTATGAGAGTTTGCTAAATGACCTTCATCATGCCAGTCTCTTTCTTCTTTTAATTTCTCTCTCTCTTTCTCTGTCTCTTTGTCTTTATTTAATTTTGTTATTTTACCAAGGTATATATATATTCCGTGACTCCTTCTATTTTCTTTTGCGCAACTGTGATGTTTAGTTCTTCCATCTGGTTGTCCATGGTCTTTATTTAATCAAAATTTATTTTTAAACCTATATTTGAAGTCTCGGTTTCTAATTCTTCCCACATTTTTTTGCAATTTTTTATTTTTTTCTACTATCAGTACAATGTCGTCCGCGTATCTTAGGTGATTTAGTTGTTCTCCATTTATTTTGATTTCATATTTGTCCCATTGCATATTCTTAAAGGTATCCTCCAGGGCCTGGTTAAATAGCTTTGGCGATATTATATCTCCCTGTCTGACTCCTCTTCCCACTTTTATTGGTTTAATAACGTGATCTTCAGTTATTTTAATGATGAAACTTGCTTGTTTGTTATTAAATCTGTATATCTGTAGTCAATCCTGCCATTTTGTGATGCATGTTTAACTGTCCAGTGTTCTACACTATCGAAGTGTAGAACCTTTACTAATTTATCTGGTACTAGCCGGGCCCGCGGCTCCGCTCGCGTGGTTTTTATTCACCACTATCGTCACTGTTTATTCCTTATGTTACCCAACGTAATAAAATATCTCCCATTATTTCCCCTTATCTCTCAATATTTCCCCTTATCTCTCAATATTTCTCCTTATCTCCCATTATCTCTACATAATTTCCATTATCTAGGCTTATCTCTGCTCATCTTCCATTATTTCTCCTTATCTCCCATTATCTGTGCTTATCTCGACTTATCTCTCAATATTTCTCCTCATCTCCCATTACTTCTTCTTATCTCCCATTATCTCACCATAACTCCCATTATCTAGACTTATCTCTGTTTATCTCCCATTATTTCTCCTTATCTCCCATTATTTATATTTATCTCCCATTATCTCAACTTATCTCCCATTATCGAGGCTTATCTCGACTTATCTCCCATTATTTCTCCTTATCTCCCATTATCTCACCTTATCTCCCATTATCTAGACTTATATCGAATTATATAAAACTTATGTATAAATTTATAAAAATACGTAAATCGGATGTGGTTCTCAAGTGATAAGCGCACTAACGGACAGACAAATAGAGAGACGTTGCATTTTATATATATTCTAGACAGAATATTATAGATAAACTGGCCAGAGAACAAATGTATGAATTAAAAAAAAAACACGTCAATCGGATAAGGGGTTCTCGAGTGATAAGCGCACTAACGGACAGACACACAGACAGAGAGACGTTGCATTTTATATATATTATATTCTTTGCTACATGATATTGTTCCATATTTAATGCTTTAGGCAGTGTATTGCAAGAGAACGCGCTAGCGGCAAACTTTTCTCTGACTTGATTCACTATTATCATCACTGCTTATTCCTTATCTCACCTAACGTAATAAAATATATCTTATAACCGCCAGAGAAATATGTATATTTAACAAAAAAGCACATAAATCGGATAAGTGGTTCTCCAGTGATACGCGCACTACCGGACAGACAGACAGGCAGAGAGACGTTGCATTTTTTTTATATATTATAGATATTCTTTGCTACATGATATTGTTCCATATTTAATGGTTTAGCATGTTTTAAAAAAAAAGCACATAAATCGGATAAGTGGTTCTCCAGTGATAAACGCACAAACGGACAAACAGACAGAGATTCGTAGCATTTTTATATATATTATAGATGTAATAAAATATATATCTATAACCTGGTCAGAGAACATATGTATGAATTTAAAAAATCACGTAAATCGGATAAGTGGATCTCGAGGGATAAGCGAACTAACGGACAGGCAGACAGACAGAGAGACGTTGCATTTTATATATATTATAGATATAGATTATTATTATTATTATATAACCTGGCCAAAGAATATATGTATGAATTTAAAAAAAAGATACATAAATCGGATAAGTGGTTTTCGCGTGATAAACGCACTAATGGACAGACAGAAATTTTGAATTTTTATATATATTATAGATTATAGATTATAGATATTCTCTGCTACATAATATTGTTCCATATTTAATGGTTTAGGCTGTATATTGCAATGGAACGCGCTAGCGGCAAACTTTTTTTCGACTTCGTTCACTATTTTACGTCACTACTCATTCCTTATGCTACCTATCGGAATAAGATATAGCCTATAACCTGGCCAGAGAACATATGTATGTTTAAAAAAAAAAGTATGTAAATCGGATAAGTGGTTCTCCAGTGATAAGCGCACTAACGGACAGACAGACAGACAGAGAGACGTTGCATTTTATATATATTATAGATATAAAAATAACAAAAATTTCAAGATCATCAGTTTTCAACAAAGTTTGGAAACAAACTATGTTGAAAACTCATTTGGGATGTGTTTGTGAAGTCACTCTTCATTTTATACCTACGTGACAAAAAAAGTCCGATTTACACTTTGCCGGTTATTTTTAAAGGGCCAAGAACTATGTTATAGCTAAATTTCAACCAGCTTTATTATATAAAATTCAAAAAACAAGTAGCAAGAGCACCAAATACGAAGTGTCCTATATAAAAGTTAAATCTAAATTGGCATTTATTTGTTATAAAATACAGAGTATTTTAATTTAGATTAGAGAAGGTTTAGATAAAATTAATATCGAACGTTATGGGAAAGACTATCAATCAGCATCTTTTAAAATATCTAGAAGGATTCGATATTATTAGCGACCATTAATATGGCTTTCGTAAGCAAAGATCAACAAGAATCTTCTAATTTATGTAACACGTATTTGGAACAATACAGTTGAACACTTTGTGGAATCTTGGACGGTTGCACTTGATATATTCAAGGCACTCGACGGTGTTTGGTATGACGGATTGTTTACTAAGCTACACTCTTATGATATGTGAGAAAAGCTTTTTTATTAATGGTTCTCGTGTTTTCTCGGAAAGCGTTCTTTATGAATGGCAGTCGACGAATTTCTTTCTAAGACCTGGCGTTGATAGGCCGGTGCGCACCAATCATGTTTCATACTTTTTATCACACATATTAATAACGACCTGCTGGAAAGGACCAGGAATCTAATCTACAGCTTTGCAGATGACAGTACGCTTATTTCCTAATTCATTTAAACTCTTGAATATCATGCAAATATCCGCAAACAGCAGAAAATAACAAAGATCTGAAGAAAAAACTATTTTAGAGTTACAATAATCAATTTAACGCTACAAAAACTCAGGCGACACGTTTCTCGTTGCTGAACCCAACATAGTTCTGTCGGGATATTCCATTCCTCTAGAGGAGCAAATATGTCTTGACATGAACATGAATCATGCATAACAAAGAGAGCATATCAAAAGCTGGGAATATTCTTTCGAACTAGAGAGCTTTACAGTCCACAACAATTGTTAAAACTTACAGTCGATTTCAAAATCGATGATAGATGGGGGAGGGGAAGGTGGATTTCTCATTAAAAAGAACCTTTTCATAGTGGAATTTTAGAAAGTTAAATCAAGTTCGAAAATCGATGACCTGATGATGAAAATTTTTCACAGATAAGAAGCCTATCACACCATGTAACTTTACAAACCAATACAAAAGTAAAATAACTGGTCAAGAGCAAATCTGACTTGCGCAATTAGTGTTCCGTACGTTGCTTGCTTTAAAAATTTCTGTTACAAAATACACCCCACATGAGTCTTTAATAAAGTTTTTTCCGATCTTTACTGCAAACTATTGACCTTGAAATTTTTGTTTTTTATATACTAAATAAATTATTAAAAGTAATGCACTCGTGATAATTTTCGCTCAATCTACACCCTGTTGAGAATATTCCATAATCTTTTCACAATTTTTTGATCAGTACTTTTCGAGATTTTCGAGAGAGGAAGGGGGGGGGGGGACAGCGAAATTTTTTTTTTTCTCACTTTTGATTTCACCCCCCAAAACTAACATCTTAAGTCAAAACTTAACTTTCAAAACTACACGGCTCTGATAAGGTCTTCAATTCTGTAAAAATAGAGTTACAATAATTATTTTAATGCTACAAAAACTCAGGCGACAGTTTTTCGTTGCTGAACCCGACATAGTTCTGTCGAGATATTCCATTCCTCTAGAGGAGCAAATATGTCTTGACATGAACATGAATCATGCATAAGAAAGAGAGCATCTCAAAAGCTGGGAATATTCTTTCGAACTAGAGAGCTTTACAGTCCACAACAATTGTTAATTCTGTACAAAAAGTAAATTCGAACAACGAAGAAATGTTGTTCCCATGTTTGAAGCTCTGCGTCCAAGCACACACTACATATGTTGGATTCTATTCAGAAGAGAGCTGTTCGTCTGATTGGTGACCCAGAACTGACGAGCAACCTTTTTTTTTTTATGGGCCTAGCACACGTGGTACAAGGAAGTCCCTAAAGCGCTACAGGAGCGACACGTGTGCGGAGAAAGCAATTCACGTTGTTCTTGAATCGCTGTAGATTGTACTCGGTGGGAAACACCTGGACAAATTATTCCAAAAGGATGATGATCTCCATATAAAAGACTGCTTGAAGAGCGTTGTACGAGGAGTAACAAGCTGAACTTCATACGGATGTGAAGAATTAGCGCGACGTGTACTTCTAACATGCACCGCTCTGGGAGGAATTAAACGGGCCACATCCTTCGAACACTTTCCATGAAAGTACTTGTAGAATTGGCTCAAGTTGCCAACCGTTCTTCGATGTTCCAGCGAATCAAGGCCGTCGGACAGTTCCGGGTCTCCAATCAGACGAACAGCTCTTCTCTGAATAGAATCCAACAAATGCAGTGTATGTTTGGGAGTGGAGCTCCAAACATAGCAGCAGTATTTCATAGTTGGTCGAATTTGAGCTTTGTAAAGAATTAACAGTTGTTGTGGAGTGTAAAGCTTTCTGGTTCGAAATAATATTCCCAACTTTTGAAAAGTTATCCTTGCTATGCCTGCAACATGTTCATGCCAGGACATATTTGCTCCCAAATTAACGCCCAACAAATTGAGTGACGATGTTTAGAGGGATGGAGTGCCCCGACATAACTATGTCGGGTTCAGCAACGTTAACTTTTTTAGAGAAAACTGCCGCCTGGGTTTTTGTAGCGTTAAATTCCACTTGGTTACTGTCACCCTAAGATAAAATTTCTTTCAGGTCTTTGTTAAGTTGAATGACTTCCTGCTGTTTGCGAATATTCTTCTAAGTAGCCGATGTCCGAGCGTTCAAAGTGAATGAAGAGATAAGTGTACTGTCATCGGCAAAGCTGTAGATTGGATTCTCGGTCTTTTCCAGCAGATCGTTAATGTAAATGAGAAAGAGAGTAGGAGACAGTATGGAGCCTTGGGGTACACCGGCGTTGATAGTGAAGGTGTTAGAAAGAAATCCGTCGACAGCCACTCGTAAAGAACGCTCTTTGAGGAAACTGGTGTGCCTTGAAACATCGAAGAATGGCTGGCAACTTAAGTCTATTCTACAAGTATGTATAGAAAGTATTCTATGGATATAGCAAGCTTAATTTTTCCCAGAGCGGTGCATGCTGGGAATATACGTCGCGCTCATACTTTGCATCCGTATGAGGTTCAACTATAATTTACAGCGATTCCAGACCAACGTGAATCGAATTTTTCCGCACACGCATAGCTCCTGTAACGCTTTAGAGATCTCCCTACTCATAAGAAAAGATTAATTTTAAATTCATATTTATGCAGATATGTAACATTTGAAATAATATTTAAAAGTTATACGAAATTTTAAATTATACCTTGAAATTTCAATATAGATTCAAATACTAATAATTATCTTTTACCTTTAATACCAACATTCTCCACGCCCATGGTACAAAAGTCTGCACAAACGCCAGCTGATGTAACAGCTGATGTCTGCCGCCACTTTCGAAGTACCTCTTATTATTGGGTGACGTCACAGGATCACATGTTTCCTGTCACCTGGAACCAATTAGAAAAAACTTAATGTATAAAAGTTTTATCGTAGGAATGCTGCTCAAACGACTTTTTTCTAAATATGGAGAGGAGCTGGTCAATGTAGGTCACATATTTTGTGGATTTTTAAGGGTATGTCGGATACAAAAATATAATAACCGAGACCTTTTTTTATAAATTAAATGTAAATAATGGTAAAAGGATAAATAATATCAGTAGGGAAACCTTTTTTTTAAGGAAGAAAATAAATAAATGAAGTCTAAATTCTAGGTCAATTACAAGTAATTGTTGCAAGATTGTAGTAAAGACTAGATGTTTCTTTTGTCACAAACTTACTTTTTTGTAAATAATTGCAACTGAGAGGATTATAAAGAAAACCATTACGTACAGGGTGAGTCAACGACAGAGTAAAGTTCATTATCTCGTTAGTTTCGGGAATGACGAAAAATGTTAAATACAATAGTTTTAGGGAATGTTAAGGTGCACAGTTTAAAATTATTTTTGAATATACAGGGTACTTCAAAAAAGGGTGGCCGATATAACATATGTTTTTTTTTTTTTTAAATGGAGCATCCTAGTTCCTAATTTATTTTTAAATTTCCCGCAAAATTTTATAACTCTTTTGTTAATAATGTTATATACCTAAACCTAGTAGTTTTTCTAATATTTCAATTTTTTTTTTAAATACTAGTTTTCAGTTTTGTAAAAAATTGCCAATAGTGCCTTTATTTCTGAAGGTGGAATACTCATACTTGGTACGAGCATTCTATTGAGATGAAAAAAAAGATATATGTAAAGAAATTTGAGTTAGATGCTACAGGGTGTTCAAAATAAATTTATACATTTCGATAACAATTGAAAAATCTCAAATTTTTTTAAATGACATACTCCGTATAACATTATTTTTTCTGATAGATTTTACAAAACCCTCCAACTTTTATTAAGTATGTCATATACCTACTTCTAATAGTTTTCGATTTATTCTGAATTTTTCTATTTTTACTTATTATTATTTTAACACACTTACGCTATAACATCATAATTGCCAAGACAAGACGAAAATGTAGGCATTGTCAAATTTTGACATCTCTATTAAGCAAATAAAAATATTTTAATTTATTGTAATAAGTGACGTATAAAGGTAATAGTTACGAATTTTCCTAAAAATGAATTAACACGTTGACTGCCAACTACGAGAGAACTCGTAGATTGCGTTCTTTTCTCGGACGCCAACTACGAGTTATCTCGTCCTGTTTTTACTTGCCATTTTTTGTGCAGCTACGATTAAACTCGAAACATATCAGTGCTAATCTCGATAGATGGCTTCTGGGAAAAGAACAAAAAATCAATGCTGGCTTGCATGAACAGAAAATTTATTAAAAAATGAACAAAAAATATAATTATAAAAATTAGTTCAAATTCAAGAAATAAAATAATATTTTATTGTTTGTGGAACTTCTTAAAACAATCTTCCACACAAAGGGCTGGCTTCTCTTTACAGGCTGGACAGAAATAACGCGTTTCTCGGCGTTTTTTTGCTTGGGTACATATACGACATGGCTTTGTCGGACGCTGTTTTTTTTTTCGTAGGTGGTAGACTCTCTAAATAATGGAGCTCTTGCAATTTAATTTTTTTCGAAACTGGTTGAATCTCTTCTCCAATCAACGCGACGACAAATTCTTCTCTGAACTTTATCATTTTTATTTTAGAAGATGTTACTTTTTGAAAAATTTTGTGAGCATTGTGTATATATATCTCTATAATATGTAATGAAACCTTTTTGGGCCATCTAATAGTCTTTCTTAGAGATGAGTAGTACGAAAGCATTTGATCTGATCGGTCTCGTTTGTCTTTCCATTTGCATACAGTAACAGGCCCATTTTGCTGCCAAATACACTCCCCTTTTTTTCAGTTTGGGGTTTCCTTTTCTGTTATTTCGTAAGGTTCCACACACATAAGTTTTTCGTGTATTTAGCAGTTTTGAAAGAGTAACAGAATTATAAAAATTATCCATGTAAACCGTGTATCCTTTATCGAGATAGTCCTCAAGTAAATGTAAAACAACCTCAGTAGTGTGACCTACATTATTGTCAGTTTCCTCAGATTTTCCGCTGTAAATCTTTATTTTCATTACAAGACCGTCGGACTCTCACATAGTTCATACAGTTTGATACCATATTTGTGTTTTTTATTTTTAATGTATTGGCGGAAAAGCAATCTTCCCCGCCATAGCATCATGGATTCGTCAATACAAATATTTTTATCTGGTACATAGTTTTCATGCATAATATTATTGAAATGATTTAGTATTGGTCTCACCTTGTATAATCTGTCTGCAGATGGTATTGAGTTATCAACCAAATGAAAATAACGAAGTAACAACTGGAATCGATTTCGATTCATATGTGAGCGCCAAAAGTTTACATTATATAGCTTGTTTGTGCTCCAGTAATGTTCAATTGATGGAAAAGTACAAGGTCTCATTTGCAACAAAAGTCCAATAAAAACTTTCATCTCTGCAGCACTGATGTCTTCCCACTTTGATAACCTATTAGATTTTTTTATTTCTTTGCGTTTTTCAATTTCTTGCGCAGCATATAAATTAGTTTGTTCCACCAGTAATGCAAGAAATTCATCCGAAAAAAATAAGTCCACCAGCGTTTGTACTGTAAAATTTGTCGTATCCAATTTCACACCAACATTTTCTTGGAAAATAAATAATTCAGGATTTTTGTTGAATTTCTGTCCACAAATCCTCATTCGCATTTGATGTTGTTGCTTGGGAATCATCGTCATTATCTTCAAATTCGGGATCAACTTCAGGTTCGGAGACGACTTCGTCTTCACTATCACTTGAATTCTCAGAAGGTTCATAATCGCTACTGTCGTTACCATCCTCGCCAAAAATCCCGTCAAATTCTGAATCACTTAGATTTGCGTAGTACTCAATTTCATTTTGAGTCAGTGGTCTTTTCTTATCCATATTGCGTTCTTGATAATTTAATTATAACAATAATTATAAAAAAACAAAACACTCAAGAAAGACGTAAATGTGATGCACTCGACAATTTCTGAGATACTACTGGCGAATATAGACGCGTATCTATGATTCAGCTTTAGAGAAGCGACAGGTCGAAGCGTGTCTGTGCGTGTCTGCGTGCGAATTAACTCGTAGTTGGCTTCCGCGAAGAGATTTCTTTTACAGAAGCCAACTACGAGATAATTCGTAAGACCTTTTTTTTAAAAAAAAAAAACACATTTTTTTTTATGCTTTTTTGATGATAACTATGCACTAGAATTAGAGTTTTTAATAATATAATGTGATTAAATCAAATTGTCATTTTAGGCCAGATTTCTGAAAATTGCCGTGGCAGTCAACGTGTTAATTGATATGGTTTATATACTGGGCGAGGCGAGAAAAAATGTCTTTTGGCTGTAAGGCTTTACGGAGCGAAGTAACCTAGTGGACGTACGCCATCTAGAAAATCTTTTCAGTGCTTCATGGAACGGTTTTGATGGTAGTGGTAGCGTTGAGTATACGAAACGGAAAGTAGTAAACCAGAAATACTACCAATGAGGAAAAAGAAATGGAAATTTTACTTCATGTTGAAGATAATCCCCAGTTCAGCAGCCGTCAACTAGCTGACTTATCTGACACATCCCAGTCTACGGCTAATCGCACCACGAGAAAATACAAGTATCATCCCTTTCATATGGAACTATACCAAGAACTTCAAGACCGTGATTTTGAACGATGAGTAAACTTTTGTACCACCATGAATGGAGTAATAGAGGCCGATCCAAATTTTTAATCCAAAATAATGTTTTCTGATGAAGCTACTTTTCGCAGTAATGGAGCAGTTAACAGCCATAACTTGCATTATTATTCAACAGTTAATCCATTTTGGATCCGGGAAGCTCAAAACCAAAACCATTGGTCGCGCAATTTATGGTGTGTGGAATATTAAATTTTCGAATTATTGGTCCATATTTTTTCCACGAACCGTTTTTAACGGGCCTCGATATCTAAATTTTTTGCAAAAACGAATTACCCCAGCTTCTTGAAGAAGTTGATAACTTAAAAGGGAACAAATGTGGATTCAACAAGACGGAGCTCCTGCTCATTACCACCAGGAAGTCCGGGAATTTTTAAACGATCGTTACCCACAAAAATTGATCGGTAGGGATGGATTCATTCAGCGGCCCCCTCGTTCATGTGACATAACACCTTTAGACTTCTCTTTGTGGGGCTACATTAAAGATCGTGTTTATGTGAATACCCCTACATCAGTAGATATGGAAATAGAATACGGGATGCGTACAGGACAATCACTCCCTTTATGCTAAAGAAAGTGAAGGAAAATATAGCCATATTTTTTGAATACTTATTACGTCATAATAATTAATCATTAGATATGTTAAACTATATTAAAATTATTAACTATTTATTTATGTTGTTGAAAAATTCAAAATAAATCGAAAACTATTAAAAATAGGTATATGACATACTTAATAAAAGTTGGAGGGTTTTGTAAAATCTCTCAGAAAAAGTAGTAATATACAGCTCTTTTTATCATCTCTATAGAACGCTCGTCCCAATTATGAGTATTCCGCCTTCAGAAACAATGGCGCTACTTTTTTACAAAACTGAAAACAAGTATTTTTTTAAAAAAATTGAAATATTAGAAAAACTACTAGGTTTAGGTATATAACATTATTAATAAAACAGTTTTAAAGTGTTACGCAGAATTTAAAAATAAATTAGAAAATAGGATGTTCCGTTTAAAAAAACATATATTATATCGGCCACACATTTTTGAAGTACCCTGTATACGCAAAAATAATTTTAAACTGTGCACTTTAACATTCCCTAAAACTATTTTATTTAACATTTTTTGGTCATTACCGAAACAAATGAGATAATGAACTTTACTCTGTCGTTGACTCATCCTGTACATTTACTAGTTTAACATGCATTTTTGTTCTGAAAGAAACAAGAAGCGAAATACGGGGGCCGCCTTTTAAGTTTTTAAAAACGACCATGAAATAGCGCTATTGAGATGCGACATTACCACTTTCGTAAAATTTATTATTGTTAAAACAGTGGCAGCTCAGAAATTGGCTGAATAGTTTTTTGTTTACAGTGAGCGTTTAAAAAAAAACCGTTTCGTGAACAAATATAAATTTTACATGAAGGTTTTCGTTGGATGATTTTTATGAATTTAGTAAAGGCCTAACTCAACAACAATGTCTCGAATCGCTTTGTTCACGTTTTGGTAAGAAATCATCATTAGAAAAGACTTTACAATTGCTTTGTAGAATTTCATCATGGTCGTGCTTCTTTCAGCGATGAATTTCGTGAAGGTGGACCAGAATCGGTTGTTGTTCCAAGAAACGTCGATGCTGTGCGCGACATGATTGAAGAGGATCGGCATGTGACTTACCGTGAGACAGAGACATCCTTAGGCATATCGAAAACTACAGTACATTCGATTTTGCATGAACATTTAGCTAGTGTAAGGAAATGCTAAAAAAATTCGACCGAGAGCATGCAAAATCCGTATACAATATCGTAACAAGAGACGAAACTTGAACACAAACGAGCGGGAAGCTAAGTAACAATCAACTGTTTGGATGTTCCAAGATAAACCGAATCCAATAAAAGTGGTTTGTTCGCGAAACACTTCCAAGAAAATGGTCGCTTCCTTCTTTGGTTATACTGGACATGTTACAAACACTGCTTTAGAGGATCGAAGAACAGTTATTGGTCATCGATAAAATCAGGAAAAACAACCGAAAACGCCTATATCTTTCTTCATCATGACAATGCCAACTCTCACACAGCACGTCAAAAAGTTGATTACACAGATCTGCAATCAAAAAATTGCACAGAATTTTTATACTGTTTCTTATAGATTTTTAGTCACTAAAATCAGGAAAAATACTCGAAAAATTCAATCTCATCAGCTTTTCTTGCAAAACTCGTGTTTGTAGTTTCATTTAGAGCAGAGCTCGGCAAGACCTTGCCGTTCAAGATGTTGGTTGTACAAGCCACACTCAGTTTATATTTTGAATTCAAACGTGACTGTGCTTGTGTTTTTAGTTATATATTATGTCTCCAAGAGTTTGTGTTATTACTCCTGACAACTTTTGTTTTATTTGTGGTGAATACTCTGTTAAAAGTCAACAAAGAAACATAAGTGATTTCGTGAAGAAAGTGTATTTTGCTTACTTCAAATTGAAACGTGGGGATCAAGACAAAGCCTGGGCTCCTCATAAGGTGTGCGAAAGGTGTGAGGAAGATCTTCGTTTGTGATTTAAGGGTAAGAAACAGTCATTTCGTTGTGGTATTCCTATGATGTGGTGTGAACAGCAAAACAACACTACCGACTGCTATTTCTATTCGGTAGATGTGAAAGGTTTCAATACAAAAAATAAAAAGAAAATATCTTACCCAAACCTTAATTCAGCTATTTGTCCAGTACCTCATAGCTCTGAAATATCAGTTCCACACCCACCTTCCATTATGGATAATATCCCGAGTGTTCTGAGGACGGAAACACATTACCTCCCCAGGACGAATCTAGTTCAGATTTTTTTGTAGATGAGGGACCCCAACTTTGTTCTCAGAGCGAGCTCAATGATCTCGTTAGAGATTTAGGCTTTTCTAAAGATGCTGCCGAATTGCTGGGGTCAAAACTAAAAAATAAAAACCTGCTGTCACCCGGAACCTCATTTTCGTGGTACAGGCACCGAGAGAGAGAATTCACAAAATTTTTTTCCAAAGAGGAAAATCTCGTCTTTTGTAGTGAAGTTCAAGAGCTAATGAAGTGTTTTGAAATAGAATATGATTCATCTGAGTGGCGCCGATTCCTTGTTTCGTCAAAAACAAGCCCCAAAGCAGTCTTGCTGCATAATGGGAATAAATTTGCATCACTTTCTGTAGGGCACTCGGTGAATTTGGAGGAAAACTATAACGATTTCACAATGATTCTTGAGAAAATAAAACATCAAGAACTCGCTGAATGGTTTGTGAAGACTTCAAAATATTAACCATGATGTTGGGCCAGCAGGCAGATTATACAAAATATCTCTGGTGGTGATGGTGGTTTCCGCACACGTGCCGCTCCTGGAGCGCTTTGGGGACTTCCCTGTAGCACGTGTGGACAAAAACTAACTGGCCACTTCGAGACGCCTTAACCCTGGCGTCATTAATACGACCTTGGTTCCTCTTGAAAAGATTTTATTATCACCTGCTCATATTAAATTGGGGGGCTTATGAAGCAGTTTGTTAAATCACTGCGAAAAGATGGGGATTGTTTCAGATATTTGTGTTCCAAGTTCCCAAAACTGTCTGAAGCCAAGTTGAAAGAGGGAGTTTTTACTGGCCCCGACATACGAAAACTCTTATCGGATTCCCTCTTTTCAGAAACAATAGGAGAAAAAGAAAAAGTAGCGTGGGACTCTTTCAAAGTCGTAGTGCATAAGTGTTTGGGTAATACTAAAGATCCTCACTACAAAATCATTGTACAACGCATGTTGGCTGCGTATAAAGCTCAAGGATGCAAAGATGAGCTTAAAAGTTCATTTCTTACACTCTCATGTCGACTATTTTCCAAAAACTTGGGAGCCTTCAGTGAATAGCAGGTTGAAAGATTTCACCAGGAAGTCCGTGATATTGAGAGACGCTACCAAGGAAGATGGAGCTTCAATATGCTAGATGACTACTGTTGGATGCTCAAGCGGGAAACAGAAAATGTAAAGCAGAAGCGTGTTCGGAGAAGTATCAAAGAGAAGAAGAAAAGGTTTAATTGGCAAAAAGAACACGGAATGTTAAGTACATTTCATGAATAAATTGTTTGTTTAATTATAAGAAATATTGTTTAGTTCATTGGAATAACATGGTGGTTTTTTCATTTGTGTTATGCTTTTTTTATGCAAACACCTTAATTTTGCAAAAAAACTGTACGTGATGGAGAGAAATGGAGATCATTTTGGATTCAGTAGACTAGAAAACATAACACATAATTTTTGCAGATCTGTGTTATTTGACGGAAAAAAATATCGAATTAATATCTCATGACCCGTATTCATCTAATTTGGTGCATAACGACTTTTTTTTTGTTCCCGAATGTAAAAAAAATGCGTGGATAGCGATTTTCTTCGCCTCAAGAAGCTGTTGAATTCTTCCAAAAAAATGTTTTTTGAGTTATCAACTTCACAGTGGAAAAAATTCTTCGAGAATTGATTCGAACACCTGCAAAAGTGTGTAAATCTTAAAGGCGAATATTTTGAGAAATAATAAAACGATTTGTACCAAATTTTTTTTTCTTTCATTGTTTTTGTAAAAAATTAAAAGGTAGCCCTCGTACACGTTAACATTCTGCACTGGTTAAATACTACGATGAAAAATTAACGCTAAAAAAAGAGAAAATTTGAGGAATAGGAAATACAGAAAAATATGTTTGAATGTAACTAGTAATTACAAATATTCTATTCTAGGAACGCTTGAAACAAAAAATAATTTAGGAGTGAATTACTAGACTTTTTGAGAAAATAATTTTATGATGTTTTCGAAATTTTGAAATATTCAATGATTCACCGGCTCTCCCTATATTATTAAAAGTCTTAATCTATTAAGGTTAAATTGTCATACATATCTTTTGCTAATAGAAAGAAACTTCATAACTATATTTATAAGAAACAGCTTATTTCTGAATTTATATTTTAATAACTTGTATATATCTGCATATAAACTGCTATTAAAATTAACATATAAATGTGACAACACCGGTATGCATTCCCAACAAGTTTTACTAGCAGGTCACCTACACGGATGCGGGTTACGGTAAAAATTGTGTATAAGGCACCGTTGAAAATTTATCTACCGAATGACACACTATATCTATTTTTTGTATTTGGGATACCAATGGACAACGGGAGGTAGAGGCTCTATAAGAAAAGAAATCTCTGTTGCTCTGAAATTATAAAACTTTCTCCAGCACAAACACAATAAATTCAGAGTTGATGAACCGGGGTGGAAGGAGATTTTTTTATGAAAAACAACCTTTGGCACAACGGAACTTTTAAAAACTTACAGTCGATTTAAAAATCGATGATAGATGGGGGAGGGGAAGGTGGATTACTCATTATAAAGAACCCTTTGACAGTGGAATTTTAAAATGTTAAATCAAGTTCGGAAATCGATGACCTGATGATAAAAATTTTCACAGATAAGAAGCCTATCACACCATGTAACTTTACAAACCAATACAAAAAATAAAATAACTGGTCAAGTGCAAGTTGGACTTGCGCAATTAGTGTTCCGTACGTTGATTGCTTTTAAAAATTTCTGTTACAAAACACACCCCAAATGAGTCTTTAACAAAGTTTTTTTCCGATCTTTACTGAAAACTGATGACCCTGAAATTTTTTATTTTTTTTTGTACTAGATAAATTATTAAAAGTAATGCACTTGTGATAATTTTCGCTCAATCTACAGCCTGTGGAGAATATTCCATAATTTTTTCAAAATTTTTTGATCAGTACTTTTCGAGATTTTCGAGCGAAGAAGGGGTGACAGCGATTTTTTTCGCAATTTTTTAAAAATAATATGAAGAGATGTGCGCGCAAGTATCACAATATATATATTTTTGCTTTTACCAGTTTTCATCTGACACTCCACTCGACGACCTGGAAAATTTTTTTTTTTTTTCACTTTCGATTTCACCTTCCAAAACTAACGTCTTAAGTCAAAACTTAACTTTCAAAACTACACGGCTCTGATAAGGCCATCAATTTCTATATTAGTGCCAAATTTCAACTTTCTATGTCAAATAGTCTCGGGAGAAAATCGAGTGTGACAGACAGATTCGACCCTATTTGGCACGATGGACTCTTGGCTAAGTTACGCTCTTATGGTATGTCTAAAGGGTTCTGTTTGTGGCTCTCATTTTACTCAGAGAGCGTTCTTTACGAGTGGCGGTCGACGTATGTCTTTCTAACACCTTCACTATCAACGCCGATGTGCGCCAGGGCTCCATACTGTCTCCTACTCTCTTTCTCATTTACATTAATGATCTGCTGGAAAAGACCGGGAATCCAATCTACTGCTTTGCAGATGACAGTACGCTTGTCTCTTCATTCACCTTGAATGCTCGGACATCGGCTGCTCAGGCGAATATCCACAGACAGCGGGAGGTCGTTCAACTTAACAGAGACCTGGAAGAAATTCTATCTTGGGGTGACAGTAACCAAGTGGAATTTAACGCTACAAAAATCCAGGCGGCAGTTTTTTCTAAAAAAAGTTAACGTTGCTGAACCCGACATAGTTTATGTCGGGGCACTCCATTCCTCTAACATCGTCGCTCAATTTGTTGGGCGTTAGTTTGGGAGCAAATATGTCCTGGCATGAACATGTTGCAGGCATAGCAAGAAGAGCTTCTCAAAAGTTGGGAATATTATTTCGAACAAGAAAGCTTTACACCCCACAACAACTGTTAATTCTTTACAAAGCTCAAATTCGACTAACTATGGAATACTGCTCCCACGTTTGGGGCTCCGCTCCCAAACATACACTGCATTTGTTGGATTCTATTCAGAGCTGTCCGTCTGATTGGAGACCCGGAATTGACCGGCAGCCTTGATTCGCTGGAACATCGAAGAACGGTTGGCGACTTGAGTCTGTTCTACAAATATTTTCCTGGAAAGTGTTCGAAGGATGTGGCCCGTTTAATTCCTCCCAGAGCGGTGCATGTTAGAAGTACACGTCACGCTAATACTTCACATCCGTATGAGGTTCAGCTTGTTACTCCGCGTACAACGCTTTTCAAGCAGTCTTTTATATGGAGAACGTCATCCCTTTGAAATAATTTGCTCAGCGCTTTGTCTCCCATCAAGTACAATTTACAGCGATTCAAGAACAACGTGACGCTTTTTCCGCACACATGCCGCTCCTGGAGCGCTTTAGGGACTTCCCTGCAGCACGTGTGCTAGACCCATAAAAAAAAAGATAGACGGACAGACAGACGGGCAGATAGATTGACAGACACCGAAGTGATCTTATAAGTGTTTAGTACGGAACACAAAAAAACTAATAATTTCTCTCTCTCTCTCTCTCTATCTCTCTCTCTCTCTCTCTTGTTTTACGGTTAGGTTTACAGCAGAGCTTTCACTGATTAGTTAAAGTAAAAAAATAGACAGTAATTACTGCTAAATAGTAATAAACAAGGTTTCTGTTCAGCCACTCTTTAGGTAAACATATTTGCTGTTGACTTGAGATTCTATGCGAGATTAGATTGTTTTTGTGAATGTATTAGCTCTTTGATGATAACTAGTAAGAATTTGTTAATCAATTCTATAATGGATTCTATATTTAAATTTGTGTGAATAACTCTAGTTGTGTTAAATCTCCGTATATTCGGTATAATTTGTAAAACTGTATTTTGGGAGATTAGTAATTTTTTTAAATATAAGTTTTGCTCATGGTGCTCCGCATAGGAGCACCAAATTTTTTATCTTACAAATGTTTTATGAAATAAAAAGTTTTACTTTAGTTTTAATTTTACTGCGTTAATCAAAGAATTGATTGTAAACTTTAACGAAACCCTGTATCTGAATTTGCTGAATTATATAAGTTTTGTTGGAATTTAGTTTTTTTTTTACAGGGAAAAATCGCCTTTTGGATTCTGGAGCAGTCTGCGTCACCTGCCCTAAAGTGTTCCAGCTATGTGGGGCTCTCCAGCCTGAAGGGCTGACATACCCACTAAAACTCCTTGTGAGCTGGGACAACCCTTCACTCCTTTTACATACTGCGATTTTTAATGTCTAGGTGTTTACATGTTTTTAACTTTAGGGTTAATTTTCTAATGACTTGAGCTAATCTACCTTATCCTAACTTACTACTAAGCCTAAATCAAAGTGCCCCTCGTTACAGGGGCGTGTAACGTTATGATGATGTTAGTAGTGTGTGATGTTTACACTTTTTTTCCGATTGGAGCTGCTCAACTATACTACGATCTTAAATAGGTGGCAGTCTTTAGTCGAGTCTAATTGTAAAATGTCCGTGGGTTGTAAGTATCAGTTGCCGACTTTTGCGTTAACTCTGAAAGTGTTAGCTATCTCGGGGTTAGGGTGGGCTGTTGCTTTCTCAAGGAAGCAAAGCTGGGCGTTAGGGGTGAATTCTCTTATTGTGGGTGTGTGAAACTCCCTGTGCAACTGGTTGTTGCGGATAAACCAGGGAGCTCTTGCTATGATGCGAAGGTCTTTTTTTTGTACTGTCTGGATCTTGGCCGATGGGTTTTAAACATC
Organism: Pachyrhynchus sulphureomaculatus; assembly: GCA_019049505.1. Taxonomy (NCBI): domain Eukaryota; kingdom Metazoa; phylum Arthropoda; class Insecta; order Coleoptera; family Curculionidae; genus Pachyrhynchus; species Pachyrhynchus sulphureomaculatus. The sequence continues at coordinate 246,469,767 of CM032446.1, forward strand.
TGGCACTAGGCCTGGCAGCCGTACGTAAGCCCGGCCCTGAGGATCGATTTGTAAATTAGCATTTTGTTATTAGCTGACAAGTTACTTCAATGATTCAGGAGCGGGTACAGCTTCCTCAGGAGCTAGTTTGCCTTACATACGACCATAGAAGGCCCAGGTATTTGATGTTGTTGGCCCATCTGCGACAAGTTTCATTCAGAGAGAGTTAAGGAGGGGCTCTACGGGGGTATTTTTTAAAGATTATAGCCTGAATCTTGGCTGGATTGACCTTAATTCTCCATCGGTCAAACCAATCAGAAAGTGACGTTGAAATCGGGCCGTGATCTGGTCAAGGAGTAGGTGGAAATGGCCGTGTCATCAGCGTACAGTTGCAGGGTAGAGAACTGATCTCTGAGGATGTCGGATGAATAGATGTTGAAAAGGTGTGGAGATAGGGCTGAGCTTTGTCGGACTCCCGCTCTTATTCTTTTCACCTCAGACAGGGATTGCTCAACACGGACTTGGAAAATCCTGTCAGAGAGGAATGATTGGACCAGAGTAGTTAGATGATGAGGGTATCCGAAATGTATGAGTTTGAGGATTAAGCCTTCACGCCAGACTTTGTCGAAGGCTTTGGATATAGCCAGGAATACAGCTCCAACTTGGAAACCGCGGCTGAAATTGCTGGAAATGAATTGGGAATTTAGTTTTATTGTCCAATTGATCGTCCATTTTCACGAAACAAAATTGCAAAACGGAACATTTATGGAACCACTTCGGTATCTGTCGCTCTGTCACAATCGATTTTCTCCGAAACTGTTCGATATAGAAAGTTTAAAATTGTTTTAAATATAGGAATTGATGACCCAATCACAAACGTATGTCACTGTCTTTATTGGAAATCAAGACAGGCCGTGCCTCTTTCTCACAATTTTGAAAGTATAAAAAATTTCAGATAATGAATGTATACTTATTCTATCTTAACCTAAACTCTTATAATAGGAATCCTATACTAACTTAACCTAGGAAAGTGTGTTTATGTATATACAAGAGTTTCTTAATTCTAGGACTTAGAACTAAGACTAAAACTACCTTAGACTAAGACTTACGCTAACTTAAACTAGGACGTAACAATGACTTAAATTAGGACTAACTTAAACTTAACCTAGAATGACAATCTTCTTGTCACGGCGGGCGAAGGGGGTCATCGTCTTCGTCCGACAGCAGCGGGTCCGACGGTCTCGGGAACTGGCGGCTGGCTTGAGGTGGGAATCGGAAGGCGTCCCTGATGCACGGGTTGCGGTCCTGGGACGCCTTCTCGAGGAACTTCTGTTAAATTTGTCTCATGTTTGCCTTTACGGTAGGCACACCGAGGTCCCTATGAAGTTGATGATTCCTCATGAACCATGGAGTTCCCGTGATCATCCTCAGGGCCTTGTTCTGCACGGCTTGAAGCTGAGCTCTTCTTGTTTTGGAGAGCTGGCACCAGGCGGGGCAGGCGTACGTGAGGCCTGCCTTTACGACGGTGTTGTAAACTAGAAGCTTGGTCCGTGTAGTCCGGATAGAGTTTCCCCAGTAGTTGCTTCGCCTTCTTGGTTGCAGTGCAGACCTGGTCTTTCCAGACGAGTTGTCGGTCGAACTGGACACCCAGGTACTTGATGGTCTTGGCCTATTGGATGCGGGACACACGTATAGTTTTAAAAGCTAAATTTGACTTAAAACACGTCTCTCACTTAAAAGAAAAAGTATTTTTTTTTGCATACCTGTGTAATGTAGTGGTTAAAAATTGTCGAAGAGTTTTTTTTTTAACAATAAACAATTTACGGTGTTTTAAACTTTAGTATGCAATTTTCGACCAAAAAATTTATGTTTAATTAGTTATAAAAAAATTGTTTATGTTTTAAAAAACCTCTCAACAGTTTTTGTAGAAAAAGTAATTATTAAGAAAAAAAAATTAAAAAATATTAAAAATTGACTGAGTAATATTGCAGTCTTGAAAGCCGGTAGCGGTCCCAATCCGACGCCGGGTGACATTTGTAATGGAATGGAATTTTCTTAAAAAAAATTTTTTGAATAATGCTTAGAAATAGAGAGAAAAAAACGAATTTTTGAAAATTCGAGGTGTATGTAACCCTTAACGGGTTAGTTTTGGGGGTGAAATCGGAAGTGAAAACAAGATGTCCAGGTCATTGAGTGGGATGTCAAATGAAAGCTTGTGAAAACATGAGTTCAAAAATATATATGATGTGATATTCGTACAGACTTTTCTTTACATTATTTTCTAAAGATAGCCAAAAAATTGCTGTTCTCCCACGCTAACTCTAAGAGAAATTTCGAAATAATTTTGAAATATTCTCCATAAGATGTAGTTTCATGGTTTTGAGGGTTTAATGAAGCAGTTTTTAAGGATTTAGTACCATGCTTGGCATATTTTTGACTTTGTTTTTTTTATTTAAACTATAATAACCCGCGAATTGTGAATATGTGGAAGGCATGGTGTCATAACCGAATTTATCTGCTCGACCTGGAATACTGGAGTTGTAAAGTTTTAATGAAAATTGAATTTAAGGAGTTCCTTTTTTGGTGAATAAGTGATCGTCAATGACGCAATTGACAGAGGCTGTTGACCAGAAGAGCCGTAATCTACAACTTGTGTAACCAGTGTGAAGAGGTAAAATTACCTGGAGGCTACCTGACTTAAGATGTAGTTAGGTGTTTGAAGGTCATACCTGAGATAATTTACCTGCCTTAAGAAGTAATTAGTTGTTTGTTGAATGCAAATTATCACGTTTGATAATTTATCTGGTATATATAAATAACCTTTAAAATTTTGATATACAGTGGCGTGCAAAAGTTTCCGGCCACTGACATTTTGTACTCTAATTTATTTAAAAAAAGACTAATGATTTTTAATCATTATGAGATATGAGTATGAGATATAGGAAACAAAATAATATAGTAAAAGAATATTATTTATGTTTGTGAATATATTTATTATTATTATTCTTATATTTATATGTTCAAAAGTTTCCGGCCACTTTGTACTACGAGAAAAATTATTAGTTCATATGCTCTATAATAGTCTTAAATTATATTTTTATGTTAATATTTTGTAACCATACTCTTTGCAGCGATAACAGCCGCACAACGATATGGCATTGACTCAATTAATCGATTAATACAAGCAGGTGGAATTTTATCTCATTCTTCCTTCAATGATTTGAATAATGCGGCTTTTTTTGAATATGTATGCTTTCGAACTTGACGATCTAGCGTTTTCCATAAGTATTCTATTGGGTTCAAGTCCGGTGATTGAGATGGCCAGCTTAAAACTCTCACATTTGAAGCAGAAAACCACTGTTTTAACGACTTGGATGTATGTTTGGGGTCATTATCCTGCTGAAATATCCAATTCTGCGGCAGTGTCTCTTCAGCATATGATAACAAATTGTTTTCTAAAATGTAAATATCAGCGTTCATATTTCCGTTGATCTCGATCAATGGACCGACTCCTTGTGCAGAGAAAATTCCATCACATTTCTTCCATCGTATTTTACAGTAGGAATTTGGTACCGAACATCATTTCTCGTAGAACGTTGTACTTGTTGTCTACCATCGCTTCCAAAAAGATTAAATTTAGATTTGTCTGAGAAAGCTACTTTTTTCCAATCTTTGATTGTCCAACTTGGGTGATCTTTGGCAAACTGTAATCGGGCCTTCTTATTCTTTTTACTGATTAATGGTTTTTTAATACCTATACGGCCAAAAAGTTCCACATCATGTAGTCTCCGTGTCATAGTACTACGACTAACATTAGCTAGGTTTTCATCCTTTAGCTCGCGTGCAATTTCGGCAGCAGTTTTCTTGACATCCGCAGTTGATTTGCGTTTAATGATACGATCTACTTTTTTAGACGTTTTTCTTGCTCTTCCACTACGCGGACGATCTTTTAAACCATATTCACAACGGTATTTTACAATAATATCGTTCACAGTTGATTTACCTATTGATAATAATGAAGCAATCTCACGAGAAGACATTCCTTCTTTTGAAAATTTTATTACTCTCTCACGAATTTGGATTTGCATATGCCGAGCCATGTTTATGCTCCCACGACCTTTTATGGACTAAATGTGAACATTCAACGCGCTGTTATTCGTAAATACGTCTTTGAACATCCTACTGCGTCAATGTATATTATGTGGCCGGAAACTTTTACACATATAAATATAATAATAATAAATATATTCACAAACATAAATAATATTCTTTTACTATATTATTTTGTTTCCTATATCTCATACTCACATCTCATAATGATTAAAAATCATTAGTCTTTTTTTTTAATAAATTAGGGTACGAAATGTCACTGGCCGGAAACTTTTGCAAGCCACTGTATGTTTCGTACTTGTATACAAGTCCCTATCCTGTTTTATAATTCACAGTTATTCACTGTCTAAATAAAAGTATAAACTTATGTTTTAAGCAATGAACCAGATTTACTAACATAAGGAGATCTTAATGAATTAGTATGCTATTTAAATATGTCAAAACAACAGGTAGAACTTCTAGGATCTCGATTAAAGGGTTGGACTTTATTGCAACCCAGAACGAGAACATGTTACTTTTGGCACCGTGACGAAGAGCTAAAAAGTTTCTTCTCGCAGGAGAATAGTCTTGTATTTTATAACATTAACGCCGTAATGAATATATTGGGTCTGAAATACAATTCGGAAGGCTGGCGTTTATTTACTGACTCGTCAAAAGTTAGTTTGAAGGCCGTACTTTTACATAACCGAAATAAACTTCTCGCCATACCAATAGCTCATGCTGCCAACATGAATAATATGAAAACACGTGATTTCTTTTGGAAAAGATTCAATATGATGAAATAAATGGAAGATTTGTAGAGATTTAAAAGTCATTGCCCTCTTAGGGTTGCAGCTTAGATATACAAAATACTGCTGTTTTATTTGTGAATCGGTAGAGACAGCAAAAATCATTATGCTAAGAATGATTGGCACAAAAGAATCCTTAATTTCAGGGCAGAAGAATGTCGAAAATATTCCGTTAGTGAAACCTAATGATGTATTTTTTTAAACTTGGGGAAGTCGCTGAATTTTTATATTTAAAATAAAAATTTGAGAAAAGTATTGACTCTAAGATCAAAGAGGGCATATTTTTAGGTCCTTAATTCATGAGAGACGAAATATTTAATCCAAAACTAAACTGTCTGGAATAATCTGCTTGGATATCTTTCAAAAATATGTCGTCAAATTTGTCGAGAAACCACGGATCAGAAAACTACGAAAGCTTAATCGAAAAGTTCTTAAGACTTTGAGATATAAAAATATATTTTTTACCTTCCCACTTCGACTTCTTCGCTGCAAATTCGGGAGCCGTCATCAATGAGCATGGAGAAAGGTTTCATCAGCATATTCTAGCAATTGAAAAATGATGCCAGAATAAGTGGAGTCCAAGTATATTAGTGGATTATTGCTGAACAATCCTGAAGCGAAATATAGAAAAAAATCTTAATATAATAACTTTTACGATTTATACGAGGGTCATTCAATAAGTAAAAAGAAAATTGGTCGCAGCTTAAACTCATTTAACGAAACCATTCTATACTTCTAGGAGGGCAAGTTGGCAATTTCGTGATGAGTTTTAATCAGCTGTTCGATCATGTAATGTAAACATAACCTCAAAATATCCAGTTTACCCTGGCGTCTCCATTGGAAAAATGAACTTTAGAAGAGGAGCATTCTGTCATCAAATATTTAGTAGCAGAAGGTGTTAGGTCAAGTGAAATACATTCTAGAATGTTATTACAGTATGGACAAAGTCGCATGAACCATGCGAATATTTACAAGTGGATAGATTGGTTCAAAGTGGTCGAACAGGAGTGTGTGATGAGCAGCGAAGGGACGTCCAGTCGAAGTTTCCGGTTCTTCGTTGGAATCCAGGATTGATGGATTTATTCATGATTACAGAAGAATTACTGTTGAAATGATAGCTCGGGAAGTTGAGGTAAGCATTGGAACTGTTCACAATATTATTCAGAACCATTTACAATGCCCGCCCTCATACGGCCAGGCTTACACAAAAGAAGCTTCAAGAACTGGGTTCGGAAACCTTGCCTCGTCCCGCATATAGCCCAGACCTGGCTCCTTGTAATTTTTGCCTGTTCGAACCTCTTAAAGATGCCCTACGTGGAAGAAGGGTTCACAGACAATGAAAAAGTGAAGGAAAAAGTGCAAGAGTAGCTTCGAAGTTAACAGAAAGAATTCTTTGCCACAGGAATCAAGAAGCTAGCAGAAAGGTGGTACAAGTCTCTTAACGTTGAGGGGAATTATGTCGAAAAGTAAGCCAAATTTTGTAGCAATCCATTAAACCGTTCTTGAGGCTGAAAAGTTTTTGATCTGACACATAGATGTCGTCCTTTTCAAAACATCCATATAATTTTTGGGAAGTACCAACCTTCAAACCAATTTCATGACACAGTGGTCTTAATGACACTACTTATGATATTTTCAAAACAACAGAGAAAATCGAATTTCGTGT
>CM032446.1:246478809-246658809 GCA_019049505.1 Pachyrhynchus sulphureomaculatus
ATATATATATATATATATATATATATATATATATATATATATATATATTCATATATATATATATATATATATATATATATATATATATATATATATATATATACATATATACATATATACATATATATATATATATATATATATATATATATATATATATATGTATATATATATATATATATATATATATATATATATATATATATATATATATATAGAAAGAAAATACTAGTGTATTGGGGATGCGGGAAATGTTGGCCAAAATAAAACACTTTTGTTTTTTGTCTAGCTTTCGGAATTATATTTATTCCTTCATCGGAATTAGTAATCTACAAACAATTACATTGTGACAGCTACTACTGAAGTTACAAAAATGTTTGGAAGTAATCCTAATATATAGTTGGACTTTTTTTTTTTATTTGAGAACACGTAAACTTACGATACTTCCAAACGTGAGTAATAAAAGAAAAAGCGTTATGTCGTCGAGACAGCATACAAACAGCTAAAACACCATTGTAGGGTTATTATTGGTGGAAATTTCATAAAAATTAGTAAAAACTAATCCACACTGTTACATGTGCTTCAAAGGCACCATGACGTGAGAATGTGAGATTAGAAAATCTCAAAAGGCTCTCAAATAAAATAAAAAAAAATTTCCAACTATATATTAGGATTACTTCCAAACTTTTCTGACACATCAGTAGTAACTAACACAATGTAATTCTTTGTAGATTACTAGTCCCGATGAAGGAATAAATATAATTCCGAAAGCTAGACAAGAAACAAAAGAGTTTTATTTTTGCCAACATTTTGATCGCATCCTCAATACACTAGTATAAAAGCTAACGAAACGATAACCGACGACCTTGATCGTTTTATTGTTTACGGTGATAAGAAATATAAACAACAGTTTTCTTTTTCTTCCGTCTTTGCAAATGGAATATACGAGGAACACACGTAAAGTTTTTATAACAGAAAAAACAATGGTTAGCGATGATTATACCGCAGGAGACTCGAAAAGAGGAAGGGTCGAAGAAAAAGAAGAGCCAATGGGATTATTCAAAAAGAGTAAAAAGCAGATAAGAACACCACAGAAATAAAAAAAACGAAAAAGTAGATAAGATAGGCGATTTAATAGAAATGATCAGAGAGCTAATGTCAGATATAAAGGATATAAAACAAGATCAGAAGGGATACCAACAAGAAGTGAAGGAACTAAAAAAGAAGAATTAAGAGAGGAACTAAGATAATTAGAGAAAACATGAGAAGTGTGAGTAGACTGGAAAAAGCAACGTAAGGAATAATATTGTAATATCGGGGAATGAGATTTGAAGCGAATATCCAACCAGATCTGAAAATAGGTGTAGAAACATTTTATTGAGAGAAGTATGGACACAAAAGTACAGATTAAAGATGTGATAAAAATAGGAGCGACTATATACAAGATAGAACTTAAAAACACGGGAGATAAAGAAGCTGTAATGAAAAATAAAAATAAACTGAGAAATCTAAGAGATAGAGTTTACATAAACAACGATTTAACAAAACATGAACGAGAAATTCAAAAGAAATTGAAGCATATAGCAGAGAACGAGAGAAGGAATGGAAAAAGGGTGAAAATGGGATATCAAAACATCGTAATCGAAGGAAGAGAATATAAATGGGACATTGAGGAAGAAAAACTGAAAGAACAAACAAAGAATATTACGACCATCAAGTCAAAAATCTGAGAGAAGGAGAGATATAGGTAGATTGACGACGACCCGGACAAAGATAAAGGATACGGAAGAGAATACTAGTAAAATGAATACAAATAAGAAGATAATCAAAGAAATAGAGAAAGAAAGAAATGGGAAATAATTATCGAGTTATTAGATTGAGAACACAGAATAATAGGGGTATAAATGGAAAACAGGTTGAACTGACAGGAGAACAACAAATACACTATGTAGGAATCACTGAAATAGAGAGGAAAGGAAATGGATGCAAAAAATTAGAAGGAAAAGCATACAAAAATCAACATAGAGACAAAATATCGGAACAAGATTCAGAACTCACACAAACAGAAGAAAGTAATACAGAAGAAATAAAAGAGGCAATCGGCAATTTAAACAGGATGGAAGGATATAGAAGGAAATATGGAAAAGACAGATATAGAATAACTCAACTCCACGAGCCTTACACTCCTAACAAAAGAGGTAGAAAGACATAAAGATTAAGCAAGTAATATATTATATATATATATATATATATATATATATATATATATATATATATATATATATATATATATATATCGCAGGGTTGCAGCCAGATTATAAAGTATTTTCTAGGGCATTCACAAAAAATAATACTCTTTTTTACTTAGTGAAAGCTTTCGGATATATTCAATCCTTCTTCAGTCACTCTACAAAAGGGTACGGTGGTCATTAAAAAAAGCTTTAAAAAACAAAAAATTATTAAAAAACTTACTGTAAGTGAGGTTACAAACATAAACTAGGCTCTTCCAACATTCTTTCTTTCTCCAAAAAAAAAAACCTTTTTTTGTTTCTTTCACCACACAGTGTACATGTAAACAATAAGAACATTCAAAAGGAAAAACAGTCATTAATTAAAATTTTCAAAATTTAACACCATTATACATGTATATACTCGGGACGCACAGAGAGCGGTATAGCACTGCCAGTCGTGGTAAATATGCACTTTTTTTGAAGATGTTTGTTAGATTTAGGAATTTCTCTCTAGAAGAAGATAGAGGATATACGGTTTATTTTAAAACTAATTATAATTTATGTTATATAATAAGATGTCCATCTTTTGATTTTCGAAAAACATATATGAGAAGATTGAAATTAATTACAGACACGGTGAGAAGAAGAAAAGAAAAAAAAAGGGAAATGTAAAAAAGGGGAAAAAAGGAAAAGAAGAAAAAAAGGGGAAATATATTTTTATGCTAAGTTTGGGGTAGCTGAAGGCATCTCACTTCCTCCTTATTACTAATCTGAAGTAGGTTGGAGTAAATTACGTTTAAATGTTGAACATCTGATCTTTTGTTCATGCAATTTTTTTTGGTTATTGATGTAAACCATTTCAAGAAAATTTCTTTTAAAGTAGTTTTTTTCAAAATCTATTATTTTTACGTTTTCAAAATTAGGCAAGTGGCCGGTATTGTTGTGTGTTGAGACAGGGCACAAGCATCTGGTCTCAGTCTGATATCACTTTTATGTGATGCCAATCTATCCTTTAAGCACCTGGAAGTCTGTCCTATATATTTTTTTATCACAGTTATGGCAACTAATTTGATACACCAAGTTAGATTTGTTAATGTTGTTTGTTTTATTTTTTAAACGGGTAAAAAGTGTTGTCGTGGTTTTTAATGTCTTGTTGGCTACAATCAGGTCCTTGCCTTGTGTGTGAATGCCCTAAAATACTTTATAATCTGGCTGCAACCCTGCGAAACTCACAATTTTTGTTTAAATACACAGCCGTGAAATTGATAACTCTTATATATATATATATATATTATATATATATATATATATATATATATATATATATTACTTGCTTTTAAGTAAGGCACGTGTTTTCCTTTTTTTATACTGAATCCAAAAAAAATCATAAAAATAGAATCCACCGTGAAAACACATTTAAAGTTGCTAGAAAAATATTAAATTGAAAAAATACATTTTAATAATGTAAAACTGTATAATCATTAAAATTATGGAATAAAACTATTATTTCGGACATCTTTATATATATCTATATACATCCCTCTATATATAGATATCATTATTTTAATAAATTATTTTTTTTTTAAGAATACAAATTTTATGTTACAACAAAACTATTCGGATCTGAATTTATTTAATATCATTTTTTTCTTAAATAACCTTGTCTCGAACAGAATCAGGTATTAGTTTTTATGTTACAAAAAAAAACGATTGACCAGTATTATAGGTATCAAATACCATTAGTATGAGATTAATATTCAGCAAACAATACTAATAATTACTCATATATTAGTATTATTAAAGAAAACTAATAAAGTTTTCTTACATTTTATAAACAATAATTTACTTTCACACTTATGATTCAGAATAGATATATTCTTTTAATGAATCATTTGGCACTATTTCCCCATGCCTGAATCCCATAGTCATATTTAATTATTAAATTAGCCGGTTCACCTGCATTCCATTTTAGGATATATTGTTAGTTTTTTATAGTTATTGTTGAAAAATGCAAACTATTGTTTAATATGGATGATAAAATATGGTAATAACAAATAGTTTTATTATGATTCATAAAGTAGCCGTAATTGTAATATGGTAAATATATTACATAATATTATTGTAAATAAAATCGTTTTAAGAATTAATAATTCATTAAAATTACTATAAATTATTTATTTATTTTTGGTAGTTCCATCTAAAAGTATTTTATGTTTAGGGGATGTTTAAAGCTTAGGCCAAGTGTATTAAATTTAAATTCCTTTCGTAAATCTTGCTTTACCACAGTAAACATAAAACACAGTAGCGACAGTCCTTTGACCTCAAGGGCTTCGAGTTTGTAAGGATCACATGACCTGTCGCCATTCTGTTGGTATGATGCCCGCGAGTTTTTGAAATATTCAAATTCCTTCTTTCAAAAAAAATCCTATTCTGTAGAATAAAAATAAATTTTGCTGATTGACAGGAAGACAAAACTAGAAAAGTTTTTTTAGGAATATTTTTTTATCAAGACATACAAAAAACAGGGAAAAGGCAAAAATAAAAGGAAAAAATACATTTGGCTTGCACGTTGTTCGTTTAAATATCTCACTGTTGAATTTATATTTCTCCACTATTAGAGATATTGTCCGGGAGGGAAAAAATGTTCATTTTGAGAATATATATCTGCAACTGCGCGCGAATAATGTCAACAATCATGCTCCTTATATTTCAGCGAATCCCAGTCATCCGGAGAGATTGAAAATAATTATAATTATCATTTTAAGATAAGATTCTTCTGAACTTGAAAATGAAGTAAACACACGTTTCGCTCCATTTTATCATTAGTTAGTCATAATTTTCATACAACTAATGACTTTTCGTGCCTATATACTACTTATATAAAAAAATAAATCTTCTTCTTCTTCTTCTTCCTACGTTAGGACCATGTCCTATGTTTACTTCAAAGGTTTCCCAGAAACAATTGCGATGATGTAGACCAGCTCTCATACCATCTTATTGGTCGTCTTCCCAGCGGTTGAGGTGTTTGGTCGCTTCTCTTGTGCAACCTTAGCCAACCAGTCATTTGGCATTCTATCCACATGGTCTCTCCATTCTCTTCTCCTATTCCTTGCCCATCTGACCACATACTGTATTTCGTACATTTCCCTTATTTCTTCACATCTCTTCCTGTCAAATAAGGTATGTCCTGTTATCGATCTAAGTGTTCGCATTTCTGTTGTTCTTAGGAGTCGTTTTGTTATTGTGTTCTCCGCTCTGATTTCTATGGCGTAGGGCATGATCGGTCTTACGCATGTTTTGTATATTCTTACTTTACTCCTGGTGCTCATATATTTGTTTCTCCAAATTATATCTCTTAAGTATCCTGATATTAATGATGCTTTTGTTGTTTGAGTTTTTACTTCCTCCTTAAAGTTCCTGGTACTTGTTATGTTTGCCCCTAGATATTTGAAGGACATCACTTGTTCTACACTCTGATCATAAATCGCGAGTTTGCATCTTTTCGGTTCTTTAGATATTGTAAGGGATTTTGTTTTCTTTACAGATATTTGCAAATTAAACACTTTTGCTGTTTGTTGGAACTTATATAGGAGTCTCTCTAAGTTATCTTTGTCTTCTGATATAATTACTGCATCATTGGCGTAGCATATTATTTTTATTTATTTGTCTCCCAATCGATATCCTCTCCCAGTTTTTATTACTTCGTTTATAATTTCATCCATTATGATGTTAAATAAGATTAGGCTTAGGCTATCTCCTTGTCTGATTCCGGTTGTCATAGATATTTTATTGCTTAATTTATTTGCCACTCTTACATATGTGTGGTTGTTGATGTTCAACTCTTCGATAGTTTTTTATTATATTCGGATGAATCCCCCTTTTTGTAGTAGGGTTATGACATCAGTTAACCGTACCCTATCGAATGCCTGGGTAAGATCAATGAAACACATAAAGGCTATCTTATTAAACTCTATGGCTTTTTCGGTAATTTGACGGATTATAAATATAACGTCTATAGTAGACCCGTTCTTTCTGAACCCTTGCTGTTCTTCACAGATTCCGGTTAACATTACTTCTTCTGCTAAAATTTTGGTGAACAATTGTAGTACCGCACTCATTAAGCTGATACCTCGATAGTTTTTTGGATCTGTCCTTTCTCCTTTTTTAAAAATTGGTATCAAGATACTTTCTTTCCATTCGGATGGTATAATCTTGGCTGTGAGTAGGATTTTGTTAAAGAAAATCTGTAATTCTTCTAGTAATTTATCACCTCTATACTTGATCATTTCGTTCTTAATTTCGTCCATGCCCGGGGCTTTTTCTGTTTTTTAGTTTCGCTGCCATGTGCTGTATTTGATTCAAGGAAATGGTTCTATTTGGTTGGGCAACATTTTCATCTTCATGCTGTATTTCCTGTATTAATGAATTGGTTTCTGATGGACGGACTATAGAGTTTTTCGAAATATTTTCCCATTCTTCCACCGTAATTTTTGTATTTTGTACATACTCATTTATTGGTTTTTTTCTATTTCTCAGTAGATTCCATATTTTTTTTTTGACCTCCGTACAGATCATGTTCCATATCGTTCGAAAATTTCTCTCCCAATGCTCTCTTTTGATTCTCTGGATATTCTCGTTGACCCTGTTTCTTACATTTTTATAATCATTGTATGTTATAGCATTGATCTGTATTGTAGGTACGATTTTCTTTTTTCTTCAGCTAATGTCTTAACTTCTTGTTTGAACCAAGGCTTTGTGTTTTGGTTTTTCCCCTTTCTTTATAGTCCTTCTTCCAAATGCTTCTTCTGCTGCTTCTAGCATATTAGTTTTTAGTTTTGTCCATGCCGTTTCTATATCATCGGACTCTCGAATATCATTTGTGGCTATTTTTTATGTTAGGCTTTGTTGATATAGATATTTGGTTGAGTCGTCGGATAGAGATTCTATATTGATTTTGCTTATTTGTTCGACGGGTTCGCTACAAAGTCGTGCATGGTTGTTCGTATTTTTGCTATTACCAGATGGTGATTCGTTCCAGCATTGGCGGAAGCTAAAGTTCTCACGTCCTGTAATAAATCCATGCACTGATTTATTTAAACTCATTGCTGCTGGAGAATTACTACTTTTGAATGCCCAGATTGAGTTTTGAAAGTTTGGTTAGCGAATTTGAGCAGATAATATAACTTAACTCTAGTAAAGAATTTTAATATGAAAGATAACACAGCCCCACAAAAAAAAAAAGTGGGGTATACTTTTGATGCGATATATCAGATCCGTAGTATTTTTGCCCGCTGATCACGAATCTGACGTCAGAATATCGCCATCACATCTCAATTTTTTTTTAACCTCAAAAAATAGGTAAAAATTAAGAAAAATATACTCCTAAAAAATTGATTCAAGCTTTTTCATGAATCCAAAGATGTATTAATATGTATTCGGACACGCTAAGCTAATATTCATCGGTTGGATTGAGCCATACACTTCTGTTTTCTTTCTAACCTCAATAAATCAGACAGATATAGTGCTTCTCGAATGAAAAAACGAATTCAAATTAAAATTCAACTGATCCTTACCAAATTTGGTACACGGGGATTTTTTGGGTCGCTGATCACGAATCTGAGGTTGGATTGCAAAATTCAAGATGGTAGATGTTTTTCGCGGCATTTTGAACGCCGAGAAAATTCATCGGTCGATTTTTATTCTTCTACCTGCATCCAGGGCACCTCCACGTGGTGACGGTGGGCAACGGGTGTTACTCCACTAGCCGGCAGAGTCCCTGGATAACGGCTTAGATGCCGTCATGGCAGGTAGAAGAAAGAGAATTTCGATGCAGGGACTCCCACATCGATGATTTCCCAGATAATCTTGGTGACTACAGTGAGGAGCAAAACGAACGTTTTCACCAAGATCTGAAAATCATAGAAAATCGGTATCAAGGACGATGGGATGACCATATGCTAGCGGACTATTGCTGGTCGCTAAAAAGAGAAACAAGTCCTCAAAAGCGTTTGGGCAGAAAGCCTTTGAATAGGTCATTCGCGGAAAAAAGAACAAGATACAGCCAAAAAAAGGAAAGTTAGGCGCGGGTCTAACCTTCGCAATTCTAGGGCTTAAGGGTCTACTATTTGAGAGTATATGGTTTAAAAGTCCTGGTTTTGAGTTTATTGGGTCTCATTTTTAAAGTTACAGGGTTATTGAGGTTACAGGGTGTGGGAGTCTAAGATTTCAGGGTTTAGGTTTAAGAGTATCAGGTTTGAGGATTCCCCAACTGTATACCAAATTTGGTAGGAATCGGTTGGTTTTCAAAAAATTTTGTCCGCCATCTTGGATCCGCCATTTTGAATTTTGCAAATCCGACCTCAGATTCATGATCAGCAACCCACAAAAAAACCCCCGTGTACCAAATTTGGTAAGAATCGGTTGAATTTTAATTTGAATTCGTTTTTGCATTCGAGAAGCACTATATCTGTCTGATTTATTGAGGTTAGAAAGAAAACAGAACTGTATGGCTTAATCTAACCGATGAATATTAGCTTAGCGTGTCCGAATACATATTAATACATCTTTGGATTCATGAAAAAGCTTGAATCAATTTTTTAGGAGTATATTTTTCTTAATTTTTACTAATTTTTACCTATTTTTTGAGGTTGGAAAAAAATTGAGATGTGATGGCGATATTCTGACGTCAGATTCGTGATCAGCGGGCAAAAATACTACGGATCTGATATATCTCATCAAAAGTATACCCCACTTTTTTTTTGTGGGGCTGTGTAATCTTTACATTAGAATTAGAAACAAACTTCTCGCTTGTCCCAACAATTCCAGGTCCTTTTGGGCAGTCGCTAAGGCAGTTAGTCAAAATTTTACCAAATCCACCATACCACCACTCACACGGCTAGATAATTCCATTGCAATCACACCTGTTGAGAGAGCGAACTTGTTGGCTGAACTCTTTGCTTCACATTCTACTGTCGATTTCCAAGGAAAAACACCACCTACTATTCCCATATTGCAGTCAAGGATGCCCGATGTTGTCTTCAGACAGCGCATCATAAAGCGTATTTTAATGAAGCTAGACACCAAGAAGGCGTCTGGCGCTGACGGAATACCTGCCATAGTTCTCAAAAACTGTGCAAGAAAACTAACACCAGTTTTCTGTAGACTTTTTAACCTATCCTACAGAAAGGGAATATTTCCGTCCTGCTGGAAATGTGCCACGGTTCAGCCGATACCTAAAAAAGGTAAGAAGACCTTGCCAAATAACTACCGACCAGTCGCACTGCTTTCAATAATATCGAAAGTCATGGAAAAGGTTATCAATGAGCATCTTCTAAAATATCTTGAACGATTGAATATTATTAGCGATCACCAATATGGTTTTCGTAAACATAGATCAACAGGAGATCTTCTGACTTATGTAACACATGTTTGGAACAACGCAATTGAACATTTTGGAGAATCTCGAGCGGTTGCTCTTGACATATCCAAGGCATTCGACCGTGTTTGGCACGATGGACTGTTGGCTAAGTTACGCTCTTATGGTATGTCTGAAAGGTTCTGTTTGTGGCTCTCATGTTTCCTCAGAGAGCGTTCTTTACGAGTGGCGGTCGACGGATTTCTTTCTAACACCCTCACTATCAACGCCGGTGTGCCCCAGGGCTTCATACTGTCTAATACTCTCTTTCTCATTTACATTAACGATCTGCTGGAAAAGACCGGGAATCCAGTCTATAGCTTTGCAGATGACAGTACGCTTGTCTCTTCATTCACCTTGAATGCTCGGACATCGGCTGCTCAGGCGAGTATCCGCAGACAGCAGGAGGTCGTTCAACTTAACAAAGACCTGGAAGAAATTCTATCTTGGGGTGACAGTAACCAAGTGGAATTTAACGCTACAAAAACCCAAGCGGCAGTTTTTTCTAAAAAAGTTAACGTTGCTGAACCCGACATAGTTATGTCGGGGCACTCCATTCCCCTAGCATCGTCGCTCAATTTGTTGGGCGTTAGTTTGGGAGCAAATATATCTTGGCATGAACATGTTGCAGGCATAGCAAGGAGAGCTTCTCAAAAGTTGGGAATATTATTTAGAACCAAAAGCTTTACACCCCACAGCAACTGTTAATTCTTTACAAAGCCCAAATTCGACCAACTATGGAATACTGCTCCCACGTTTGGGGCTCCGCTTCCAAACATACACTGCATTTGTTGGATTCTGTTCAGAGAAGAGCGGTCCGTCTGATTGGGGACCCGGAATTGACCGGCGGCCTTGATTCGCTGGAACATCGAAGAACGGTTGGCGACTTGAGTCTGTTCTACAAGTATTTTCATGGAAAGTGTTCGAAGGATGTAGCCCGCTTAATTCCTCCCAAAGCGGTGCATGTTAGAAATACACGTCGCGCTGGTGCTTCGCATCCGTATGAGGTTCAGCTTGTTACTCCGCGTACAACGCTTTTCAAGCAATCTTTTATATGGAGAACGTCATCCCTTTGGAATAATTTGCCCAGCGCTGTGTTTCCCACCGAGTACAATTTATAGCGATTCAAGAACAACGTGAATCGCTTTTTCCGCACTCGTGCCGCTCCTGGAGCGCTTTAGGGACTTCCCTGCAGCACGTGTGCTAGACCCATAAAAAAAAAAAAAAAAAACATAGTATATTGTATAATAGAAATAATCATGAATAAATTACCTTTTAGGATCTTTGGGAAGTCTAAGAAACTAACTCCTTTGGAGATACCACATATATTTTTACAAGTACTAAGCTAACAACAAAAATTTCCTCTCGACATCTTTTTTAGAATTATTTTCAATTATAGCGTCAAATGAGTCATTTACTTATTAGAAAATTACATCGGTTAAAAAAAATCTCTGGTTTTTAAGTGAGACATGTGTTTTCGTAAGTATTTTTTTATACTGAATCCAAAAAAAATCATAAAAAAAGACATCCGCCGTGAGGTTTTTTTTTTCAGAAAACACACTTAAAGTTGCTAGAAAAATATTAAATTGAAAAAATACAATTTAATAATGTAAAACTGTATAATCATCAAAGTTATGGAATAAAACTATTATTTCGGACATCTTTAAATGTTCTGAATCTACATTTATCATAAAAACTTAAAAATTTTAGGTTTTAGTGTTCATGTTTAACAACAAACACGCATATACTAACTTTAACTAAGTTACGTAGCAAAATGCTGTTTAAAATAAGGATGTGCAAGCGCTAAATAAAAAAAAAGTTTTTTCATTTTTATTAATATTGAACAAAACTATTATTTCCAGTATTTTTTGAAGTTCTTAATCCTGACTTGACATGAAAAAAATAAAGTTTTATGTTCAGTTTCAACAAAAAACTCGCTTTTAAACACTTATAAGGGTGCTAAGTGGTTGATAAAATGTTTTTAAGTAAATAAATACAACAGAAAAAAAACAAGAATTTTTTTGAACAAAACTCTTATTTCTAGTAGTTTTTTAAGTTTCAAATTCGAATTTGATATCAAAACATAAGAAATAGTGTTTTGTGTTGAAAAAAAAAAATATGCGTTTACTGTTTAGGAACAAAAGGTTGTAAAAATGCGGTGTAATTTATGTACCTTGACAGTTTTAGAAGTCCAATTTGTGGATAGAATGATTGCGTGAATATGGGGGAGTGTGAGTGATTGAGGTAGTGAGTGAGTGAGCTAGCGAGTGAGTGAGAAAGTGTAGAAGTGAGTGAGTAAGTATGGGGGTGTGTGAATGTGGGAGTGGGTGAGTGATTGGCCGGCGAGTGACTGAGCGAGAAAGTGAATCAGTGAGTGAGTATGGGGGTATGAGAATGAGGGAGTGTGTGAGTGAGTGAGTGACTGAGTGAGCGAGCAAGCGAGCGAGCGAGCGAGTGTTTTAGTTGGTAAGTGATTGAGTGAGTATGATGATATTCAAGGGAGTGAATGTGTGAGATACTATGTACCAGGTGTATGAAAAAATTATAAAATGCGGATTTTTTTCTAAAAAAAACATGTTAAATTCGGAAGAATGATTTAAAGTGCTTTATTCAAAGTATGCTCCATCGCTTGTTATACATTTTTCCCATCTTTCGGGCAATTTGTGAATACCACGTCAGTAAAAATCTTCCTCTTTTGCTGCGAACCATCGAGTCATTTTTTTCACATCTTCGTACGAACCAAAGTGCTGCTCAGCAAGCGCGTTTCCCATCGATGCAAACAAGTGGTAATCGGAAGGAGCCAAGTCTGGTGAGTAACCCGCATGGGGTAGAACTTTCCAGCTGAGTGCTTCCAACGTGTCGTTAACTGTTTTTGCCGTATGTAATGGAGCAGCGTCATGAAGAAAAATGACTTTTTTTGCCTCTTTCGGTATTCTGGCCTTTTTTCAAGCAGCAAACGGTTCAAATCGCTCAATTGTTGTTGGTGACGTTTAGTATTAACCGTTTCCCCAGGTTTTAACAGCTCATAATAGACCACGCCCCTCTGGTCCCACCAAACACAGAACATCGTCTTTCTGTCAAAGCGAATCGGTCTTGCGGTCGATATGGATGGTGCGCCTGAGTCTACCCATGATTTTTTTGCACTCGGGATTCTCAAAATAAATCCACTTTTCATCTCCTGTAACTATACGATGCAAAAACGACTTCCTTTTGTACCGAGCGAGCAAAATGTCACTCGTGTTTTTGCGCTTTTCCATTTACCTGTCGTTCAATTCATGTGGTACCCATCTACCAGCTTCTGAATTTTTCCCATCTGTTGTAGCCGACTGGAAACAGCTTGTTGACTAACGCCCAATTGCTCGGCAAGTTGTTTTTGTGTTTGCGAATCATCTTCGTCCAACAATGCTTGCAATTCCACATCTTCGTATTTTTTGGCGCATTTCCACGTTCCTTGTCGGCAACATTGAAGTCACCACTTTTGAAACGCCGAAACCATCGTTCATACGTATCTTGCGATGGAGCATGTTCACCATAAGATTCTCGAAGTAATCGGTATGATTCAACAGAAGTTTTCTTCAAATGAAAACAAAAAATTAATGCTGTCCGCGAATGCTCTTTGTTCAGTATAAATTTCGACATATTGAACACAACAACACAACACTATGCACACACTTTTCCAATTTATCACTCGTGCGCGTCTGACACTTATTGATGACACAACAAAATAGCGCAGTGTCAGATCTTTATAGCCCAAATTGCACTGGTGCACCATCTGTTGTCTGAAATCCGCATTTCATACTTGTACACCTGGTAACTATTTGAGTATGTGAGTGATTTGTTTACTAATTTACTATTTAACTGTTTTACATAAAATTAAAATTAAATCTTTCGTTTATAAATTCTGTTTTTAATTTTCCTTTTTTTTTCCGTTTTTTTATTAGAGATTTTTAATTTATTAGGGACAACTTTTTCTTTTCTTTTTTGGTCTTTTCAGTTTGTCTTCAAATGACCCTTGCAAACAATGCTTTGTGGAAAGGGATTTTTTTTTTTAACCTTATTTGTGGTTAAATAGTACATTATCAAACATGAGTCAGCACTACACATACGTTTCGCGCCTCGAGGCTATGTAATCATCCAAAATCCGAAATGACGTCTACAGCGCACAGTGCGAAATTTCTTGAGTTTACCGGAACTTAATTATTTAAACCAGTAAAACAGTTCTATTTGTTGGCTTTTTAAAATTTTTAATAAAAATTAATCTGTTTTATTTAAAGTTTTTCAGTTTATTTGTGTTTTTTATTATAGAACAATTAAAAAAAACATACATTTTGTAACAACATTTTGAACATCTATTCTAATATCCTTTCCATGACAAAGGACTTTATGCACACTTACGGGCATTGAGTACCAGAAATATTCTTTCAAATACAATTCCAAAGTTTCTCTTGTATATTCGCCGAACTTTTCTGAATCAATTTTAAGACCACAATTTAGGCACTCTAATAGCACATGAAAACGCTTGATCAAATCTAAATTAACGCCAGGTATTTCGGAATACTTTTCGGCATTTCTAAAGAATTTGCTGTTTTGGCATATCTATAAGCAAGCCAAGATCCTCTTTGAATTTTTGTTGAATGTATTTTTTCTTCTCTGCAACTTTTTTTTTTTTTTTCTGCTCCACGAGCTTGCCGTGCCTTAATATCCAGTTTGCACGATATATGTAAAATACATTCCAAAAACCTTATCCATGCATGGAGGGGTGATAGTCCAAAGGATAAAAAGGATTCATTTATATTTTTTTTGAGGTATATCGCAGATGTTGCCCCCCCCCCCCCCCCCCCCCCCCCCCCCCCCCCCCCCCCCCCCCCCCCTTTTCATTTCACTAGGTTTAGCCCCACATAAGTAGCATGTTTGTTATGATGCACAGGATGATACAGCATTGCATACTTTACCGTCAATCATACAAAAGATCATATTTGCTGTAACCTGAAATTGCTTGCCATCTACAAGTATAGTGGTTGGAGTAAGCTGAGATATTTGTTCTTTCACTTTGTTTACTTCTGAGGTAATTACACTGACTGTTTCTTTGACAAAAACGAACTTAATGGGGCGACAGTACCGTGTGGAAGAAGACACAGGGTTTTCCCAAATTACTGACTGATTATCACCATTATCATTTGCGGAGCACATTTGGATTGATACCATTGATACACTAAACATACTATCATCGGAGCTATGTTTGTCCACATACTTTTGTCGATAATTAACTTGTTCCGCCCCATCACAACCCCACTTTACGATAATATTAAGTGCTTTAACGTTTGATAAAGTTCTAAGAATCTCTTCTAGCCCTGTACAAAGTCTTGCTACGGTATGATTTATAAGCGACTGAATTGATACTTCAGCTGAAACTTCAGTTATTATTATGTCCTTTGGATAGCACAACCTCTTTGCCTCTTTTACAACATAATAAGGTGGATACAAAGTGCAACGGTGATTTTTTGCTTGATCTCGAACAATGTTGTACTGACTTGACGATAAGTTTGCATCAATAAGTAGCGCCAGGGCTTGATCTGGAGTTAATTTTCGTGGGCTATTTGAAGAAGACATGCGAGCCTTCTTGATTTTGCTACCCCTTTCTGGAGAATCAGATGCCAGTTCCTTGACAATCGCTGCAGGGTTTCGTTTTCCAGATTGGTATAACTTTGTTGCAGTTGCTTTGGCTAACTCGTCTTGACTACCGGACTTCAAAAGATGATGCACTTTTCTGTTTTGCACTTTAGGATGACAATCCCTAAATTCTTTTTTAGGTCTGCCTGCACTGGTCCTCGATCCACTAGGCAATGCATCGCTTACAGCATTTGAAAATTTTACATTATTTTCAAGCCAGCTAACATTTTTATTCAGAAATGATGCTAAATTTCGACTGGATTCCCTCCACTTTTTTTGTATTTTACAAACCAGCGCACGACGAGTTGCCTTTAAACTGCAAAGAGCGTCAGATGTTAGCATTGGTGAGCCTATTTTTTTCCAAAACAAAACCAATAATGGCGTCCGATGTCGGTTCTTCCTTCCACTTTTGGAATATGCAGTTATATGAAATTTGCAAAGTCATTCTGGAAAATGTTTAATTTTAAAGAAGATCGCAAAATATCGCAGATCTTTTGTGTTTCCAACAGAGGAAAAAAAAAACCTTTCAAATTTTGTGCGTTTCCAGCTGGTATTATGTAGTATCACTTTTTAAAGTATCCTCTGAAGTTAAAAATGTAAATTTTACTTACTTCTTAAAAATCACTTTTTTCACGAACAAATCACACACGAGTAAGAAAAGATTTTGCAATTATTTAAATGCCAATAATTGGCAATTTTCTTATAAAATAAATGAAGAAAAAATCATGGCCTACTGACTTGCCGTTTGTATGTACCACTCTATTAACTTAAACAAATCGAATAGCTTTCTGTAGGCAAAAAGTATGATTGAATAAGTAATGCAACTTTCAGGTGCATTTTGCAGTTGTTTCGCAGGGTTAATCCCCAAACTGAGTATGAGGTTTTAGAGGTGGGATATTAACCTACCAAAATAATGAATAATCTTATGCATTTTACGTATTTCAAAATTGAATAAAGTTCCGCTAAACTTCCTAAATTTCGCACTGTGCAGGGGCTGCTAAGTATATGGGTAATCGAGAACATTCGTTAGCAAACGTGTGAAACGATTCCCTCAGTTAAAAAATGGTGATGCGCTACCAGAACGTGGTTCGATAGGAAAAGTGTCGGACAAAAATGAAAAAATGATTATTTACAGGTTTTGCTGAAATCCTCAATTAGCTTTGCGCCGAGAGGCATAAAAATTAAAGCAGAATGGTTTAGATATATCGCATGACACGATAAGCGTAATTTGCATTCCACTGACTAATTGGTTCAGCGCACCGTGAAATACCCTGTGAAGGTCTATATTTGGAGATGCCTTTCGGACAAACAACTTGAAAATTTAAATATGTTAAGGCATGTTATTGCCAAGAAGCTAAATATTTCAAGATCGACTGTCGAGTCCGTTGTTAATCGCTATTTATAAACTTTATTCCTTAAGTTACCGTGACAAAATATATACTAAGACCTGGGCAGAGAACATATGTATGAATTAAAAAAAGAACACGTAATTCGGTTAAGTGGTTCTCGAATGACAAGCGCACTAACGGACAGACAAAAAGACGCTGTGTTTTATAGTATACGAGCAGCGCCCGCGGCTCCGCTCGCGTGGACTTGATTCACTACTATCGTCACTGCTTATTCCTTATATTACCTAACGTAATAAAATATCTGCCATTATTTCCCCTTATCTCCCATTATTTCTCCTTATCTCCCATTATTTCTACATAATTTCCATTATTTAGGCTTACTTCTGCTTATCTCCCATTATTTCTCCTTATCTCCCATTATTTATACTTATCTTCCATTATCTAGGCTTATATCGAATTATATAGAACATATGTATAAATTTATAAAAACACGTAAATCGGATAAGTGGTTCTCAAGTGATAAGCGCACTAACGGACAGACAGACAGACAGAAAGACAGACAGATTTTTATATATATTATATCCTTTGCAACATGATATTGTTCCATATTTAATGGTTTAGGCAGTGTATTACAAGAGAACGCGCTAACGGTAACCTCCTTTCCGACTTGATTCACTATTATCGTCGCTGCTTATTCTTTATGTTACCTAACGCAATAAAATATATCCTATAACCTGGCCAGAGAACATATGTATTTTTTAAAAAAAAAGCACGTAACGCACTAACGGACAGACAGACAGAGAGATGTTACATTTTATATATTATAGATAGATAACCTGGCCAGAGAACATATGTATGTTTTAAAAAAAGCACGTAAATCGGATAAGTGGTTCTTCAGTGATAAGCGCACTAACAGACAGAGTGGCAGAGAGATAGACAGACAGACAGACCTTGCATTTTTATATATATTATAAATAGAAGACTATAGATAACCTGGCCAGAGAACATATGTATGTTTTAAAAAAAAAGGACGTAAATCGGATAAGTGGTTCTCCAGTGATTAGCGCACTAACGGACAGACAGACAGGCAGACAGACAGAGAGACGTTGCATTTTATATACATTATATGGGGATAAATTATCAAAGATAATGCACTCGTGATAATTTTCATTCAATCTACACCATAATGAGCAATTTGCGGCACGTTCTTCCTTGACCGACTGTATATAAGAAGGAAAATCATTACTCTATTAAATATTTAAACTATTCGATTTGATTTTAAATCGATACAAGGTTACTTTATGTTAATAGCCAGCCGCAGTTGCAATCCCTCAAAAATCAATTGCTCGTTTTCTTTTAAATCCAAATTATGGCCCAATGTGTCGTAATTTGGAAGAAGGCGAAAACTGCAATATGATAAACGATACAAATATGCGTTGACTATAAATAAATATCGTTTTATTTCATATTTTTAGTGATTTTTTATACCAGGTGTACAAGTATGAAATGCGGATTTTTTTTCTAAAAAAACATGTTAAATTCGGAAGAATGATAAAAAATGCTTTATTCAAAGTATGCTCTATCGCTTGTTATACATTTTACCCATCTTTCGGGCAATTTGTGAATACCACGCCAGTAAAATTCTTCCTCTTTTGCTGCGAACCATTCATCGAGCCATTTTTTCACATCTTCGTACGAACCAAAGCGCTGCTCAGCAAGTGCTTGATCCATCGATGCAAACAAGTGGTAATCGGAAGGAGCCAAGTCTGGTGAGTAAGCCGCATGGGGTAGAACTTCCCAGCTGAGTGTCGCGAACTGGTTTTGCTGTATGTGATGGAGCATTGTCATGAAGAAAAATGACTTTGTGTTGCCTCTTTCGGTATTCTGGCCTTTTTTCTAGCAGCGAACGGTTCAAATCGGTCAATTGTTGTTGATAACGTTTAGTATTAACCGTTTCCCCAAGTTTTAACAGCTCATAATAGACCACGCCCCTCCGGTCCCACCAAACACAGAGCATCGTCTTTCTACCAAGGCGATTCGGTCTTGCGGTCGATGTGGATGGTGCGCCTGGGTCTAGTAATGAATTTTTGCGCTTAGGATTCTTAGAATAAATCCATTTTTCATCCCCTGTAACTATACGATGCAAAAACGACTTCCTTTTGTAACGAGCGAGCAAAATGTCACACGTGTTTTTGCGCTTTTCCGTTTGCCTGTCGTTCAACTCATGTGGTACCCATCTACCGGTCTTCTGAATCTTTCCCATCTCTCGTAGCCGATTGGAAACAGCTTGTTAACTAACGCCTAATTGCTTGGCGAGTTTTCTTGTGTTTGCGAATCATCTTCGTCCAACAATGCTTGCAATTCCCCATCTTCGTATTTTTTCGGCGGTTTTCTACGTTCCTTATTTGCAACATCGTTCACACGTATCTTGCGATGGAGTATGTTCACCATAAGCTTCTCAAAGTAAGCGGTATGATTCAACAGAAGTTTTCTTCAAATGAAAACAAAAAATTAATGCTGTCCGCGAAATAGTTTAATATAATCATTAAAATATGTATACGGTACTACTTATTTGGGGAACAATCTTAACTTTGAAGGACAGTTCCCAAATCATCATGTCCTTGTGCCCGTAAAACTATCATTTTGATATCGTTTTCTATAGGAGCGACAGGTATGTGTGTTCCTTTTAGTGTTCCGTACGGAATATTTATAAGATCACTTCTGTGTCTGTCCATCTGTCTGTCCGTCTGTCACACCCGATTTTCTCCGAAACTATTTGACACAGAAAGCTGAAATTTGGCAATAATATAGGAATTGATGGCCTCATCAGAGCCGTGTAGTTGTGAAAGTTAAATTTTTTATATAAGGGGTTAGTTTTGGAGGTTGAAATCGGAAGTGAAAAAAGTAACCAACTGGAGTGTCAAATGAAAGCTTCATCTATAATATATATAAAATGCAACGTCTCTCTGTCTGTATGTCTGTCTGTCCGTTAGTGCGCTTATCACTGGAGAACCACTTATCCGATTTACGTACTTTTTTTTTAAAACATACACGTGTTCTCTGGCCAGGTTATAGGCTATATTTTATTACGATAGCATAATTAATGAGCAGTGACGATAATAGCGAATGAAGCCGGAAAAAGTTTGCCGCTAGCGCGTTCCTTTGCAATACACAGCCTAAACCATTAAATATGGAGCAATATTATGTAGCAGAGAATATCTATATTCTATATTATATATAAAATACAATGTCTCTCTGTCTGTCTGTCCATTAGTGCGTTTTATCACGCGAGAACCACTTATCCAATTTACGTGTCTTTTTTTAAGTTCATACATATATTTTTTGGCCAGATTATATAATAATAATAATAATAATCTATATCTATAATGTATATAAAATGCAACGTCTCTCTGTCTGTCTGTCTGTCCGTTAGTGCGCTTATCCCTCGAGAAACACTTATTCGATTTACGTGATTTTTTAAATTCATACATATGTTCTCTGACCAGGTTATAGATATATATTTTATCACATCTATATATATATATATATATATATATATATATATATATATATATATATATATATATATATATATCTATATATATATATATATATATATATATAAAAAATACAACGTATCTCTGTCTGTCTGTCCGTTAGTGTGCTTATCACTGGAGAACCACTTATCCGATTTACGTGCTTTTTTTTTAAACATACATATGTTCTCTGTCCAGGTTATAAGATATATTTTAGTACGTTAGGTGATATAAGGAATAAGCAGCCACGATAATAGTGAATCAAGTCGGAGAAAAGTTTGCCGCTAGCGCGTTCTCTTGCAATACACTGCCTAAAGCATTAAATATGGAACAATATCATGTAGCAAAGAATATAATATATAAAAAATGCAACGTCTCTCTGTCTGTCTGTTTGTCCGTTAGTGCCCTTAGCACCGGAGAACCACTTATCCGATTTACGTGTTTTTATACATTTATACATATGTTCTATATAATTCGATATAAGCCTAGATAATGGGAGATAAGGTGAGATAACGGAGATAAGAATAAATAATGAGAGATAAGCAGAGGTAAGTCTAGATAATCGGAATTATGGTGAGATAATGGGAGATAAGGAGAAATAAAGAGAGATAAGGAGAAATATTACGAGATGAGTCGAAATAAGCCTAGATAATGGGAGATAAGGTGAGATAACGGGAGATAAGGTGAAATAATGGGAGATAAGGCGCAATAATGGGAGATGAGCAGAGATAAGCATAGATAATGGAAATTATGTAGAGATAATGGGAGATAAGGAGAAATAATGGAAGATGAGGGGAAATAATGGCAGATATTTTTTTACGTTAGGTAACATAAGGAATAAGCAGTGACGATAGTAATGAATCAATTCCACGCGAGCGTAGCCGCGGACACGGCTAGTTTGATATATATAATGTAATAGTTGCACACACTTTTCTTTGCATTATTTTTAAAAAATCATGGAAAATCGTTGTCCCCCCTTATTTCGAAAAGTATTGATCAAAAAATTTTGAAAAAAAAATTCTGGAATATTCTCCGCAGGGTGTAGTTTGAATGAAAATTATCACAAGTGTATTACTTTTAATAATTTATCTGGTATTTAACAAAAAAATAAAAATTTCAAGGTATGCAGTTTTCAATAAAGATCGGAAATAAACTTTGTTGAAAACTCATTTCGGGTGTGCTTTGTGAAGTCATTGATCATTTTATACCTCCGCAACAAAAATCTTTATTTTAAAAGCAATCAACGTACGGAACACTAATTGCACAAGTACTGGCACTTGACCGGTTATTTTTCTATAATATTACTACGCAGATAGTAAACGAAACCAATCATAATACATACTTGTTCTGATTGTTAAAATATCGACCGATATCTGTCGACTCGCTCCCTCTTTGATTTTCAGAGCTCTTTGTTGTATTTTCTGAATCGAATAGCTGTATTTTGAGACTTAAAAAAAACTATAAAGTGAGCCAGAGCTTCTCAAACGCTGTGCCCTACATAGGTGACTACTGCGAGTGCTACAAGCGACAGGATTAAAGTAACAAAGTTAATAACAGACATAAAAAGTTGGTAGTGCTGCTGTTGACTAGAGTCGCGAAGACAGCCATCCATAAAGTCTCCATATACCACCTGCTTTCTATACTATTTTTCTGTTATGTTTATCTAATTAATTAGAATCATAATTCATGTTTAAATTAATATTTGAAACTTAACCAACGAAGATTAGTAATAAAAACAACTACGGAATATTTTTATTTAGAAGTTACATCAGTGTTAAAAAAATGTAAACAAAATTAGTGTCAAAAATGTCTCCTTATACTTAGCAATTACCAATAATATTTTGACGGAGTTTAACGGAAAATAACAACTTCGTTTAAACTAATATTTAGTGGGACTGCCATTGGCCTTGATAATTTCCTGTAACTTTTTGTCATGCTTGCAATCAGCTTTCTAGTAATTTCTGCTGGCATGTTTTCCCATTCGTTGAATATTATTTTTTTAAAATTTTTCTCTATTTGAAACATTATATTGCAAACGCGCCGTTTAAGTTCCTCCCATAAATGCTCGATGGGGTTAACATCGGGTGATTGCGGAGGTGTATGTAGCTGCTGTTGCACATTATGGATCAGCCATTCTCGCCACAAGTTTGCGGTATGTTTCGGATCATGGTCCTGTTGGAAAATGTATTTTTTTTTCGAGTGCTAATTTTTGGACGCTTTCTCTTAAATGTTCAGATAAACATGCTGATCCGTGGTACCATTAATAAAATGTAACTTTCCAACCACTCCAGCGGACATGCATCCCCAAATCAAAAAACTGCAACGCCCTTGTCTCACCGTGGCACTATGGGATAGAATCGTGTCTCAAAAATCTGTAACTTTGTCGTTGTTTGAAGTAAATAGCTGAAATTTGGTACGTAGTATCTCCAATGTATATACTATCAAATAATGGTACATTCGTTGTTAATTTTTAACCGACTTCACGTGTGTATTTTTTTTGTTCCTTTTTTTTGTTTTTTTTTTTTAAATGTTTGTTCCAATATTACTCCGCCATTTGTGAACCGATTTTAAAAATTCTTTTTTGTTTGAAAGTTATTGCTTGCAGTTGGGTCCCATAATTTTTTTTTGGAAATCGGACGGACAAAATGTCCGTCCAAAAAATTAATTTTTGAATATCTCGGCCATTTATAAACCGATTTTCAAAATTCTTTCTTCTTTTTGAAAGAATTTGTCAACAGGCTGAACACATAAAAAAATTTCGGAAATCGGACGGATATTTTGTCCGTCCAAAATATTGATTTTTAGATAACTCTATTGAAAATTTATGGAAATCGGAGGGAGGAAGTCGGTTTTCTTTTTTGCGAGAATTATTTTATTTATAATATATAAAAAAATAATACAAAAATAAAAATGCCACTTTTTCATACAAAAAGATAGTTTACTTAACTTATTGAATGATAATTATACAGTTTAATGATATACACTATTATTTCGTATTTTTGTTAATATTACATATGAAAATAATATATAATAAATGACAAACATCTATTAATCCAGTACATAAAATAGAAAAAAAAAATTGATATACAAACTACAATTTAAATATCTGGCTTCGTCTAACAGTTCCTTGGCAACAGTGACTGATGGTTTTCTGATACTTGATATGTATGGGTCTGATGTAAATAAAAGACCATGAAATACGTTTTCACTCGTTGCGGACCTAGAGCACTTTCTAGCGTGACATAATCTGATATTTTTGTAATTGTTATTACGAGATTCTTGGGCATCCTCAGATAAATTACCAATAGGCAGAACAGCAAAATGTCTAATTATGCTTTCCCCATGTATTAAGATCTTATGTACTGAAGAAGGCATGTTGTACCACATATATTGTGAAACGTACAATTGTGCAGTAGCGCGAGTATATTCACCAAATTTTTCTGGATTTACAGCAATACCGCATGCCAAAGTCTGAAGAATAACATAAAACCTTTTAATAAGATCTTCATTAACTCCTGTTATTTCTGAAGAGCAGCAGTAGTTTTTTAAAAAAAACGTCGAGCTGTATTGCCGTCATTGCTATTTCCACTTCCTTGCCGGGGTTTATCAACATGCAATCCCATTCGGCTTCGAAATAGACTTTGTACAAGTTTTTTCTTGTCTTCTCTACTTTTTTTATCTTCCGAAGTTCTCGCAGCCCATTTTTTAAACGAAAGATTATATTAAATCTGTAAAACTACCTCCATGCACCTAATCCATGCATGCAACGTCGACAAACCGTACTCGTAAGCATTCATATTATCTGGCTTTGATTCAATCTTCTCCAAATTATTCATATCGCTTGGTTTAGCCCCACACACCGTACACACAGCTCCAGAACTTGTGTCAGTTAGAACTTGTGTAACTTTTCCATCCACTATAGTTAAGAACAGCTCGTGACTTATTTCAATTAGCTGGTCCCCCATGTGTATCTCAGAAATTTTTCAAATTATTAATTTGACCCCGAATATCACCGACCACCGAACGGGTTTTCTAGGGCGTTTCTTTTGCAAATTCCATCAGAATTGGTCGGCAATATCGAGTAGAAGAGCAAGCCGGATTTTGCCAAAGAACCTCTTTTGTTTCTGTATCAATCAGCTTTATTGGTACCAAAGACGCTATAAATAAGTTTGCATCTGAGACCAAGTTACTTTCATCTGTTAAAATTTGTTTATATTCACTTTGTCCCGATGGACCATCACATCCCCATTTGGTAAACAATTTAAGATTTCTTCTTGTTGGGTTGTAAATATTTTCAATTTTTAAGATACGGGCAGTAGTGTGATCCAGCAAATCTTGTAGATTTACTTTAGCGCCGGTATCGATTATTTCAATGCTGGAGGGTGGAGGATAAAACAGTTTTTTTGCGTTTGTTAATATATTATATTACGGCAATATATCGAAGTTTTTGTTAATCAGACTTGCTCGAAGTAATCCGTATTGTGATTTCGAAATATCTAAATCAGCAAAAAGACTTAAAGCTTCATCCGCCGTAAAATATGTTGCATTGCGAGTTTCATGCAACAATTTTTCCTTTATGATCTTTTTTTTCATCTCTATCACAATTCCGCATCATTGCAACAACAAAAGCTTCTTCCAATTCTCCTTCAGACCGCAATCCTTGGACATATGCGTTATGTGTATTCTCGAGTCCATATTCTTGAATTAACTCCATATTCTTCCTTTTTTTTCGATTCCTCTGACAGATCTTCATTAGACTTTGATGGACGTCCACGTTCTCCAGATGTTTGTAGGTTTGATATCCATTGGTATTTCGTCGAACTGTATCTTAAATTCACCGTCTAACCACGTTGTATTTTTTATTAAAGAAACGTTCTTTAGTTCGGTTAGATGTGGTCTAGCGATTGTTAAAAGCTGATATAAGCGATTTTTTAATACTTTTCACAACTAATTCACTTTTTGAAGAGGACAAATGATGGTGTTCTTCTCTTTTTGTCCCATGGTCAATGAAAAATTCGCATAATACTCGTCGAGGCACAACAAATTTACTGATTTTGTTGTATAGGTACTTCGCAAAAATTGTTTTTTTACCGAGGTTGGTGAAGACTCTATGTCGAAGCACAATAAAGTACTGGTAAATGACAATCAAATCAATAACTTTTATACTTCAATTCCGTGAGAAAAATATTATTATCTGCGGGTAGTCACATATTTATCGCGTTCTTATATGATATGATATGATTTCCAATAACAGTATTTCCACCTAACCTAAACTTTAATTTAGGTAGTAATCTATCTTTATATATAAAACACAAAAAAATTTTCTACCTACCCAAGGCAGCTCTACCAGGTAGTAGCAGTTCGGCAATAGCAACAAAGCAGAAAAAAATATTTTGTTGGTAGAAAAATTCACCACATTGTCAACAATCACGAGAGCTTCTCTCAAAAAAAACAAGCACTTTATGTATGTATGTAATTCATTCTCTCAAAAACAACCACTTTATGTATGTATGTAGTTCAATGCGGTAGTTTGTAAACAAAATTTTGACAACTTGCTGGGATGTAAACAATAGTCACCTGTTCTAGTGATATTACCTGGTAAAGCAGCCTTGTACCTACCTACCTACCTACATATATACCTGCCTACCTATGTCCGCTATAGACGCTAGTAGACAATAATATTTAACAATAAAATGTCAGAAAAATCTCCTGAATCGAATCTTAAAATTTTTTTTTAAATATTTTGCATTTCCCTCCCCATCAGGTATTTTTCGTCCCATTTAAAAGGGGGCAGATTCGGGCAAATTTTTTTTTTGCCTTGACTTTTATATGAGCTGCTCTATGTGATGGTATCAAAATTACGACATCGGCAGACATCGCTAACTGTCAAAAGTCTATTTAAAGTTTCTAATAAGGTTAGGATATTTGATACTGCAAAAACAATCTGTACCTCTCCAGTTTTTACATAAATGTCTACTTAAATGCTTTTTAAATAAGGTAAACCATATATCACACTTACATATTTGCATTGAAAATAATGAAAATATGACCATGTAAACTGGTGCAATTCTGTTCTACATAATCGACATTATTTTGAGCGTCAACTTGCAAGTCAAGTTTTATTAAGAAAAAATGAGAAATAATCTATTTTAAATTCTATATAATATGTATTAGACATTCAGTTAGATATGTGCATTAACAAAATATTTAATATCGAACGTTCGCAAAACATATTTTTGAGACGGTACGCACGATTCTGTCCCATAGTGCGTGGGACAAATGTTTTTAATATCGAATGCGGTATTCTTTTTTTCCCCAAACTTTAGTACTGTCATCATACCCAAAAAGATTAATTTTAGTTTCGTCACTAAAGATTACGGACTAAAATTCAGGAGGTTTAGTAACGTATTCCCTAGCAAAAGTTAACCGCGATTAGCTTCTGAAATTCACGGCTTCTCCCTGGCTGCACACCCCTTATAGCCTGCCCTGTGTAAACAATTTCTCACTGTTTGTAAACAAACATTTTTCGAAAATAGTTCCCGTACTTCTTTTAATTTTAGTTCGCTTTTCTTGGGATCTATAATTATATGTCTAACAAAACTCGCCTCTTCACGTGGAGTCAGTTTTATAGGGACCCGTTGATTTATACTGGTTTACAATGTACTGAACAGTACCATGCGACTTTTTAACAATATTTCTTATATTTCTGTACGATTTTCCACCTTTTTACAAATCAAATCTTTCGAACTTGAAATGGAATTTCACAATTACTCTCGCTCATTTTTAATACTGCTTTGAAAACTCATTTTAAAATTACTAGCAACAAGTGAGAGATTATAAAGCATGGCCAAAAATTCATTTGTTTTCAATTTAGCAAGCAATAGATAGCTTGCTAAAATGCTTCTGATTATAACGTGTTTTTTTCAGTGCAGTTCTTGAGTGTATGGAGACTTTCTTGACATTATTTTGTTTACATTTTTATAACAGTCATGTAACTTTTAAATAAAATGTTCCGTAGTTGTTTTTAATACTAATCCTCGTTGGTTAAGTTTCATATTTTAATTTAAACATGTTTTCTCATAGTTCCGATTAATCAATTAAACAGAAAAATAGTATATAAAGCAAGTGGTGTATGGAGATTTTTCGGACTAATTGTATATGCCTATGGATGTCTCTATCTTACGGTAAGTCACATGTCAATCCTTTTCAATCATGTTGCGCACAGCATCGATGTTTTTTGGAACAACAACTGATTTTGAGCGACCTTCACGAAATTCATCGCTGACAGAAGCACGACCTTGACGAAATTCTACAAATCGCTTGTAAACAGTCTTTTCTGATGGTGATTCATTACCAAAAGTTAAGCAGAGCGATTGGGTACATTGTTATTGAGTTAGACCTTTACTGAATTCGTAAAAAACTATTCAACGAAAACCTTCACGTGAAATTTCCATTTGTTCACAAAACTGTTTTTATTTTAAACGCTCACTGTAAACAAACTACTCGTCCAATTGCTGAGCTACCACTGTTTTATCAGTAACAAATTTTACAACAATGGTGATGTCACATCTCAATAGCGCCATCTAGTGGTCGTTTGTAAAAACTTAAAAGGCGGCCCTCGTATTTTTTTTTTTTTTTTATTGGTCTAGCACACGTGCTGCAGGGAAGTCCCTAAAGCGCTCCAGGAGCGGCACGAGTGCGTATAGAGAACCTCATCCCTTTCCGAGTACTGGTTAAAACGATTCAAGACCAAATGGAATCGCTTTTTCCGCATTGCAGGACGGGTGCTAGGACCATAAAAAAAATAGGTTAGGGACTTTGAAACGTAAAAAATTCAAAAATCTCGTAATGGGAATCCTTCAAGGATAAAAAGAAATCTAACAAAGGAGTTAATGACATTTTCATTGAAATCATTCTCTATGCAAGAAAAAGCGTAACTTAAGTGCGTAAAGGCTACTTTGTAAAAGCATATTATACTTAAGAGGCACGGTATATTAAACACGGTATTAATTTGATGTATACATAAATATCGTCTGAAAATCGCTCTACCATAAAAATAACTCTTTTTTGTTTATAATGGGTTGCCACCCGCATTCCCTCAATATAATGCTCTGAGAAAACGCCTTTTGTTAAATCGGCCGAAGGAAATTTCCACACTAAACTGGCAGATCAGTTAAAGACGTGCACTCGTTTAAGTAACACCACTGTAAACATAAAACACAGTAGCAACAGTCTGACTCGGCATTTGATCTCAAGTGGCAATGATCACGTCATATTGCTGGTATGGTATCCGCCAGTTTTTGAAATATTCAAATTCTTTCTTTCAATAACAATCCTATTCTGTAGACTAAAAATGAATTTTACTGATTGAAGGGAAGAAAAAAATGAGAAAAGTTTTTTTTTAGAAACATCTTTTGTCAAGCTCTTGTTAAAACAGGTATATAAAAAAAAAACAAGGAAAAAGGCAAAAAATACAAGGAAAAATACATTTGGCTTCAACGTTTTTTTTCACGTTATTCATTTAAATATCTCATTGTTGAATTTATATTTCCCAACTATTAGAGATATTGTCCGGGGCAGTTTCGCGCGTATAATATCAACAATCGTGCTCATTATATTTCAGCAAATTCTTCCAGTAATCTGGAGAGATTGAAAATAATTATAATTATCATTCTTAGATGAGATTGTCTTTCTTCTGAACTTAGTGAACACATTTTCTGTTCCATTTTATCATTAGTTAAACCTAGTATAATAATTTAACTGACCTTGACTTGAACTAACCTGAACTAATGACTTTTCATGCCTATATACTACTTATATAAAAAGAATTAAATTCATACACTATTTTTTTTCAAACTGATTTGAGCTGGAGAATTACTACTTTTGCATGCCCAGTTTGAGTTTTGAAAGTTTGGTTAGCAAATTTTAGCAGATAATATAACTTAACTCTAACAAACATTCTGTCCTGAATTCGGAAAAATAGTACAAGTGGAATAACAAAAACCAGTACTTAAAAATAGGAAAACATCAAGTGTTTTAAAATAAAATGTATTTCTGATATGAAAAAACAATTATCATAATCTGCATAATACGAGTATATTGCATAATAGAAATAAAGAATTATGAATAAATTACCTTTTAGGATTTTTGGGAAATCTAAAAAAAACTAACTTCTTTGGAGATACACATATATTTTTGCCAGCACTAACAGCACAACAAAAACTTTTTTTATAATTATTTTCAATTATAATGTCAAACAAGTCATTTACTTATTGGAAAATTATTAAAAATGAAGCACACTAAATATTGGTTTCTACTTAAACAGAATGAGCACTGAACAGAATGGTATTTTTTAATTGTGGATTTTAGATAGAGATACTTACATGTGTCTTTAATTTTCTTTAGTTCCTGATATTTTTCTTTGGTGTGAAAATACTACTGATTTACATTCCTTACAAAGCCCTGTGCCACGCTACTACCACTGTTAAATTATTCTCTCTAAGAGCAGTTTTAACCACGTTGATCCAAGTTCTTATTAGCACTCCTCTATAACTCGCATAATAGAAGTTGATAGTATAGTTGATTCGTAGAGACAAAGGCACCCCCTGATAGAAAAAGCGTCCCCTTTACCGAAATTCTAAAAGCCTAAACCCATTCCAACACAATAAACTAAAAATCGATGACTGAAGGTAATTTCATCGCTAAATAGATAATTTAAAAACTCTTGTAAAAGTGTAAAATTGACAGTCTAGCATAAGTCAAATATACTCATTTAGAATAGATACTCATTGTTCCTGATGATGCTAACAAAAAAAGCGTCGAGTGTGTAGTGTCATTGTGCTAGAGATTCTGAGGTCCCAACGTCGTTTGGAACTAACATTATTTTCACTTTAGATCCGAAATCAAATTGGAAAATTATTGCTAAGGGATGTGTCGTAGCAATATCAAATAAAATATGGTTCTAACATGTTTACGCCTGAAACATTTTGTCTTTACTCTATATACAGTCGGTCAAGTCAATAAAGATTTTAAAAAAGATTTTTGCATCATTCGATAGTAAAGAATTGTCATTAAGATGCTAATGATTCAGTAGTTTGTTCAGTCCCCCCCTGATGATCGCCTGGCATCTTCGGGGCATATTTTCGACGAGATTTTTCACGTATTCTTGGGGCTAAGATTTCCAAATTACCCGAATTTGCCATGACAGCTGCTTCACTGTGTACATCGTTTTACTATGAAGCTTCTGCTTGATGTACGACCACACATTCTTGATTTAGTTTGCATCGGGCGACTGGGATGGCCAATCTAGTATGACGATACCTTTTTCCCGTTTCTACTGGCTAACGTTTTACTCCGATATTTGGGGTCGTTATCTTCTTGAAGAATCTCCTCCTCATCCTCATCCTTCTTGTAAATCCCAAGTATTCTTTCAGCGTTCAAATTGTAAGGAAAGATGAAGACTCTCGCAAAACCTTTTTCCGAAAAATAACCCCAAACATGGATCTTCACAAAGTGTTTCACTGTGCGGTGGTGAACCAGTCGGTTAGTGGAAATTCACCAGATTTGTGGGGTGATAACATACACTCCAAAATGAAACTACATTGGAAAAAATTACGGTGCTCCAGTGTCGATCTATGTTTTCCTACCTACTACGTGTGTGTTTGTAGTCTGTGTTGAAAATTCGCTTGCCGATTGTACCCAGACAAGAACCAAATTGTTTCCGGCGCGAGGGCCAGATTATATATCCTTTGGTTTTTATAAATTTCAGGGGAAATAAGGAAATGAACGATTTAAATTTTATACCTTTAGGCAAATTTCGGTATTTCCTTTCGGCTTTTCAATGGTAATTTTTCTGAATCACGTGAGGTTCATGCTAACTGTACAAGTGCATTAAAAGTAAGTATAATAGATCTCTCGATATGTCGGTTTAGGGTACCGAAATTAAGAACAAATAGGATAACACTTGAAGGTAAAGACACAACCACAAGAGAATTAAAAATTGTTTCTCTGTGTTGGTGAGAGTCGAACCCACAATTTCAGAGTTTACGCGTCCTTGCATTTTATCAACTTAGCCATAGGTAGTTGTAGACGGGGTAGGCGATTGTGCCTGTTTGTGCATTGCAGCTTCTTAGCGTGGGATAATTGTGTATACTCATTTTATGTAAATGCTTCCTCAAGACGTAGTTGTTGGTAATCAGTCTTACCACGATATTTTTCTGGGCTCCTTTTACACAAAGGACATTAGTTGTTAGTTTCTTTGAGGGGCCGCCAATTACATCCCTCGCATGTCTTTGGCGCGATGTTGCTAGCCAACAAACTAGATGTTGTTGATACGATCATCTGTTGATTGTTTTTACCACCTGTTTTTGCATATCAAACGCTAATTCTGGACCACTGTATAGTTTCGTATCTCGGGATCTTCACTTTGCTAGTTCATCAGCTTTTTTCGTTACCTTTTATCCCTGAATGTCCTGAAACCCACACTGAGTTAGTATATATTTCGTAACTGCGGCAGTTCCGTCTAATATTCTCGTGAACACATGCTTATTTTTCTGCCTGCTACTGTATATATATATATATATATATATATATATATATATATATATATATATATATATATATATATACGACGCTGGTTTGAAAAGTCCGTGCAAAGTCCGAGAGATGGCACCACCGGCACGTACCGAGGTCATGTTTAGTTAGTAGCATCTCTTGAATGAACGCATACCAAGTTTCAGTCATA
This sequence comes from Pachyrhynchus sulphureomaculatus, assembly GCA_019049505.1. Lineage (NCBI taxonomy): Eukaryota > Metazoa > Arthropoda > Insecta > Coleoptera > Curculionidae > Pachyrhynchus > Pachyrhynchus sulphureomaculatus. The sequence continues at coordinate 246,510,753 of CM032446.1, forward strand.
TTGGTCTATTTCTTTGTGTTTGGCATTCGTGTGAATCAAGGAAGTCGAGTAATTTTCAAGAAATGGACGAAAAAGAATTTCGTGTGGTGATTAAACGTTACTTTATGAAAGGCAAAACGCCTCAGGAGACTAAAGAGAAGCTTGATAAACATTATGGTGACTCTGCACCTTCGATTAGAACAGTTTATAAGTGGTTTCAAAATTTTCGGACTGGCCATATGGGCACAAGTGACGCTGAACGTTCTGGACGGCCTGTGTAGGTTACGACTCCAGAAATCATTGATCAAATCCATGATATGGTGATGGATGACAGAAGAGTTAAGGTGCGTGAGATTGCTAGTGCTGTGGGCATCTCGACTGAACGGGTACATAATATTTTGCATAAACATTTGGACATGAGAAAGCTATCCGCAAGATGGGTGCCGCGATTGCTCACGCTTGACCAAAAACGGAATCGTGTGAAGTGTTGCAAGGATGGTTTGCAGCTGTTCCAGAAGAATCCGGAGGACTTTAAGCGTCGTTTCGTCATTGTGGATGAAACATGGATACATTACTATACTCCTGAGACCAAACAACAATCTAAACAAGGAGTTACTAAGGGGGAATCTGCACCAAAAAAGGCGAAGACCGTTCCTTCGGCCGGAAAGGTTATGGCGACTGTCTTTTGGGATTCGCAAGGGATAATCCTCATCGATTATCTGGAAAAGGGTAAAACTATTACAGGTGAATATTATTCATCGTTATTGGACCGTTTGAAAACCGAGTTGCAAGAAAAACGCCCGCGATTGGCCCACAAGAAAGTCCTTTTCCATCACGACAACGCACCAGCACACACCTCAGCAGTTGTGGTCGCAAAATTAATGGAAATAGGATTCCAACTCGTTTCACATCCCCCCTATTCTCCAGACTTGGCTCCCTCGGACTACTATTTGTTCCCCAATTTGAAGAAATGGCTGGCGGGACAAAGATTTTATTCAAACGAGGAGGTGATTGCAGACACTAATGGATATTTTGCAGACTTAGACAAATCCTATTATTCGGAAGGGATCAAGAAACTAGAACATCGTTGGACGAAGTGTATAAGCCTAAAAGGAGACTATGTCGAAAATAAAAAAGGTTTACCCCAAACACATAAGTAGTTTTTAATTTTGCACGGACTTTTCAAACCAGCCTCGTATATATATATATATATATATATATATATATATATATATATATATATATATGTATATACGACAATTGATTTCTTGAACATAAGGTTCTTCGGTAAAACACTTGAGTTTTTGTTTCTTTAAAAAGTTATTTTTATTTGAGGTTTCGCTTTATAATTATGGGCATTCTCAATTTTTTTTTCTTTGGTATTGGTTTTCATTTCTAAAAGTAAATTACAAACAACAAACAAATACAAACAACAATTCAAATCACAAATATGGTCTTTTAAAGAGTTAATTGATTGGTCTGTTACTTTGTGACAGTACATTTTAACAATAAAACTACTTAATTACTTTGGTAACTGTCACTAAATATATTTGTAAAGATTTTACATTTGCGTTATCGCGATTTCATAGTACAACTACATTGTCCAACGCTTAACTAAGTCTTAGTTAAGCGTTTGACAATGTAGTTGTACTACGAAATCGCGATAACGCAATTGTTAGTTAAGCGTTTGACAATGTAGTTGAACTACGAAATCGCGATAACGCAATTGTAAAATCTTTACAAATATATTTAGTGATAGTTAACAAAGTAATTACGTAGTTTTATTGTATTTTCGTTTATATATGAACAATTGGTTTAAAATTTTGTTAAAAGTCACTAATCAACATATTTTATATTGTTCGTACCTCGAAAATAAATAAACCAGACCAATATACGAGGCTGGTTTGAAAAGTCCGTGCAAAAATAAAAACTACTTATGTGTTTGGGGTAAACCCTTTTTATTTTTCGATATAGTCTCCTTTTAGGCTTATACACTTCGTCCAACGATGTTCTAGTTTCTTGATCCCTTCCGAATAATAGGATTTGTCCAAGTCTGCAAAATATCCATTAGTGTCTGCAATCACCTCCTCGTTTGAATAAAATCTTTGTCCCGCCAGCCATTTCTTCAAATTGGGGAACAAATAGTAGTCCGAGGGAGACAAGTCTGGAGAATAGGGGGGATGTGAAACGAGTTGGAATCCTATTTCCATTAATTTTGCGACCACAACTGCTGAGGTGTGTGCTGGTGCGTTTTGTCGTGATGGAAAAGGACTTTCTTGTGGGCCAATCGCGGGCGTTTTTCTAGCAACTCGGTTTTCAAACGGTCCAATAACGATGAATAATATTCACCTGTAATAATTTTACCCTTTTCCAGATAGTCGATGAGGATTATCCCTTGCGAATCCCAAAAGATAGTCGCCATAACCTTTCCGGCCGAAGGAACGGTCTTCGCCTCTTTTGGTGCAGATTCCCCCTTGGTAACCCATTGTTTAGATTGTTGTTTGGTCTCAGGAGTATAGTAATGTATCCATGTTTCATCCACAGTGACGAAACGACGCTTAAAGTCCTCCGGATTCTTCTGGAACAGCTGCAAACCATCCTTGCAACACTTCACACGATTCCGTTTTTGGTCAAGCGTGAGCAATCGCGGCACTAATCTTGCGGATAGCTTTCTCATGTCCAAATGTTTATGCAAAATATTATGTACCCGTTCAGTCGAGATGCCCACAGCACTAGCAATCTCACGCACCTTAACTCTTCTGTCATCCACCACCATATCATGGATTTGATCAATGATTTCTGGAGTCGTAACCTACACAGGCCGTCCAGAACGTTCAGCGTCACTTGTGCCCATATGGCCAGTCCGAAAATTTTGAAACCACTTATAAACTGTTCTAATCGAAGGTGCAGAGTCACCATAATGTTTATCAAGCTTCTCTTTAGTCTCCTGAGGCGTTTTGCCTTTCATAAAGTAATGTTTAATCACCACACGAAATTCTTTTTCGTCCATTTCTTGAAAATCACTCGACTTCCTTGATTCACACGAATGCCAAACACAAAGAAATAGACCAATATGGCTGAAACTTGGTGTGCGTTCATTCAAGAGATGCTACTAACTAAACATGACCTCGATACGCGCCGGTGGTGCCATCTCTCGGACTTTGCACGGACTTTTCAAACCAGCCTCGTATATATATATATATATATATATATATATATATATAAATATATATATATATATATATATATATATATATATATATATATATATATATATATATATATATATATGTTATATATATCTATATATATATATATATATATATATATATATATATATATATATATATATATATATATATATATATATATCTATATATACATTAACCTATTTAAAAATTGCATTGTAATTGACATACATGTTTTAGTAATAATGTCTAGTCAGGTAAACTCAGTCTTTTTGTAAGGCTAATGACTCTAGTTTACGATAGGTTGTCTTCTTTCAAATAATTAAATCAACAAAATTATACAATTGTAAAATATACACAATTTCGATTAAAAAAACCAACCTCAGACAACTGACGAATCGGACTGTTTTAACAGCATAAAACAAATTGTTTGGACAAACTAAAAATTTGCTGACTAGGAAGATTGATTGAGGTCGTTATTTTGATTGAAGGTAAATCTATTAGTATTCGGGTATAGAAGAAATAAGTTTTTGTTTGCCGCATCCCAGTCTACAGAATGCACAAAAGGTAATTATATATTTGCGCTTACATTTACAGTCTGTAAAGTAAGAACGTGTCAACGATATTTCATTCTTGGTAGGTGCGATTTAACAAAAAATCGGTAGAGGGAACCCTTGTCTACGGCGCATTTTAGTAAATATATATATATATATATATATATATATATATATATATATATATATATATATATATATATATATATATGTATATATATATATATATATATATATATATATATATATATATATATATATTTATATATATATATATATATATATATATATATATATATATATATATATATATATATATATATATATATATATATTTATATATACAGTAATACCCCGCTTTACGCGAGGGATACGTTCCGAAAAAAATCGCGTTAACTGAAATTCGCGTATATCGAGGTTTATGATTAAACATAGTCAAAATTTAATACAAAAAAATACAAATCATTTTAATCAATCACTTTAATTCTAAGAACACTTTATGCAATACATACTCTTATTTTTTACGGAAAAATACATCTATTGTCTTTTGGGTAACGTTTTGTTTACGTTCTTGTAAAATACGTTCATAACACCCAACACTGTTTTTAATTGTTTGACACACGGTCAAGACACGGTCATCATTATTGTCTATACTCTGCAATATGTCCAAACCTGAATAAATTTTTGAAAGTGCATTTTGTATTTCCCCTGAAGATAAAACTTTCTCTTCTACTTGTTCTTCCTCATCGTAGATAGGATTATTCTGTAACTCGATCAGATCTTCATTGCTAATAGGATCGTCGTGCGTTGCTACAAGTTCTACGAGATCTTCTACCGTGACATCTTCAAGTTCAGACCCCTCAATCATTGCAGCAATGTCTTCAAGCACTTGTCTCTGCATCTGGACAATTCTTCTAGGTGCTTCCACTACATCTGGCCAAAGATTACGCCACACCCCATTCATACAACTCATTTTAACTTCCTTCCAAGCCTCTTCTATGTTGTGAATAGACTTCATAATGTTGTATGACTTCCACCACTCTCGCATAGACTGTCTTCCTTCCCCGTCAGTTTCATGAATTAGTTGGCTAAAAGTGCGGCGATGGTAATAAGCTTTGAAGTTTGCTATTGCTCCCTGGTCCATAGGTTGTAATATTGACGTAGTGTTTGGTGGAAGGAACTTTACGTACACTTTTAAGTCTCTGGGCGTATCAAGTGAGGTTGGATGTCCTGGGGCATTGTCTAAGAGTAATATAACTTTAGGTTCAAGCCCATTTCTGTCACAGTATGATTTGACTGATGGGCAAAAACTATTAGAATACCATTCTTGAAAAATTTCCCGTGTAACCCACGCCTTTCTGTTTGATCGCCACACAACTGGTAGACTTGTCTTGTCTGTGCCTCGCATTGCACGGGGTGTTTCTGAATGGTACACTAGTAAAGGTTTCAGTTTGAAATCACCAGTGGCATTACCACCCAGCAGAAGTGTTAGTCGATCTTTCGCAGCTTTGAAACCACTGGCTTGACGTTCTTCCTTAGAAATGAATGTTCGAGATGGCATTTTTTTTCCAGTAAAGTGCGGTCTCATCAACATTGAAGATGAGACAAGCAGGAATTTTCTCTCGTCTAACGAAGTCTTGAAACTTGTCTGGAAACTCAGCTGCAGCTTGAATGTCCGCGCTGGCCGCCTCGCCTGTTATGTGGATATTGTGAAGATTAGAACGCTGCTTGAACCGATGGAACCAGCCTCTGCTGGCAGCAAAAGTCGGAGTGGCACTCCCTTCTCCTTCTTTTGTTTTCAGCATCTCATACAAAGATTTTGCTTTTGTGCATATGAGATCTTGACTTAGTGGTGTGTTCTTCTTATTCAAATCTTCGATCCAGACTGACAGTAATTTTCTCCATTCTTTCTAAGATAGATGATCTCAAACGAGAAAGTTTTGTTGCACTTATAGGTGTTGAACCTTCGCTGGAGATTTTAATTTTTTCCCGATTTTTATAAATCGTTCTCACAGTCGATTCTGAGAGTCCAAAATCTCTCCCAACAATTGTTGCTTTGCCTCCATTTTCCATTCTTCTTAACACTTTCATCTTCAATTCCAAAGTGACGCTTTTACGCTCTTTTTTTCTTTACAGGCGGCATTTTTAACGTAGGGTTAAATTATGTATGTATGTATCTCCAATAAATATTAAAACAAAACTGCCAGCCGACCGAACTAACATTACGGAACAAATGAACACACGAAACGAACGAGGAAATCCCCATAGAACAAAGTCGAAGGACAGGGAATTCCCAATTCTTCAAAGAGAATATTCAGAGAAAGCGGGGATCCCCCGCGACCATAGAGAAGTTAATGACTACATGAGCGCGAAATTTGAAATTCGCGTTATAGTGAAAACCGCGCGTAACGGGGGTCGCGCTAAGCGGGGTATTACTGTATATATATATATATATATATATATATATATATATATATATATATATATATATATATATATATATATATATATATATGTAAGTACGACAATTGATTTCTTGAACCTATATGTACATAAATGTTTGATTTTTCATCTTCAGCATAAGGTTCTTCAGTAAAACACTTGAGTTGTTGTTTTTTTAAAAAGTTATTTTTATTTGACGTTTCGCTTTATAATTTTTATTTTCTTTGGTATTGGTTTTCATTTTTAAAAGTAACCCAAATCCACTTACATAGACAAACGACAATTCAAATCACAAAATATTGTCTTTTATATATGAACAATTGGTTTAAAATTTTGTTAAAACAATAACAATTAGTTTCAAATTAAAGTCACTAACCAACATATTTTATATTGTTCGAAAATAAATAAACCAGACCAATACATTTCGGTCTAAAGTCAACGATGAGACTGGCGAAAACACTTTTGTATGGTTGCGTAATGCACAAATTTTTTGTATGCTTTTATTTTTAGTTGGTTTTTCTGATGAAATTTTGAAAACATGTTTTTATGAATTTTATTAAAATTTTTCTTATTTTTGTTTTTTTATATAGTTTTAAGTACTTGATGGTTAATTAGGTAAGATGTTGTTATATATTAAACTTGAGTCCTTAATATCTGTTCTGTCATTCACTGCGTTTTTTTCTTTTCTTATTTCGATCATTTCTTTAATTACTAACTTATGCTAGTTGTGGTCTTTGTTTAAGATTTTAGTTTCTTTGAAATTAAATGTGTGATTTGTTTCGTTCTCGTGCTTGTTAAGTACAGTTGTAGCATTCTTTCTCTATTTGTGGCCGTTCAATATATTTTTTAGTAGTTAGCTAATCATACCTATGTAATTTGTTGGACAATTTTCACATGAAATAGAATATATTACGTTAGAGTTTGTTGTTAAGGGGGGTGTTACTTTTTAGTTGCGTGAATTGGGAATTCAGCTTGTTATAAGATGCGTGGCAAACAGTTACGTCATATTTGTTTAGTGTTTATTTTAGTTTTTCAGACAGGTCTTTCATATACGGTAATGCAATGTATTTTTTTTGTGTTTGGTTGTTTAAGTTAGGTTTTGTGTCTGTCTTTTGTATTGTTGTAGAATCGGTACGTACGTTTTTTTATTATTTGTTTTATGTCATTCACTTTAAAGCCGTTTGATAACAGAACTTCTTTTACTTTTTTGAGGACAACGGGTCTAAATTGTGGAGAAGTTAATGTGACAACACGATCGGTCATCATAGGTTTCACAAGCACTAAAATATATTTTTTTTATGGGTCTAGCACACGTGCTGCAGGGAGGTCCCTGCGACACGTGTGCGGAAAAAGCGATTCACGTTGTTCTTGAATCGCTGTAAATGGTACTCGGTGGGAAACACAGTCCTGGACAAACCATTCCAAAGGGATGATGTTCTCTATATAAAATACTGCTTGAAAAATGTTGTACGAGGAGTAACAAGCTGAACCTTATACGGATGTGAAGAATCAGCGCGACGTGTATTTCTAACATGCACCGCTCTGGGAGGAATTAAACGGGCTACTTCCTCCGAACACTTTCCATGAAAATACTTGTAGAATAGGCTCAAGTCGCCAACTGTTCTTCGATGTTTCAGCGAATCAAGGCCGCCGGTCAGTTCCGGGTCTCCAATCAGACGAACAGCTCTTCTCTGAATAGAATCCAACAAATGCAGTGTATGTTTGGGAGCGGAGCCCCCAAACATGGGAGCAGTATTCCATAGTTGGTCGATTTTGAGTTTTGTAAAGAATTGACAGTTGTTGTGGAGTGTAAAGCTTTCTGGTCCGAAATAATATTCCCAACTTTTGAGAAGCTCTCCTTGCTCTGCCTGCAACATGCTCATGCCAGGACATATTTGCTCCTAAATTAACGAACAACAAATTGAGTGACGATGTTAGAGGAAAGGAATGCTTCGCCATAACTATGTCGGGTTCAGCAACGTTAACTTTTTTAGAAAAACTGCCGCCTGGGTTTTTGTAGGGTTAAATTCCACATAAGTTTAACAACTTCCCGCTGTCTGAGGACACTCGCTTGAGCAGCCGATGTCCGAACGTTCAAAGTGAATAAAGAGATAAGCGTACTGTCATCTGCAAAGCTGTAGATTGGATTTCCGGTATTTTCCAGCAGATCGTTAATGTAAATGAGAAAGAGAGTAGTAGACAATATGGAGTCTTGGGGCACACCTGCGTTGATAGTGAAGATGTTAGAAAGAAATCCGTCGACCGCCACTCGTAAAAGAACGCTCTCTGAGGAAACATGAGAGCCACAAACAGAACATTTCAGACATACCACAAGAACGTAGCTCAGCCAACAGCCGATCGTGCCAAACACGGTCGAATGCTTTGGATATGTCATGAGCAACCGCTCGAGATTCTCCATAGTGTTCCATTGCGTTCTTCCAAACATGTGTTACATACTAAGTTGGGAATGTGGAATCTTTGGCACAATGATACTACTCAGTATATATCACCACTACACCAAACACTTTATTTTTGCACTCGACGCGCGTTTCGCTAACCATGTTAGCTTCATCAGGAGCGATGATTGACAGGAGATCTTCTGACTTATGTAACACATACTACTCAGTATATATCACCACTACACCAAACACTTTATTTTTGCACTCGACGCGCGTTTCGCTAACCATGTTAGCTTCATCAGGAGCGATGATTGACTAGTCAATCATCGCTCCTGATGAAGCTAACATGGTTAGCGAAACGCGCGTCTAGTGCAAAAATAAAGTGTTTGGTGTAGTGGTGATATATACTGAGTAGTATGTGTTACATAAGTCAGAAGATCTCCTGTTGATCTATGTTTACGAAAGCCATATTGGTGATCGCTAATAATGTTGCTTTTAAATGATATTTATATATATCTCGCTCTCAAAAATCCTGAAAAAAACGTATAACACGGCATATATGAAATAAATTGTGTGCCCCTTCCCTCACCTCATTAACCTCTGATATATTTAATGTGAATTTCTGTCTGGAATATTGTTGCACTTGTCCCTAGTAGAATACTAATACTTAGAGTTTTCTGTGGATCTCGTTCATAGTTTTTTATGTGTCTGTGTAAGTGATCAGACCCGTTACCACAGCACCAGCGTACCTAGCTCCGCTAGTTGATAGTCCATGTCGTCGTGTCCCACACTTTAGTCGAAAACCATTCTTAATTCCCTTGACGCCAATTCTGGAAAAAAAAATCCTGTTTTACCTCGGTGCAGAGAGGGCCCACCCATCACCTCCGATAACTATACTACTGCTACGACATGAGCGAGGCTAACGAGTTAAACAATATGTTGTTTTGGAATATATATTATGTACAAGTTGACAACTTACGAATTTATCGACTAAACGTAGATCGGTCATACTAAAGGGCTTTATTTTTGTTACTTTTCTATAAAGAATTAGATCTGTTTTAATTATGCAAAATGTGAGGCGATTGTACATCAACGTAAAAATATAAAAAACACAACTTTAGTAAGTATATGAAGATAAAAGGTAATTGTCTCTAAGCTCGGGTGGGAGATACAAGGTGGCGACACAGTCTGTCAAGTAAGAACGTGTCCGGGATAATTCATTTTTGGCAGATGCGATTCTAGCGATTCACCAAAAGGTCGGTAGAGGGAACCTTTATCTACGACGCATTTTAGTAAAAGTATCAGTCAATCCCTAACTTTCGTCGATATCACGTAAACTTCAAAATGAGTCACTTATTTACGTGTCGGTTCGTGACACATTCCGCGGCCGCTAAATATATTAAAGAGTCGGTATCGTTTGTGAAAAAGTAAGTAAATCATTTTAACGAGACGAAAAATATCGACGACTTGTCATAAGGTGGCACGGTAGGCAAAGGTACTCCGAATGTCGAAAAGCGAATCGTGTCTTTGTTTTCACGAAATTGATCCTCCATCAAGCAGAGGCAAAATTAAGAAAATCGGTTTTGAATGTGTCCCATGAGACCATTCCACAACATCTTCATTCTCATGATGTCATTTTCCCAAGCACGTTCAAGAAATTTTTGCTGGGCGAACATCACGTAGCGAAGTGGCTCGTTTGGGCCCACGATAAGATACTAGAGTGGTTCTCACAATCGCCGGACGCCAATCCCATTGAAAACGTTTGGTCTCTTAAGAAGGCACTAGACGGTGAATCATTTTGATCAAAAGCTTGAATCAAGCGATTGAATCAAGCATGATTGACCGTCTAGGAACCTGTTTGACGCTTAAGCCAAGCCTTGACGGTGATTGATAGAATATTTGAATCACTCAAGCATTTGTCTCAAGCGTTTGACCATCTAGGCGCAGTTTGATCAAGCATTGCGTCAGTTACATACCAGGCAACCATGGAGGTTACACCGCTCTCCGAAAACCACGTGCAAAACGAAGAGGAAATTGTCGAAAAAAGCCAACAACCGCTATCGGAAACTTCAAAAAGTTCAGAACATGAGTCTGTCAGCCTTCTAATAGACTTGTACAGGGATTGCCCTGAACTCTGGAGGGTAAAGAGCAAGGATTACTTCAACAGGAATAAAAAAAGTGCTGCTTTTGAGAAAATAGTAAGGGCATTGAAGGCGTTAAAACCGGACTACACAGTTAGTGAATTGAAGAAGAAAATTAATGTTTTGAGAACCAATTTCAACAGGGAACACAAGACAATCGAAAGACAAAGAGTGTCTGGGGCGTCGACGGATGACATCCCGGAACCTTCGTTGTGGTATTACAACGACCTTTCGTTCATAAAGGATCAGATAGAAGTGGCACTAACCGAAATTTCAGAGGTAAGAGTTTTATTTTGTTGTATCTAATTATGTAAATTTCTCATGTTAAACTTCGTTACTTGATTGGGATACTTCTGAGGTATTACTTAGTTGTATGAATGGGCATAAAATAACGTTAGACAAAGTATCAGTTTTCTCATTTTTTATTCATTTCACCTTAAAACAAAAAAATTAAAAAATCATGTAGGTACTACTGCTACACAAGTCTTGTTGATACTAATTATTCAGGCACTTGTTTTGCCATGGAACTAATCCAGAGGTGTTGAAGAATTCACAAAAATCATCCCTCACTTTTTTTGCTTCAACAGCTGAGTTGCCTTTAGTTCTTTGAAGTGGTGCCATCAGTTGAGTGTCTTGTCTCCTTGACCCAGGTTCCACAGCACCAGTCCAAGCATTTTCAATATCAACGTCATTAGGTTGTAAATATTTGGCTCTGGTCCTCATACAAAAGTAGTTGTGCAAATGACAGCATGCCAGAATAATTTTTCTAGCTTTGTGAGGTTCAAATCTAATTTCTTTTTGAAATATTTTGAATCTCTTGGTTAATATTCCAAAAACATTTTCAACCACCCTCCTTGCTCGGGACAATCTGTAATTGAATATCCTTCTCTCGTCTGTCAATAGGGCTTTGTTACAGGGTTTCATAAAATTAGGCATTAGTTGGAAAGCTTCATCACCAACGAACACGTATGGAAATTTTTTATCAGTGCCTGGTAACTCACGAGAATCAGGTATATTAAGTTGGTTGTTAGACAACTTCTGCCAAAACAACGTATTCTTCTTCACTCCTCCATCCGACACTCGACCATTCGCTCCCACGTCTACCATCATAAATTCATAATTTGCATTAACAATAGCCATAAGCACAATACTAAATGACTTTTTGTAATTGTAGTAGTAAGAACCGGAGTTAACGGGCTTTTGGAGTGAGACGTGCTTGCCATCGGCGCTCCCGATACAATTATGGAAATTCCACTGATCTTCGAATTCCTGTGCGACCTTTTTCCATCCCTCTTCAGATTTCGGAACCTTAAACAGAAAACGAAACAAACATTTTAATAGTCACACGAGAAATAAATACATGTAATAGAACGTATTTGTACTATTAAGTTTATCATCATATTCATTAATTTATGCATTTCTTTTTGTTATAGGAACCATTGTCTGAAGATGGCCCACAGTCACAGCTTGCCCTCCAAAGTAAAGTATCTCTTTCCAGCAAAGCTGCTCCACCTAGTCCCAAACAAGCCCTTCCACTAAAAAAGAAAAAGAAAACTCAGCTAGATTTCACTGAACAACTGGTGGGATTAGCAACTGAGTATTTTAAGCGGTCCGAGACAGAAGAGGACATAATAGCTAAGGGCTGGGCAATGAAATTAAAGAGGCTACTTCGTGACCAAAGACGCTTCGCTGAAAAAATCATAAACGACACGCTTTTTGAAGCAGAATTGGGAAACTTGACAAGAGAAGGATTGCGTTTTGAAATTCACCCACGTTGGTCACCTTCACCGGCATTTTCTTCGTCATCGTCTACTTCGAATTCTTTGAATCATTCAGGTCACAATTTGCAACGATATTCCAACTCAGCAAAACCAGTTTACAGTTCTCCTTCTGGCCCTTCTCCCACTTCAGCGTACCAACAACAATATCAAGGATCCTCTGATAGCGCAAATGCTGCTGATTTTTTTTCATCATTTACCTCATTGTGAACAATGTGCAATTGTTTACCAATATTCAGTTTTATAGAAGTGCATTCATTTGAAACATGCAGTTATTTTTACTTATATTTTTACTTTATATGTTTAATAAAAAAAGTATTAAAGGAAATATAGATACATACGTACCTGAATGTTGTCTTTCAATGCCTCGATAATTGCTGAGCAAGTTTCCACTATGATAAGTTCCAGAGTCTGAGGAGCAATAGCGCACAAGAATTTCAGGTCTTCCAAATCCATACCAGAAGCTAGGTACCTTAAAGTGATGGAAAGTTTCTGAGTTGCAGGAATCGCTTCACGCATATTAGTATCCTTTTTCTCGAATTTGGGACGTACCAATTGCAATATAAAATCAAAACTCTCTTCGTCCATTCTGATGAAGTTTTTGTAATCATCGGCTTCGGAAACTGGTAGGAAGTTAAGTAAATGCTCATGAGTGAAGCGATTTCTCAATTTGTACCATTCCTTGCACCAACGTCGTTTCCGCTTTTGGTTTTTTCCCTTTAACGGCAACCAACGTCAATGCTAGAAAGGCCAAATCCGTGTTGGACATCATTGTTCGAAGTGTGTGTTCACCTTCCGAGTCGAAAACTCAGTGTGACTGAGTTTTGATAAAAAGATTGAAGAGTTGATTGAAGTTGATTGAAGCGCGCATCAATCGATTGACTGAACTGTTTGATCAAGCTGCTTGATCGTGTAGGGCCTCCTTTATAAAGAGTAAGCGCAAAGGAAAGACTCTGAGGACTTTGACTCAGTTATCTCGCGAGGTTCGAAAAATTTGCAGAGTATGCAGAAAATCTCGTCAACAGCATGCCTCAAAGTTGCCAGGCGATTGTTGATGCAGTAGGAGATTGGATAACTTGGTAATTGCGCCGTTGTTAGCACACCAAAGAATACATTGAAGGCAAAAATGTTCTGGAAACACATTTTTTCAAGAATTTTACTTTACTGTAAGTATCAAAAACTTTTACGTTTTTTGAAAGTGACTGCTTGGGCCTCAATATCTATGTCAATGATAGAGGCTGCAGAAAAACTATTAATTCATACCGATATGTATAGAGGATTGTGAACTTCTTCACAACCGCTGTACATAATTTTGATGGTTATATCGAAGAATTCATACACGTCAAACACATGCTTGCCCGCAATTCGGGAGATTTCTTCTAATTAATTTGATTTACATAGTTAGTAGGTATCATTAGTGAATTCCGCGTAGCCTGATTTGACGTCAATGGTTTTTTTCTTGGGGGAATATCTCAAAACTAAAGCTTGAGGTAATAATTCTGCAAAAAATGTTTTTTTAAGAGCATAGTACACGTGCTGCAGGAATACCCTAAAGCGCTACTGGAGCTATGACTGTTCACAAAAAGCGAATCATTCTGTCTTGAATCTTTGCCAATTGTACTCGGATAGATAGGAATGGGAATTATTATACGCGTTAAATATTAAAATTATTTTTTTAAGGATATTAAAGATATCTAAAAAAATCCCTACATTGTTGTTTCATAGTGCTTCCGGAAGCCATATAGGTGAGAATATATAATGTTTCGATCATTCATCCATTAGGATGTCAGATTGGTTTTTAGTTAACCTACAGTTGACAAGATAGACTGATATTTCCGTATTTACCGCTTTAATTTTGTGTATTGAGTCAGAATAAGTAAAACGGACCACCTGAATTTTTTTTTTTTCGAATTTCAAAGATAACTATGTTTTTCGATACAGAAACAAGTACCTACTAATTTTTTTTTGCAGTACTTTAATTATTTTGCGAATAATCGCTAGTTAAATATTTATGTATAGAACTTTTCATTTATTCGTATTTCGAAAACGAATAGAGAAAATTGAGTTAATTTTTTTTATTAAATGAAGCTAAATGTTTATACTTTTCGGTTAAATTCATGCAGTTTTAAAAAATTTAATTTAGTAAAGTTATAAACAATTTTTTGAAACAAATGGGGTCGAAAATGAGATCGCAGTTTTTTAATGCGTAAAATGCCACTAAGTAAATTAAAAAAAAGAGTTAGTAACTTCTTATATTAAGGAAGTTATATTTTTCTGATGACGTGCGGCCTCCAACGCGCTTGTAGACTTTAATGTGCGAGCCACTAACGCTGATGCTTTCGAAAAACTCATTAATTTTTAACGAAGGAATCATAACAGTAATATCCAAACCTTTTGCATTTATTATTTAATGAACAATTTAAAAAAAATCATACAATACATATTAAATTATTAACTAAGTTGGGAATGTGGAATCTTTGGCACAATGATACTACTCAGTATATATCACCACTACACCAAACACTTTATTTTTGCACTCGACGCGCGTTTCGCTAACCATGTTAGCTTCATCAGGAACGATGATTGACTAAAGCTAAACTTCAAATCTACCCTATTTATACTTAGCCTAATTCTTGAATTACTCAGGCGGAACTAATGGCATAGGCAAGGCCATCAGTTTTGGTCAAGTAACCAGTAGAGGGGACTACAAGGAATATCTTTATTTAAACTACTTTTACATTTTATAAATTCCATACTTTCGTATGCGTTCAACAATCTCCTATCAGATACATTTTTTATTAATCTTAGATTATCTAATGTAACAATATGATCAGCTTCAAGGGCATGTTCGGCAATGCTAAACTTTTCTGTTCTACTGTATTTTAAGCGTGCTAAATGTTCTTTAAATCGTGTTTTAATTGACCTTTTAGTTTGCCCAACATACTTTTCGTCACAATCATTAGAACTAATTTCATAAATTCCACTTTTCTCACAATTAGGATTCTTATCTTTGGAATTTCGTAAGATATTCCTCAGATTGTCTGATGCCTTATAGACTAAGGTGAGGCCTACCTTATTAAATACCTTATTGAGTCCTTTGCTATATTTCGGATTATATGTTATGGGGACATACTTGGTGTTATTTTCTTAGCGTGTAAAAAAGGTGGAATTCTGAATATTAAACCTAAACTTATGTCTATTAATTAGCTTATTTACTAAGTCATCGTCATAATCATTAACTCTAGTTATATTTCTAATACGACTCCTTTCTTTATTAAAGTTTACTCTATTCAGAGGAAAAGTGACCAAACGATGAACTAAAAAACGTAATGAGGCTAATTTGTGTTGTTTGCAATGAAATTACTCATTAGGAATATATTTAACACACAGTAACAGATAGATATATTCCTAATGATTCATTCCATTGCAAACAACACAAATTAGCCTCATTACATTTTCTAGTTCATCGTTTGGTCACTTTCCCTCTGAATAGAGTAAACTTTTATAAAGAAAGGAATCGTATTAGAAATATAACTAGAGTTAATGGTTATGACGATGACTTAGTAAATAAGCTAATAAATAAACATAAGTTTAGGTTTAATATTCAGAATTCCACCTTTTTTACACGTGAAGAAAATAACACCAAGTATGTCTCCATACCATATAATCCGAAATATAGCAAGGGACTCAATAAGATATTTAATAAGGTAGGCCTCACCTTAGTCTATAAGTCATCAGACAATCTGAGGAATATCTTAGGAAATCCCAAAGATAAGAAGAAAAGTGAAATTTATGAAATTAGTTGTAATGATTGTGACAAAAAGTATGTTGGGCAAACTAAAAGGTCAATTAAAACACGATTTAAAGAACATTTAGCACCCTGAAAATACAGTAGAACAGGAAAGTCTAGCAATGCCAAACATGCCCTTGAAGCTGATCATATTGTAACATTAGATAATCTAAGATTAATAAAAAAATGTATCTGACATGAGATTGTTGAACGCATACGAAAGTATGAAAATTATAAAATGTAAAAGTAGTTTAAATAAAGACAGAGGACCTATTCCTTATAGTCCCATCTACTGGTTACTTGACCGAAACTGATGGCCTTTCCTAAGCTATTATGATGAGTAATTCAAGGGTTAGACTAAGTATAGGGTAGATTTGTAATTTAGCTTTAGTCAATCATCGATCCTGATGAAGCTAACGTGGTTAGCGAAACGCGCGTCGAGGGCAAAAATAAAGTGTTTGGTGTAGTGGTGATATGTACTGAGGAATATAAAATTATTTCAGACATTAACGCTGTTACTGCTTCGTCAGAACTAGAAAATATTTCACACACCAATTTGTTATTTTCTTTCGGTATAATCGCATGGAATTTGCGAGTCTTAGATATAGCTTTATAAGTTCGGTGCTTTGATTGATAAACGTTTTCGTGAGTCTGACGTTCTTCATTTGTACAAAAATCGAAATTTACATTTTTAAAATAATTAACTGCCCAATAAAACAAGCAATTGGGAGATTTGCAGTTCTTGCCGCACTTTTAACGCATCCACCAATCCCATCGCAAGCCTCTTTTTCATGGGAAGTGGTGAAAGAATTCCACTCTGCACTAGTACTACATTCAGATTCATGCGAGAGTAAAGGAAAAAAAAATTGAACTTGTTTTTATATTGAGACCCAGCTCCGTCAGAAAAATAATTACTTTTTCTAATGACAGAGTCTTCAAATCTTGACTGAATTTCTTATTTTAATAGGAGTCGCCGAATGTAGCTTTCCAATGTTGATTCAATTTCTAAAAAGGTATAGTATTTTTCACGATCTAAAAACAGTGAAAGAGGGCAAGACACCAGGCCCAGACAACACAGAAATAGAATTTCTTAAGCTTTTAAATGACGAGAACGTGAAATGGCTGACATCAGTGTTCAACCGTGTCTACAATTCTGGAATCATTCCCTCTCAATGGATAAGGGCCGAATTCATAACTCTACCAAAAAAAACCTGGGGCTAAAGCATGTGGAGAGTATAGGACAATTAGTTTGATGAGCCACCTTTTAAAAGTGTTCCTTAAAGTAATTCATAGAAGAATATATAAACTATGTGAAGATCCGATATCTCCTACACAGTTCGGTTTCAGGAACGCTGTTGGTACACGTGAAGCTTTATTTAGTGTACAAGTATTATTTCAACGCTGTAGAGACGTGAACGTTGACATCTATGCATGCTTTGTGGACTACCAAAAGGCGTTTGACAGAGTACAATACCACAAGATGATAAACATCCTGAAGAACATAGGACTGGATGATAAAGATATAAGAATCATTGAAAACCTGTATTGGAATCAATCGGCGTATGTGAGAATACGAGAAGACCGTACGGATGATATAAAAATCCGTCGAGGTGTCAGACAAGGATGCATATTATCTCCACTATTTTTTAATATTTATTCCCAACAGATATTTGAAGAGGCTCTGGCAGATCTTGATGTCGGAATTCTACTGAATGGTGAGAGAATGAATAATATTCGATACGCTGATGACACTGTCATATTCACCGATAACCTAGACGACCTAAATTTACTAATGAACAGAGTAACGAACTGCAGTCAGAGATACGGTCTTGATATTAACATAAGTAAAACAAAACTAATGGTGATTAGTAAGAACAAGTTACCTAATTGCCAACTAAAAGTCAATCAGATAAACATTGAAAGAGTAAATAAGTACACATACTTGGGCACCAACATTAATGACCAGTGGGATCACTCGCAAGAAATAAGAAGTCGTATCGAAAAGGCTAGAGCAGTATTCACCAAAATGAGTTCTATATTTAGAAATCATAACTTGACAATGGAAACAAAAGTAAGGTTTTTACGCTGCTATGTGTTCTCCATTTTATTTTATGGAGTGGAGGCATGGACTCTGACAGAGGCAGTAAGTAAAAGGCTGGAAGCCTTTGAAATGTGGCTGTATCGAAGGATGTTGGGAGTGTCATGGATGGCTCGGGTCACAAACGAAAGAATTCTTCAAAGAATGAATAAAGAAAAAGAAGTTCTAGTTACCATCAAGCAACGTAAACTACAATATCTCGGCCACATTATGAGGAGTGAGGACAGATTTTGTCTATTACAAAATATACTTCAGGGCAAGGTGTGTGGAAGGAGGAGTGTTTGAAGAAGGAGAATTTCATGGCTCAAAAATCTTCGCACTTGGTTTTCAATGACCACAACGCAGCCGTTTAGAGCTGCAGTCAATAAAGTAATGATAGCTAATATGGTTGCCAACATCCGGAACGGATAGGAACTAAGAGAAGAAGAAGAAAGTGACTTAGCTACCTATACCCATTCAAAAGCATCGTG
The DNA here is from genome assembly GCA_019049505.1 of Pachyrhynchus sulphureomaculatus. Classification (NCBI taxonomy): domain Eukaryota; kingdom Metazoa; phylum Arthropoda; class Insecta; order Coleoptera; family Curculionidae; genus Pachyrhynchus; species Pachyrhynchus sulphureomaculatus. The sequence goes on from CM032446.1 coordinate 246,529,592, forward strand.
CCGGGTCGCACTATACCTGATTGTATAATTCTTGGATTTAAAATTTTATTGTGATTAGACAGTTGAATTTTAATGTTTTATGTACCGAATAATACACAATATAGTAATTACACAAATACATTAAAACAGTACAGTGTCCTCGCGTACATTTGTTACAATTTTAGTTACTAATTAATATCTAGTTCAGTTACGCTATCGCTATCTTGCATCTTCTGATCTTACGACATTGTTTTTCTCCCTATAATTTATGTTTTATTACATTTTTATATTTATTGCAGTGATTTCAATTTTTGAGCAGTATAGCTTAAAACAGTGTTTTACATTTTTTAGCAGTTTAATTTAAATGGGCAATGTGTAACGCGTGTTACCGATTTGACTTATTTAATTCGCATTAAATGCGTATGATTTGTTAAAAATAGGCGTTCCGGAAGTGAATAGGAAAGGACAAGGATATTTAAGCAGCCATTTCGAATTTTTAAGGGCTTTTTTCCACCATGAAGCAGTAACGGCTTTGTTCCGCCAATAAGCCGTAGTGGCTTTCTTCTCCAGTACGCCTAAGTATTTTTTTTTTCAGTGATGTAGTAGTGCAGTAACGGTTTCTAGCTCAAAAGTTTAAAGCCTTTTTCCTTTCTTAAAATATCCTGCTCATCCTCAGGCATTTCAGGTCAAAAAGTGTTTAGCAACCCAAACTAGTATGGTAATAGCTAAAACAAAATTTTTATGAGAATCTCACCAGGAGAGGCCAAGCAGCTTATGGAAAGACCACGAGGAGAAACCAATCAGTCAGTCAGAAGCATACCAGTCAAATATCCCACTTCCTGTCTACAAGTGCGTTTCCAACGACTACTCAACACAAGCCTTTTATTAAAAACTTAATAATCCTAACTTAAAGACTCTATGCAATAGTGTACAATCTCATAACATAAGGAGTTTTTATTTAGTAGATGTAATAATATGCAGTTTTTTTACAGGTTCTAAACTATGTATATTTATGTATATACGTATATCTATATGAGTTTTCAATTTTTTTGACGTGTTGAGTACAGATTCTCCAGTTTTCACTGGTTACATTTTTGACTTCTGTCTTTATCAACTCAATCACACTACTGTTTAAAGTGGGTGTATTATTGTGAGCACGTATATTAGACTTTATTTTATGCCATATCAACTCGATCGCATTAAAGATACAAATAATATGGTGGAAGCCGAATTATTTCGTGTCTTGTGTCCTTTGCAATTTTATCACAAATATATTCCTTTGAAAAATTATAACTTTTTAAAACTTCTAACAATTGTTTAACTGTATAACTGGAAATAAATGTCACATTCACACAAAAAGGCTTGTATTTCCCTTTTTCTACTGGTGGAACTTGGTACCTTATTCATTTGGCGACTATAATAGGATGCATTATCCATTACAGTACAGCTATTCGGTGGTATATTCGGCATTAATTTGTTTTGAAGTCAATCTTAAAAAATTTCAACGGTTTTATCACAATAATAATCAAAGCTGGAATCTGAAATATTTTTGGCTGCTAGAAATAGACATTCTGGTATCCTTCTTCTGACCCCGCATGTAAAATACTTATTCTTTTACTTTTATTTGATGGAGCTTTGATGTGGCATTTTTTGGATTTATCAATCCATCCTTCACTGAATGTATCGTGGGTGTCATTCCAAGTCTCATCTAGGTAGATTCACACAGAACACAGCTAGATCGTTCGATTTTTCCGATCTAGCTGTGTTTATTTTTTTAAAAGTTATTGTAAGCGCAGTGATTCCATTATAACTTGCTTTTTGTCTATATTTTTGACCAAAAACCCCAAACGACATAAAATACGCCATACAGTTGTAGTGGAACATTTTATGTCACAATTATCCTCGGACAGCCTCCGTGAAAGTGTCAATAACCTGGGAACTCTTTGTTCTGCATACATTTCATAAATTTTGCGGCGGATTAAGTCTTCTTGACAGAAATCAATACATTTCGACACACCTTTGTCTTTTCGTGTTTTTTTAGGCGCTATCGTATTATTTACAATTTTCCAAACTGTACTTTCAAGGATACTTGTTAAAGCTGATGTCTCCATCAATAAAAATACGTTTCGTGGCCTCTCTCTACTAACTTTAAATAATCACTTTTAACTATCACTTTTGCCTCAACGGGCAAACATTTGCGGCTTCTGATGGAAAGGGCTTCGGACACTTTAAGACATTATTGAACTTTATAATACACACTATTTCAGTATAATACTGCAGATAAAATGATCAGTATCAGTATCTTTATTGAATTAAAAGTAAGGATAGGCTTCTTACTTACATCAATGAATGTTAATAGTAACTTAAAATGAATATTTGCTTATACTAACTTAACCTAAGCTCTTATACTAGTGGTCCTATACTAACTTAACCTAGGAAATGTGTTTTATTATACATGATTTTCTTAACACTAAGACTTAAACTACCTTAGCCTAAGACTTACTCTAACTTAACTTATAACACAGCATTAACTTAAACTAGGACTTATAACTTAATCTAGATTGACAATCTTCTGTCACAACGGGCGAGGGGGTCATCGTCTTCATCCGAAAGAGGGTCAGACGGTCTAGGAAACTGGCGGCCGGCATGTGGCGAGAGTCGGAAGGCGTCCCTGAGGTTGGGGTGCTGGGACGCCTTCTCCAAAATCCTCAGCTGAACTTTCCTCATGTGTACCTTTAAGGTAGGCACACGGAGGTCTCTGTGTAGTTGTCGGTTCCTGATGAACCATGGGGCTCCCGTGATCATCTTCAGGGCCTTGTTCTGCACTGCTTGAAGTTGGGGCAGATAAAATGAAGAATATTCTTTATATTTATAAACACGAAGTAGCCAATAAAATGTTAGATTGAAAGAGAGGTATATATATATATATATATATATATATATATATATATATATATATATATATATATATATATATATATATATACAGTCCCTGGCCAAATTATTAGACGCACTGTATTTTTTTTTTAGTAATTTTATGTTTCTTAAGAGTTTTTATGCAATAATGGTATATTTAAACTACAATATTATTGATTTTTATTTAAAAGAATTGTTGTAGACTACATATTTGTATTTATTTTTAACATATGGTAACACTGTGTTGACAAAGTGATACATGAACGTAAATAAGTACAAACCTGTATCAGTCGCGATCGGAATCGAGTCAGGTACGGACGTGTTTCTGTGGCTTTATGGACTGTGATTGTTTGTTTAACAGTTTCATACTACTCAGTTATTAGTTTATTTTGTATGCAGTGTTTTAAAAAGTAATTGGACTATTTTCATTATGGGTAGAAAAGGCGATCTTTCACCACGTAAAAAAGCTGAAGCCTTGTGATTGCGAAAACATTTACAAACCGAGAAATATCACGAAGATTGGAAGTTTCTGAAGCTAGTGTAGGACGCATAAAAAAGAAAATTGAGTCAGGGAAGGAATTAAGCCCGAAAAGAAAGAAAAAATGCGGTAGAAAACCAATTTTCACTCCACGGTCAGAGAGATGTTTGAAGAAAATTTGTGTAGAAAACAGATTTGCTACCACAAAGGTAATAAAATCACAACTCCAGGATGCTAGCGTAAATGCTTCTGAGCGCACTGTTCGAAGAAAATTGAAAGAATTAGATTTTAAGGTCTGTCGCCCCGTCAGGAAGCCCAAGTTAACAGCTGCAATGAAAGCAAAGCGCCTGAAGTGGGCCAAATAATGGCAAGACAAAGATGTGGACTTCTGGAGATCGGTAAGATACAGCAATTTAATCAATAATTGATACATTATTATCATTTTCAGTTAAATAAAGCAAATAAACATGGAAGTTTATATATTTTTCCTATTTTTGACCGGTCTGCTTCAGTGACGAAAGCACATTCGAAATTTTGCAGAATAAAGCTCAGTATGTGCGTCGTCGTCATGGAGAAAAGTTTCATCCTGATTTTGTCGTCCTGACGGTTAAACATCCCACCAAAGTGATGATTTGGTCAGTCATCAGCGGCAAGGGCACTGGACGTCTGTACATCGTCAAAGGAATAATGAGGCAAGATCAGTACAAAGAAGTATTACAAAATCGGTTGATTCCGCAGCTCAGAGAATGGTTTCCAAATGGGGAACCATTCACTTTCATGCAAGATAGAGCTCCCTGCCACAATGCTCGGTCTGTTAAAGCTTTTTTGGCAGAAAAAAATATCCCTCTGTTGGATTGGCCGGGTAATAGCCCTGATATGAACCCCATTGAAAATGTGTGGGAGCTGATGAAAAGAGAAGTGGCTAAAGATGTGATTACCAACAAAACCCAGCTCCTAGAAAAGATTATTCATGTGTGGAATCATCATCCTCAAATGCAGGAGACAGTACAATCTTGCATTGATAGCATGCCGCGCAGAATTAAAGCTTTGATAGCGGCTAAAGGTGGCTCAACTAAATATTGACTTTTACTAACATTAATTTCACTTTTCTTTAAAACTTAATAAACTTATGCTTTTCTAAATTAATGTTGTTTTATTTATGTCAAATAAATAGGTAATTGATTGGATAATATAAAAATAAAAAACAAATCAATTTAAAATAATAAAACGGTACAATATCACTCGGTAATTAATATTTTACATGAAATCTTGCAGTGCGTCTAATAATTTGGCCAGGGACTGTATATATATGGGTAATTCTCTGTCAACCGGACCCCCCTCCTGCCCATTACAGGTTTTGAGATAAAATGGTCAGTAGGGGCTCAAAATTTTCGTTGAGATATCTACTTTTTAATGCCGTATGCTACTTTTGAAAATTCAAGATGTCCGAAGGAATATGGCGGCTAAAAGGGGAAGAGCACCCAAAAAAAAACGTAAAATTCCGATATTACTGACTTGTAAAAATGAGTTATAACCGCTTAAAAATGTTCTGTAGGGGCTCAAAATTTTCGTTGAGATGTCTACTTTTTAATGCCGTATGCTACTTTTGAAAATTCAAGATGTCCGAAGCAATATGGCGGCTACAAGGGGAAGAGCACTCAAAAAATACGAAAATTGCAATATTACTAACTTGTAAAAATGAGTTATAAGGGCGTAAAAGTGTACTATAAGTGCTCAAAATTTCCAATTAAACCTCTATTTAACAGTGGAATTTATTGAGGAAATTGTTATTTAAAAATGAAATATTGATCATCAATTTTTTAAATGTAATAATAACATAATCAAGGCGTGTAAAAGGCCAAGTTCTAACAAAGCCTAAAGCATCAAATTCCCAAATAATAAAAACTTTACATTGAACATAGCGATAAATATCAATACCAAACCTAACATTACCTAATGCATCAAACCACAAACCTAACATAGCCTAATCCATCCAACCCCAAACCTAACATAGCCATTTGATTTTTTTAACCATATAATTATTTAGTATAATATCAAAGTAAATCAATATAGAAGCTTTATGTTAGGAACAAAGTTTTATTCATAAAATTAATATTAGTTATAATATTATTTTATTTATTTAGTTATTTACTAACTATTTAATTTAAATAGTTATAATACTATTAGTATTTATATATACTATTAGCCTCGTTGCCTCGTATTTTTTTATTAATTTTAACTAAATGCAAGTTATTTTCGTGCCAGATTGCGCTTTTGAATATCTTTTCATGAATATTTCGATACTAGATGCTACCTCAAAGGAATGGTTACTTAGAATTCCTGTTACTTGCGAAACGTTCTCAAAACGTTTATTTAATTTTCTCCTCATTTTCTCATGATATACTTTATTATAAGAATAAATTTTCAAATCTTTGAAATGTATTAGTGCCCATTTAAGAATCGCTTCAAAAGTTAAAATTGACTCTGTGGGCTTTGCCAAGAGTCTTGCTCTAAAAGCCTCTCTTTTAAAAAATGCACCAATCCCATCAAACGCACTTTTGCCATGGGCAGTTGTGCTAAAATGCCATTCTGCTTCAACGTTAAAATCAATTTTATGGTTTATTAAATTTGTCATTTGAAATCTATTTTTGAAGTGTTGCTTCGCTCCATCGGTAAGATATACAATCTTTTTTAAGTTAGGTACTTTTTTCTTAATTTCTGGTATTAATTTACCTTGAACCGCATAAACAGCGGCCGTATCATGTTTTAAACTATCCGATAAGAATACGCAGCTCGTATGTTGCAACTTATCATATTTTTTGTAATAATAAATAACTGGAAAACACAGTAACTTGGTCGTTATTAAAATGGAAAGCTTGTGCAGCATCTTGAGCATGGTAGGCATAGTTCTGAGAGAAGTCAAACATGACCAGAACTTCGTCTTTCTTAAGATTTTCTTTTTTCTCAGAGAGAAATGTTGACTGCTGTTTCGTTATAAAAGAATGCGGCTTCAGAACTTTTAGCCTGTAACAAAAGTCATCGACAAAGTCTTCAGTGGACTTTAGTAATGTTTCCATTGTAGATCTGTCGGTACCAGTCCATGAACTGTATTGTAGTTCATAAATTTGATGTTTTTCCAATAAATTATTTAAAAATACTGAGAAGTTTTCAATAGTTGGGCATTTTTCACATTCATTAAGATGACATTCATTCTTTGGATTCTTACAAGTAATTCGTTTTAAGCAATCTTTATAATCGGTAATTGATTCTTCCAAGTCTTCTGTCAATTTTTACACCTTTACATTAATATTTTTAACATCTCATTCGAAAGATAATGCTTTTATCTACCTAATAATCATGCTATGTTAGGTTTGGAGTTTGATACATTAGTCTATGTTAGGTTTGTGGTTTGATGAATTAGGTAATGTTAGGTTTAGCATTGATGTTTTTTGCTATGTTCGATGTAAAGTTTTTCTTATTTGGGAATTTGATGCTTTAGGCTTTGTTTGGATTGGGCCTTTTACATGACTTTATTATGTTATTATTACATTTAAAAAATTGATGAAATCAATATTTCATTTTTAAATAACAATTTCCTCAATAAATTCCACTGTTAAATAGAGGTTTGATTGGAAATTTTGAGCACTTATAGTACACTTTTACGCCCTTATAACTCATTTTTACAAGTTAGTAATATTGCAATTTTCGTATTTTTTGAGTGTTCTTCCCCTTGTAGCCGCCATATTGCTTCGGATATCTTGAATTTTTAAAAGTAGCATACGGCATTAAAAAGTAGACATCTCAACGAACATTTTGAGCCCCTACAGAACATTTTTAAGCGGTTATAACTCATTTTCACAAGTCAGTAATATCGGAATTTTACGTTTTTTTTGGGTGCTCTTCCCCTTTTAGCCGCCATATTGCTTCGGACATCTTGAATTTTCAAAAGTAGCATACGGCATTAAAAAGTAGACATCTCAACGAAAATTTTGAGCCCCTACTGACCATTTAATCTCAAAAGCTGTAATGGGCAGGAGGGGGGTCCGGTTGACAGAGAATTACCCATATATATATATATATATATATATATATATATATATATATATATATATTAATTACGACCTTGTTACGGCCAGGTAAGTGCGAAGATCCTAACGGTCGTTTAATGTTTTTTATTGTATCAATTTGCCAAATCACTTTCTTAAATATTGAAAAATACTATACTTCTCTATCGAAAAACATAGTTGTCTTTGAAATCCGAGAAAAAAATTTCAGGTGGCCTGTTTAACTGATTTTAGCCCCGTTGTTTTTATTCGGATTTTTATTGACATGACTGAGAAAACACCCGTGATTTATTTTTAGACAACTGTTTGTTACAAAGTTTTTCCTGGTTATCTACCTAAACAAATTATATTTAATAATTAATACCATCGAATCTTGTATAAAGTTCAATGTACAATTGAACTTGACATATAATTACGTAACCTGTTCAATTATTAAGACCCGAAAATAAGACTAATTGAATAATTAACGAATTTGAAGTTCAAGGTTCAGAATATCCTTAACACAAAATTAAGGTGCGTAAATCCTTTAATCTTATAATTGGAAATAATTTAAAAACAGTATTTAATACTTTCGTTATTGTGCAAATTTGTTACGGGTAATAATTAATATTTTATTACTCAATAAGTAATTGTGTAAAATACTCTTAATTTGAACGAGTCTTTAATGGTAATACCCACCAATTTCAGATTTTACATTACACCACATTACATCATAGGTAACACAAAAGAATACAAAAAGAAATATAAGGTGGTTACTTCGATTTGATTTTAAGTGGATTACGAAATCGATAAAGTGATTTAGTATGTACTTCCCTTGCAAACTGTGGAACATGAAGAAATGCACAAACCTCGGAAAGTGATTTTTTCACTAATTCGATAATTGGGAATTGGTTAATTATTGGTGAAATTTAAAGAAGTCTGTCAACATTTTCATGTTGCTCCTACAGGACTAAATGTATATCCGATAATATAAAATCATCAAAAAAAAAACGAATATCTTTCAAAAATTATTAAAATGAATTCTGTTCTGTTTCAAAATGGGATTATCTCAGTATACATTTTTTAACTAGTATACCTGTACGAAAGTGGATTGAAAAACCTCGTAAAAACAAGGTTAATAGACTTTTTTTTGCAAGAACAAAAATTTATTTCTCAATTTATCTCCATTGAGCTCATTCTTTTTGGTGCAGCGAGTTTCCAATTTTTTTATTCCCTCAGAAAAAAAATTGTTAAGAGGTTATGTACACTACCGTCAGAAAGTATTTGCCCACCTAGTTATTTCAGTCCCAAGACAACAAAAACCCAGATAACATTTTTTTTTTTTTAAGTTTAATGAATTATTATTTATTTTCACATTATTTACAGTCTAGAAAATCAGAAAAATATTCACCATTTTCCAGGATTTTTCTCATCTATGTAACTTCCTTTATTTTTAATTACCGCTTTACAGAGTTTCGGCATTCTGTCCAGTAGTTTCTTCAGAGTTTTTTCAGTTATTTTAACCCATTCTGCTTGTAAAAGTTCCCACAAGTGATTTTCTGATGTTGGATTGAGTTGTCGAACACACCTGTCCAAATGGTCCCACAGCATTTCGATGGGGTTCAAATCGGGTGATTGTGGAGGCCAAATCATTACTTCCAAGACGTCATCGAATTTCCATTGGTCCAAAAGTTCTCTAGTTTGTTTAGTAGAAAGTTTAGGGTCGTTGCCATGCTACAAAAATAAATTTCCCCTGAAGAAGCATTTGAGCAAAACTTCTTGATACTGTTCTTTTCGCATGATTCCTTCTGTCTTAAAGATTTTTCCAAAACAACCCCAAACCATTACTGAACCTCCACCGTGTTTTACTGTAGGTAACTGACAGGCTTCCAACATCCTCTCTCCAGCTGACCTCCGCAAGTAAACTCGTCGATTTGAACTGAAAATTTCGAATTTAGATTCGTCGCTCCAAAAGACGGAACTCCATTATCCTGATGTACAATTTTCATGTTTTCGGGTCCATTTTAATCGTTTACGTTTATTCACTTGCCTAAGAAGTGGTTTCCTCACTGCAACTCTCCCGTGCAGTCCACCTTCTGCTAACCTGTTCTTCACGGTTGTCACGCTGATGGGGATGGGCCGTTCCAAGTTTACTTGAACCGTGATTTCTGGTGCGGTTAGGTGGCGATTACGTGGACATTGTTATAGCTCTGTCTTCAGCGGGAGTCGTTTTTTCGAGGCCTTCCTGAACGTTTTTGGTTAAGAATTCCATGTTCCGCAGAATTTTTTTTTTACGATGTAGTCCCAAAAAATAGAATCTGTATTAATGACAAAGTACCGTTTCCAAAAGGGCAATGGTATTTATAGCATAGTTTTTATCATAAAATGTCACTAGGAATTTCTATAATCCTAGAAACTTGAAATCAGTTCTTACTTCAACTGGAAATCTCAGAAATCGCCTCAAAACGATTGTCATGCAAAACTTGGAAATTTGTTCAAATTGGTTTTTAATTTGTGATTTCACCAAAAAGGCTTATCTAAACAATTTTATGATGGACACTTGTTAAGAACAATTAAATTTTCCTAATATAATAAAAGGTTTTAATTAGGTATTAAATTTTGGCAGTTACATTGAAATTTCTAGGTGGTGCACAGTGTGTCGACTAGTACAAGTTAGCTGGACAAAATTATTTTTTCACTTATTTCAATTGTTTATGTATATTCTAGGCATATTAAGTTATTTTAAGAAAAAATTCATCGCGTTGGTTTTTTTTATGGGCGTGGCTAATTTTTTCCCCTAAATTAGTCAGCTACGCAGACATATTTAACGATAACTCGGGAACAACTTGTCAGATTTTTATAAATAAAACATTAAAAAATGCGTAACAAAATTTTATTAAAGTTGATTGAATATTATTTTATTCTATCTTTTATCGTTTTGGAGTTATTTAGAAATTAATGGAGAGAAAAAAAATTTTTTCGTGTAAAATTCATTATTTTTTTCGGTAAAAAAGTGCAATAACAAAAGAAAAACCAAATATTATACATTTTTCTGACAGCTGCGTATCTGGAAAATAAAATAAGGTATTAATCATGAAAATCGGTTAATAAATGTGGGTTTTATTCACAATTTATCGCAGGTACTCAATATCGATAAAATTTGTGTAATACAGCCACCCTTGCATATCGCGGTAGGATTGCATCAGCTTAGCAGGTAGATAACGGAACTAAAGGGCAAGGGTATTTTGTATGGTTATTAGAATTAAAAATTATAATCTAGTGTCTTTCATTTAGCTGCATTTCACTTACCTGTATCTTTTGTCTAGCTGCACAAAACATTGTATAACAAAAACAAAATATTCTGCGTATGTGCACGAATTTTTCTACAAACTTGAATGTGCAACTAAATAAAAGACACTGTATTATTATTTTTAATAATAATCAGATGAAAAATCATTTATTGCATTTGTCAATTAAAAATAAAACAATTAATCCATATTACTTAGTTTTATTGACACAAAAAGGATAAACTCAAATAATACCTGCCTTTCAGGTAGGTAACTTGTGCGTTATACATACATAAGTATCTGGTATTTTAAAATGTTTTTGATTTTTTTAAGGTACATATTTCTTGCTGTTCGGTTCAAAAAAAAATTGTTTTTGAAAATTCCAGTCAAAAATTGTTTTTGTTTAATTTTGAAATAAATGTTATAAATGCTCTGTAATAAATTTAGCATAATGACACTGACTGTGATTATATGTAAAATAAAAATACTCATTTATTGATAAAGAAAAATTTACAAGTCAAGGTTTACATGCTTAGTACAAGCACTACATAACTAAAAATAGTAGTTTCTGTTATAGCAATGTGCTCCTCTGCAGGGTAACAGGCCTGTTGGACTTTTTTAAACGAAAATATGACAGAAACACATTATGCCCCGCCTTCATGGACCACTTCCTAGTTTGTTTGTAAGAATGCGTTGTTGACTTAGAATCTACATAGTAAGCTAAGGCTTCGTCACTACTTAATTGCCTAGGATTAACGGAACTGGTATTTTTAGACTTAATAATATTATCTGGGCTCTCACTAATGTCTCTAATCACATTGGCAATTTTCCTTTTTTAAACGACGATTCCTCGAAATCTTTGCGAGGTCTTCCTGCAGGAGTCACATTCTCACTTGATGTTGAAGGTTGTGGCGCAAAAGAACTCGCAGTAAACTGTATGTCTGCTTCATCCAACCAATTCTTATTTTTAATTAAAAAACGCTCCTTCGACTTTCCTGAAGCCAACCATTTGGCACCAAACTTATTAGACAAGTTGGATATCTTCAACTTTATTTCTTTTTGGCTGCTTTCAGTAATGTCACCAAAGTGAAATTTTGAAGAAAGAAAGTCATATACACGCGAGTTTTTTTCATTCTTCGTGTGTTTCAACCACTCCTCAAAAAAGGCTACCCTTGAAATAAAGTAAACGTGTTCTGGAAAAAAAAAACATGTTGTACTGAAGTGTGCTAAACAATATGTGTATTTTTACGAAGAATAAAGTTATTTCTGTGTAATATCTAAAAACTAGCCCGGATAGAGGTGAATCTGTATATTCTGAACTTTCAAAGTTTTTTTTTTTTAAAAAACACGCTAAAATATATAGGCTATTTAAAAAAAAAAAAATACTAAAAATTCAAATTAATAGATTCTGATTAAAAAAATACATTAAAAAATAGTACTTACCCTCAGTATTAATATTCATCACAAAAACTTTCACAATATTACAATATGTCACTATAAGATGTGCACGAAAGTGTCGCTAAATTGCAACTGATTGATTGGAAGAGCTGCATTAAACTCATTACCTGACTTCTGACGCTTATGACTCGCCACTTGCAAATTTGATAAACAACCTTTTCTCGGAATTCGGGGTTTGGTGGTGTTGTTTACGTTTTGCAAATAAGATTTCCTGGAAATCATAACATGAATTTTGTCCACCTAGCATGTTCTACGCGACACACTGTGTGGCGGTAGTGTAAACCTTGGTGCTGCAAAAAGTATGTATGTATATCTACAAAAAAAAATTAAAGGTTATTAAGTGAATAATATAAAAGAATGGCGTTTATATATTTTTATTTTACTTGAAATTATAAGGAATTTTTTTTTTTTAATATATTTTAAAAGTTAACATTATTTTTTATCGGGTTAAATGGACCACTGATGAAAACTATGGCGCCTCCTTGTCTGCAGGATAATTTCACAAAAAATTTCAATATGTAAAAATAAAAATTATTCTTGTGAAATAATGTAGTAGTTAAAAATTGCCGAAGGGTTTTTTTTTCAAAAATAAAAAATTTACGGTGTATCAAACTTTAGTATGCAATTTTCGACCAAAAAATGTATGTTTAGTTAATTATAAAAAGACAGAAAAATTTAAAACACCTCTCGACAATTTGTAGAAAAAGTAATTATTAGGGTTTAAGAACAAAAAATTAAATAAATATTAAAGTCCGTTTGTTTGGAATTGATAGCACACAACATGGATTATAAATATTAAAATGTCATAAACCATAAGCGTCCGAAACTTCTCTACCAATTATTTGCATTTTTAGTTTTAATCACCTTTATTTTCTATCTTTGTACAACAGTGCAACCTTTTTCTAAAAAAGATTTTATTACATGCCTTTTAAACTTTATAAGCTATATAAATCAACGCATTTCAAAGTTTATTTTAATGAGTAACATAAATGGTGAAACTTAAAATCTTATTTGTATGATAAAAGCCTAAACAAGTACAATTAATAATTCTTAAGAACTAGAAATCTACAGTGTTATAAAGCTTAATGATTATGGGTACAATACAATTATTTAGGATTTTAGCAGTTATTGGAATACAATTAACCAAAGTACTTATCGGTAGGTAGGTGCCTAAGTAGCTAATTATGCAATAAAAATATTCTGTGTAAGTATAAAAGTAAAACAAAAACCTATAATATGCTTGGTTCAAATCAGAACAGCGATGGCTTCAACTTTCAGTTTTGCCCCAGTCAAACTTCGCGGAGTCTATAAATCTGTATTTTCCCCCCGAGAAAAAACAATGATACTTAACGTCCACGATGCCTTAGAGCATCAACAGCCACCAAGACAAGTCCGTGAAATTGTGGAAACCTGTGCCAACATGACGGGAGTCGGAGCAGCAACTATTTATAGATTTCTAAAGGAAAAAAAATACGATCCTTGCAACGAATCTCAGAATATATATATATATATATATATATATATATATATATATATATATATAAATATATATGTATATATATATATATATATATATATATATATATATATATATATATATATATATATATATATGTTTTGACGAATGTTCTCACGGGTGTGAAATGTAGTAGTGGTTTTTCGGGTATCCCGTGTTAACTTGAAATCCCTTGATGGACGGTTTCGCTGACATTTCGATGGAATCTCATCCATCTTTTTCAAAGCGTTGATCACTGGTCGGTGTCTTAGCGTTGAGTGTCGAGACTGGCTCCGAGTGCGCCGCTTTTATGTGCTCGGGGGTGGCTCTATTGGTCGGACGGATCTGGCCAATAGAGGCCCGGCTTTGGCTGCGCGTTGTCGGTCCTGTGGTTCTTTGTAATGTTTGTGTTGGTGAAGTAACATATGGTTGAATTATTGTTTCACGGCGTTTTGACCAAGGTGTATATGAAATTCCATGTCAGGACTGCGGTCTTTCATACATAGGCCAAACAAACAACCACCAACAAAAATCCACCATCTCTTCTCTAGCACAACATGCCCGCAATACCGGCTACAAAATCGATTTTGACAAAACCAGAACACTACAAAAAAGTAATAACCTATCCACTAGGGTAATCAAAGAAGCCATAGAAATAGAAAAGAGGCCCAACAACTTAAATAATCAGGATGATAGCTAACGTTTACCGAACTCTTGGAAACATATTCTATCCCAGTACCAAGTCCAACCAAGAGAAACAATAATTCAACCATATGTTACTTCCCCAACACAAACATTACAAAGAACCACAGGACCGACAACGCGCAGTCAAAGCTGAGCCTCTATTGGCCAGATCCGTTCGACCGGATGAGATTCCATCGAAACGTCAGCGAAACCGTCCATCAACGGACTTCAAGCTAACATGGGATACCCGAAAAACCACTACTACATATATATATATATATATATATATATATATATATATATATATATATATATATATATATATATATATATATGGTACATAGATCTATACATTTTTGGTAAGAAATCTTATATTTCTATAACTTTATTTTTAAGATAATTTTATTTATTAAACACTAAAAGCAGGTTACGCTCGGACGGCTACGCTACCGATGAACCCTCATTTCATTTTAAGACTCTATTGTATAGCATAAGTTTTCTGTCTAAAATAGGGTGAACCCTTAAAAAATAATTCAAAACATGTATTTGCCTTTACAGTGAGAGAATTCTGCTATCAACTCCAATAAATACACTTTAAAAATTGAGCAATATTGCAGACAGTGTCTGAAAACATAGTTTCGAGAAAAACACGTTTAAAGTAAAAGTATATAGAAAGTGAACTTACAGCTAGTCTCCCATTTCAGCTTCGTACTCTATCCCTCCTCCCTCTTGCATCTTGGTGTTATTTATATTGTTTTGAGAATAAAAATCCGTAAAAAAAATCGAATTTTTGAAACTTCAAGGTATATGTAATAATACTCGTTTGCAGAACAGATAACCTATTCACTCGATGAAAATTTGTTCCCCTCAAGCCAAGTTTTGCGGCTAGAAAACAACAAAAGTGATTTAGCGCCCAATTTGGGGAATAGGGTGAGTGGGGAACTATTTTGAAGTACACTTTTGCCTTTGCAACGGCCGACGTGTGAGCAGGCGCATTGTCCTTGTGAAGAAGCACTTTTTTGCGCGCTAATATTGGTTACTTTTGCTCACTCACTATGAAAAGGTTGCGTAACAAGAGCCAGTCACTGTTTTACCCCTAGCAATCTTGATGATACCCTGTGAGTCGCAAAAAACAGTTTATATCACTTTTGCCGCCGATAAAACTATTTCCGCGTTTTTAGGTGTAGTTTCAATCTTCGCCAACCTACTGTTTTCACTGCGGTTTTATCTTCAGGGTGTAATGGTAGATCCACCTTTCGTCAACAGTGGCAAGACGACGCCAGTCCTTCGAATTACGCTGCAACTTTTCCAAACAAGACTTTTAATTGTCCTTCCTAGTACATTTTTGGACATCCAACTCGCACTCAGCTTCTTCATGCAGGATATTTTGTACCCGTTCATATGAGATGCTTACCACCTCAGCAATCTCAAGAAGCTTAATGCGACGATCTTCCATCAGGATACCATGAATTTTATCGACTATTTCTTCAAAAGTAACCTCAATCGAGCGTACTGAACGTGCACTATTTGCATTGCTCGTACGGCCTCGTTTAAATTTATTTATCCAGTAATAAATGGCCTTGAGTGCTGGTGCAGAATCCCCATAAAGTTCCTTCACTTCAGTTTCTATCTGGCTCGCAGTCTATTTTTTTTAATGAAAATGTTTTATCACTGCACGTTGCTTGACTTTATCCATTTCTACGAAATGTGTAACACCGATCACTTACGATAACTGCCAATAAATAACTGCGCGGTGCATCTGTTTAAAACTTTGAACACAACCATTACAAGAATCGCGCTTACTAACAGTTATCCCGCTTAACAAAATGGCCCACCATTTCGTAGAAGTTTATATATTGTAATGAATATTTTTAACAATAGAGTTCTTAAAATGTGATCCAAGCAGAAATAACGATGACAAAGAAGAGATGATACAGAGAGAGGTGTGAAGAAATTGAGGAAGCCAAATATGACCCTTTTAACTAAACATAAAAAGAGAGGGAACTTGCAAGAATGAAAAACTGGAAGAAGTAAGAGATGTGAGAGAAAGTTTTTTCTTCTGTTTGATTAGTGCCCACAGCACACCAATCAGTTAGCGCTAGATTTGAACCAGCGACCATCCGTATATTTGGCAAGCTTTATACCTACCGTGCTACCGAGAAGGGCAAGGCTGAAGTTATAGAAAAATTATACTTTTCCGTTTTTCACTATATTATTAAAAGTCTAACCTATTGAAGAAAAATTATGGTACGTTGATTTAGCTAATAGAGACGAAATTAAATAGCATTCTATTCATAAGAAACGGCTGAATATTTTCTAAATTTGTACTTTAATAAGTATTTTTTTTTATGGGCATAGCATACTTGCTGCAGGGAAACCCCTAAAGCGTTACAGGAGGGACGCGCGTGCGGGAGAAGCGATTCACTTCAAAAAAAGCTTATATCAAGCATTATACTAACTATTCGACGACAAGTTTGAAGACCCAAACGTTAAAAGTCTTCTTAATATCTTTTGAAAAGGCAGGAAACTAGAACAAGACATAGCAAAAATACGGTTTAAGTCTCGGACAGAAACGATATTCAATATTGCGTCACGAAGATTTGTTGACGTAAACTAGTATTAAACGTTATTAATATAATTTTTCGTGTTACAAGTGTTTTGATTCCTAACCTAACTTCTTTGTTTTGCCGGAGACGTTATCCATATTTAACATTAATTACCAAAAATTTGCGTGTCTATGTTCTTAGATTCAATTGAATTGTCCAAAGTAGATCAAATTAATGTATTGAAATCATGCCATTCGAAACATTTAGAATTTTTTTACGTCTATTTGACCTATAACAAATTCTATGAATTCGGCCATGTTAATAATAATAATAATAATAACTGAACAGCTATTAACCCATTTAACCAATTCAAAAATTTACAAAAAAAGAGTGTCTTATTTGTACAACTATATATGAAGGCGTATTGATAAGTACCTAGCCTAGCATAGAAAGAATAGGCAAATTTAATAAACAAAAAATGTTTACAAAGTAACTAATTCCTTATCTTGGTTTGCAAACCATTCGTCGACAGGATTTATTACACAGGGCAACAAAAAAATATTTTTGTTTTGGTGCCTGGGATTTTAGAGCTGATTTTAACTATATTTGGGACGCTAAATCTATACATGCAATCCGTTTTTCTCTATCAGCTCTACTTTTTTAGATACATCAACTTATCTACCAATGTGGTTTTTATTCAGTATATTCATTTATGAGAGTTCCAAAATTATTATATATTCATTAATGTAGGTACAATGGTTTTATTGTCAGTCTGTAATTGAGTAGATTCCAGGTAAATCTATAAATAGTGGAACCATTGCCTATCAGGTACCTGAACTGACCCTTTTAATCACCTAACTCGGGTAAATCTCGTCAGTTTGTGCGTTCTTACTAATGAGAGTAGATCGAATTCGGCGTGTTATTTTATGTTAAGAAAAGAGTGTTTTTGTGTTATTGAACAGAATTAAAATGAGTTCAGGTTCCAGTTCAAGAAGAAGTTGTGTAAATCAACCTGATGTGTTTTGCTATATATGCGGAGAATACATGTTTCAACAAAACAGACAAACTATTACTGACTTTGTAAAGCGAGCGTATCTTGGATACTTTGGAGTTAAGCTTGGTGATCAGGACAAAACGTGGGCCCCGCATCTCGTATGTAAAACTTGTACAGAGCATTTACGGCAGTGGACTACCGGGAAAAGAAAATGTCTAAAATTCGGCGTACCAATGGTTTGGAGAGAACCAAAAAACCACTTCAATGATTGTTATTTCTGTTTAGTAAATACTAATGGAATCAATCGAAATAACCGCAGTAAGTGGACTTATCCCAATTTAGACTCGGCAATACGCCCTATCCCGCACTCAGATGAAATACCGATTCCAACATTTCATCAGCTACCACATATCTCTGATGACGAATATTTTCCCTCTGATCGCTCTTCTGATGCTAATGAAACTAACAGTGACTATGAGGGGACGTCATCAGTTCCTCAACGCTTCAATCAAAATGAATTAAATGATTTCACCAGGGATCTCAATTTATCGAAAAAAGCTTCTGAAGTACTGGCTTCTAGGTTGAACGACAAAAATTTACTGGAACAAGGAACCAAAATTACCTTTTACCGTACAAGAGAAAAAGATCTGCTACCATTCTTTTCTCAAGAAGACAATCTTGTATTTTGTCACGAAATTAGGGGACTCATGAAAGAAATGGGACTTTCTGAATATATTCCAGATGATTGGCGCCTATGTATTGACAGTTCAAAGCGAAGTTTAAAATGTATCCTTCTACATAATGGGAATAAATATGGTTCAATACCACTAGCTCACTCAACGAAACTGAAAGAAGAATATAATACCATAGCTTTGGTCTTGCAGATGATAAAGTATTACGAACATCAATGGATGATTTGTGTAGACTTAAAAATGGTAAACTTTCTGCTTAGGCAGCAAAGTGGTTACACGAAATATCCGTGTTTCTTGTGCCTCTGGGATAGTAGGGACAAAACACACCACTAGGTTAGAAAAGATTGGCCTCAGAGAGAAAACATGGACGTTGGGGAAAAGAATGTCATTAACGACGCTTTGGTTGAAAGAGAAAAAATCATACTTCCTCCGTTACATATAAAGTTGGGCTTAATGAAGCAATTTGTAAAGGCTCTTGATAAGAATGGGTCTTGTTTTGCATATATAGGGGTAAAAATGCATCAGTTGAGCACAGAAAAACTCAAAGCAGGGATATTTGACGGCCCACAAATAAGACAATTAATTAAGGATCCTGCCTTCATAAATTCAATGAATGGGACATGCACATGATGGCAGATTACTGCTGGAGTTTAAAAAGGGACTGTTTAAAAAAACATTCAAGAATGTCGCGGAAAAGAAGCTTTCCAAGTGTTGAGTGACTATTTCATTTCTTCAATGTTTTTTTTTTTTGTTTGTAAGTACGACATAATATTGTATTTTGTATAACTAAAATAAAAATTTCGTATCTACTTTTGTTTACTACACTTACGGATTTGAGTTACAATAATGTAACTTATATTTCTCTAAAATTGTATATCTTAAAAATTTGAGCTCCTAGGTACAAATGAATACGTTATTTGAATTCAGGACATCAAATTGATATAGAATCAGCTCAAAAAACCTCGACACCAAAACAGCTGTTCCCCTGTGTTATTTGTTCATTTTGATAAAATTTGTGTTCTTCCAAATTTTATTTTCAGTTTGTGGAATAGGAACTAGAAGTAAAAGTTTTTCCTGCTATTTTCTGTAAGCGAACCTTCTCGAAGCGAGGTGAACCAACATGTTTCCACTTCTTTGACTGTTCGTTTGGTTTTGGATTATAATGATGCAACCACGTTACACCCATACTTAATATTCGATCCAAAAAAATTATATAAATCCTCTTCAAAATGGATACAAATTAACTTGGATGTTGTGTGGCTCAGTCGTTTTTGGTCTGCATTTAGACCATTTAATTATTAATGTTCTCATACCCAAATCAGAATGGACAATGTGAAAAACACGTCAGTATGTAATGTTCAAAGCCTCTTCTGTACACATGTAGGTATTTTTCCTTATTAGGTCCCTCAAAAAACCAGATATTCAAGATGCTTTATTTGCCTGATTGAGTACTTCTTGATATAGATTTTTTGAGCTCGATAGCTGTACTCTCAGGTATGTGAAGTGCATGTTCTGTGCTAGTTTTCTTGTAGACAGCTAATTTACATCTAATGGGGTTTTTAGCTATAACCAATGATTTTGTTTTTTTTTCCATTGATACTCTCTCTCTCTGTAAGTTTCTGCTGTGGTTTGAAAACGATACATTAGTCGCTGTAAGCCATATTAATTTTCTGCTGTTAATATTGCATCATCAGCAAAGCCCAATATTTTTAGAGTTTTTGGTCCCATTTTTTACCCATTATTGACATCATTGACTCTATTTATTATTTTGTCCATTATTAAACTAAAAAGTGGTCAAGCTGTCCCCTTGTAGAAGTACTTCTTCAGTTAGTCCTTGCTGTGCCTTTATACGTGCCCTATTGTTTTTATTGAGCTGTTCTATCACTTTAATGTAGTTGATGTTGAAGTCATGATCTCGTAAAATTTGTAACAGGCCTCTCAACCGTACCCTATCTAATGCTTTTTTAAAATCAACTAAGTACAGAAATAGAGGTTTACTGAATTCTAAAGATTTTTCAGTCAATTATAAGATTGTAAATATAGCATCCACTGTCGATCTATTTTCTCTAAATCCTTGCTATTTCTGGCTTATTTTGATCTTTTTTGTTATTTTTGCAATCATGATCTTGGTTAGTAATTTACTACCGCTATTTAGCAAGGTAATGGTTCTATAATTATCAGGGTCGTTTTGATTTCTACTAGGATCGTGATACTGTTCTTCCAGTCTTCGGAAATTTTCTGGTTTAAAATTATCTTTTGAAGTAAGGTTGTCAAGATTTTTTCTATTCTAATACCTCCATACTTGAGCATTTCGTTGGTAATGTCATCAGGCCCAGGATCTTTTCTGTTCTTTAGTTTTTTCAGTGCTTCATATACTTCCTCTTGAGATATATTCGCTTCTTCATCTGGTTCCACCTGGTCGTCGTCAATCTCTTCTTGCTGGCTACTGAATAGATTCTTCATGTTGGTTTTCCATTTGTTAGATGATATAGCATTTAATTGTACTTCTTCGTTGACGGCTCATTTTCTACTCATGAATACATTCCAGATTTTCTCTTGTTCTCCATAAAGGTAGTGTTCCATTTCTGTGGAAAATTTCTTCCAATACGTCTTCTTTATGTTTTTTATTACTTCATTGACTCTCTTTCTAACCTGTTTGTATGCTTCATATTATTTTGCTGTTCTTATGTTTCTATACTTAATATGCGAGTCTTTCTTTTGTTTAGCTAATGTCGTTACTTTCACGCTGAAGCATGGCTTGTTGTTTCGTTTTCCATTGATGTTTACTCGTCTGGTTTCGAGGGCTTCTATAGCACTATTTATTACAATTGTTTTGAATCGTTTCCAAATATCGTCTACATTTTCTAAAATGGGATTTAATGCTATTTTTTCTTCCGTCCTGTTCTTAGATAAGGTTTTTGTTGTTTCATTTTTAAATGACTCTAAGTTAAATTTTTCAACGTACAGAGGAGGTTTTTGCTTTTGTAAATTTACTTTTGTACGATATTTACAAGGAACCAATCCATGTTCAGTTTCCACGTTTGCGGATGTTAGAGTTCTTATATCTAGGATTTGATTTGGGTGTAATTCTCTATTAGTTATAATATAATCAATGATTGAGAGGAATACCGAAAAAGGAAAGTATGTTTATTTACTTATATGACAACCTAGTTGGCATGTTTTTAAATACTAACTAGTCCTGTTATCAGATCTAATTTAAGAAATAACCATATTTGTTACAATTGAAAAAGCTACTATGAAATTATGGACGTCTCCGTAAATCCGCCGTTAGGTTCGTCCGACCATAAACTGCTTTCAACATCGAGTATCCTACCAATCAGTGGCAGAGAGGCGCCCACTGCCATAGTTCTCAAAAACTGTGCGAGGGAACTAACACCAGTTTTCTGTAGACTATTGAACCTATCCTATAGGAAGGGAATACTTCCTTCCTGCTGGAAATGTACCACAGTTCAGCCGATACCAAAAAAAAGGCAAGAAGACCTTGCCAAATAACTACCGATCAGGACTGTGTTTCCCACCGAGTACAATTTACAGCGATTCAAGAATAACGTGAATCGCTTTTTTCCCGCACACGTGTCGCTCTTGCAGCGCTTTAGGGACTTCCCTGCAGCACGTGTGCTAGACTTGTAAAAAAAAGTCTCTGAAAAAACGTACATACTAGAACATGTTTTGTAAAAAACTGCTAATTCCTTTGAAAAAAATTACAATAAGATTGCGGTTTTATACAGTTACAAAAATAACATAATTGGACGTTATACATACGTTCATTCAACGAAAACAAACCGACATTGTGCTTTTTGTTGAGAATTTTAACTCGATGGACTTAAGAGCCATTTCCTGTGGAATTACCAAAATTATATTAAAGAGAGAAAAAATTAACATTATTTGTTTATACCCATATAATATACAGTTTCATTTCATTCATTCAAAATTATTTCCAATATAACAATCAATTTTATGTTCAGAAAGAAGGAACAGCTATGGGTAATTGCTTGTCACCTTTCATAGCCAATTTATTCATGAGTAAGTTTGAAATCGAAGCCAGTCAAGAATTCGAATATTTCCCAAGGGTATGGTATAGGTATGTGGATGATATTTTCGCGATTTTTGATACAAAGAAAGCAAATATTGATGATTTTGTTTCTAAATTAAATAGCCGGTATGATTCCATTAAATTCACGTACGAAATTGAGAACAAAGGACAATTGCCTTTTCTAGATATTTTAATTATTAAAAATAATAATAGATTAGAATTTGATATCTATAGGAAGGACACAGTAACAGATAGATATATTCCTAATGATTCATTTCATTGCAAACATCATAAATTAGCCTCATTACATTTTTTAGTTCATCGTTTGGTCACTTTCCCTCTGAATAGAGTAAACTTTAATAAAGAAAGGAATCGTATTAGAAATATAACTAGAGTTAATGGTTATGACGATGACTAAGTAAATAAGCTAATAAATAGACATAAATTTAGGTTTAATATTCAGAATTCCACCTTTTTTACACGCGAAGAAAATAACACCAAGTATGTCTCCATATCATATAATCCGAAATATAGCAAGGGACTCAATAAGGTATTTAATAAGGTAGGCCTCACCTTAGTCTATAAGTCATCAGACAATCTGAGGAATATCTTAGGAAATCCCAAAGATAAGATTCCTAATTGTGAGAAAAGTGGAATTTATGAAATTAGTTGTAATGATTGTGACAAAAAGTATGTTGGGCAAACTAAAAGGTCAATTAAAACACGATTTAAAGAACATTTAGCACACTTAAGATACAATAGAACAGAAAAGTCCAGCATTGCCGAACATGCCCTTGAAGCTGATCATACTGTAACATTAGATAATCTAAGATTAATAAAAAATGTATCTGATAGGAGATTGTTGAACGCATACGAAAGTATGGAAATCATAAAATGTAAAAGTAGTTTAAATAAAGACAGAGGGCCTATTCCTTATAGTCCCCTCTACTGGTTACTTGACCGGAACTGATGGCCTTGCCTATGCCATTAGTTCCGCCTGAGTAATTCTAGGGTTAGGCTAAGTATAAATAGGGTAGATTTGTAGTTTAGCTTTAGTCAATCATCGCTCCTGATGAAGCTAACATGGTTAGCGAAACGCGCGTCGAGTGCAAAAATAAAGTGTTTGGTGTAGTGGTGATATATACTGAGTAGTATCATTGTGCCAAAGATTCCACATTCCCAACTTAGATATAAACTATTTGTAAACGTACGCTTATCTCTTCATTCACTTTGAACGCTCGGACATCAGCTACTCAGACGAATATCCGCAGACAGCAGGAAGTCATTCAACTTAACAAAGACCTGAAGGAAGTTGTATCTTGGGGTGGCAATAACCAAGTAGAATTTAACGCTACAAACACCCAGGCGGCATAGTTATGTCGGGGCACTCCATTCCTCTACCATCGTCATTTAATTTGTTGGGCGTTAATTTGGGAGCAAATATGTCCTGCACGAACATGTTGCAGGAATAGCAAGGAGAGCTTCTCAAAAGTTGGGAAAATTATTTCGAACCAGAAAGCTTTACACTCCACAACAACTGTTAATTCTTTACAAAGCTCAAATACAACAAACTATGGAATACTGCTCCCGTGTTTGGGGCTCCGCTCCCAAACATACACTGCATTTGTTGGATTCTATTCAGAGAAGAGCTGTTCGTCTGATTGGAGACCCGGAACTGACCGGAGGCCTTGATTCGCTGGCACATCGAAGAGCGGTTGGCGACTTGAGTCTATTCTACAAGTATCTTCATAGAAAGTGTTCGAAGGATGTAGCCCGCTTAATTCCTCCCAGAGCGGTGCATGTTAGAAATACACGTCGTGCTAATACTTCACATCCGTATAAGGTTCAGCTTGTTACTCCTCGTACAACGCTTTTCAAGCACTCTTTTATATGGAGAACATTATCCCTCTGGAATAATTTGCCCAGGACTGTGTTCCCCACCGTGTACAATTTACAGCGATTCAAGAACAACGTATATCGCTTTTTCCGCACACGTGTCGCTCCTGTAGCGCTTTAGGGACTTCCCTGCAGTATGTGTTCTAGACCCATAAAAACAAGTCTCTAAAAAAACGTACATACTAGAACATGTTTTGTAAAAAACTGCTAATTCCTTTGAAAAAAATTACAATAAGATTGCGGTTTTATACAGTTACAAAAATAACATAATTGGACGTTATACATACGTTCATTCAACGAAAACAAACCGACATTGTGCTTTTTGTTGAGAATTTTAACTCGATGGACTTAAGAGCCATTTCCTGTGGAATTACCAAAATGATATTAAAGAGAGAAAAAATTAACATTATTTGTTTATACCCATACAACATATAGTTTCATTTTATTATATAAACTATTTGTAAACGTACAGTAACAATTTTAAGTCATGAACATTTAAACAGGGTAATATGGAGAAGCTACAGACGCAGCGTAGAAATGGAAACAATAATGTTGGTATTTTTCTGGTACTTATTGCCTTTCCCAATTTAACAGTTGAAAAGGTATGACAAATTATGTAGCGGATCCTCTCAGTTAGAAAATTTTTAACAGGTTACAATACTCACTAGAATAAGTCGTTATTTAAAACAGTACCTATATAAAAGGTCAATCTTTTAAATTCATTTAAAATTTTAAAAGCGGTCCTTTATAACATCGTTCTTGATCGTTCATGACTAGCTTACTTACATCAATATATCAACGAATTTAATAGGTCATTGAACTTTAAAATAACGTTAACCCTTTCTCTTTCTATTTTTTTAGCTTCTTCCTTAATAATAACACAGGCCAACAAAAAAAATATTTGTAAAAACTTTTTAAACTAATACATTTCAGTGTTATGTATTTTTGGGTGCTGAAACCGTATCTGATATCAGTTTTTTTGTATCATCCACAGTGCTCTCACAATATGACATTGAATAAAATTTCAAAATAGGGATCAAGGCAGTAAATCAAATCCTCTTCCTGCTTGAAAAACTGACCAAACTGTTGATCTCTTGTTCTATAATGGTAAATAGATGTTCCAGATTCCAATAAATGTTTTTCTTTCAGCCTAGAACCAAGCAATTTTGCTTTTTCCTTAGTCAAATCCAAATCTCACACTAAATCATTTAACTCAGCTTGTGTAAACAACTGTGGTTTTAAATTTTCTAGAGAACATTGAAACTCATCATCAACCCGTCGACTCATTAAATTCAGGACTGGCCTGCAAAACATCATCAATAGACTGAGGTGGCTCAGGGACAAGAAGTCCTGGTCCATCTCCTACCGGCCGATTAGCTGAAGTAAAGTTAGGAAAAACAATTACTTTCTTATTTTTGGAGTTAACATATATCCAGAAACATCAACGCTGCAAAAATAACAATCATTTGAATGATTTTCTTGCTCTCTCCATACTATGGATACTGTAAATCTAAAAGCTTTCTTTTCCTTCTTATACCATTTCCTAAGATCCTCGACACCAACATAACATACTTTGGGCTCCTCACCAACATTTTTCTTGATTACCGATTTCTGCACCAAAATATGCAAAGTATACTTTTTTTACAAAGTCAATAATGTTTCTTTGAAGTTTTTTAACTACACTCACCACATATATAACAAAAAGTGTTGGGAGAGTTTTTGCCACCACGATTAGCCATACTTTGAGTGTGAATTAAAGCATGGGTTAAATACTGCAATATGAGGTTATATTAACTGGAAGAAAACAACAAGCGGTGATATTGGTAGTTAGTATATTTCACACCAAGACTACCTGCGCCCTTAATACAACAGATAAATTCCACACTAACCTTATAAGGGTGCTTAAATCTTACAGGTAATTTTCACACCAAGCAAATATAATTATGCTTTATTCATCTAAATAAAATTGGACGGATTTCTTTTAAATCAGTTTTTATTAAAAAATTTGAGATATTTGCAAAAATATATGTTTTTATTTCATAGTAGAATAATATTGATAAAACATGAAGTTTTTTGCTAAATACATAAAATACAATTGGACAAATTTCCTTACATATACTAGATAATGTTACAAACCTATACATATCTATTTATATATATTTACAAAACAGGTTGAGAAAAATAGGAGACACATTTTAAAAAATGGAAACGATTAATATTTCATAATTGTCTTTGTTCATAAAGATTTTTTAAATGTTTTAATTTTTGATTATTATGATTATTACTTATTTTAGACTCGTCGACACTTTGTATTTTTATATATACGTTAATCTCAAATTCTTTCAGCCTATCGATAAAAGTATACAGAGACGGATGTATAGAATAAAAAGAATTATTTAGAAGGGAATGGAAGGACTCACAACAGTTAGTCGTTCGAGTTAAAGATGGACTCGATTCTGCCTATATTTCAACTCGAAAATCGACTCCTTCCTCTATATACGTTTCTAGTAGGTAATCACAAAATTTATTTAAACGTTCATCCTCAGGTTTTATAGAATATAAATCGTATGCAAAACTGTCACCTAATTCTTCGGGTGCTAAATAGGACAAGCCGAAACAATACTTTAACCAACGACCAATTTCAGAATTTTTGTCGCAATATTCTTTAGCTAGATCTAGATTCTGTATCTTGCGAAACCAAGATTGGTGTAAATTAAATCTACATCTTTAGCATTTGGCCAAACTTCAGATACTGCCTTATGAATAGATTTTTCGAAATCAATAGTAATTTTCTCTGGATTGAAATACTGTTGAATAAATCTTACATTTTAATAATATGAAGAGGTACTTGTATGGTTCAACTCTCTTATCACGCAATAAGCAAAATAATACTGGAATGTAATGACCGTTTGCAAAACCATGCACTGTAAATAACTGTGTAAAATATTTAGCGCAGTATGAAAAGGTGCCGTCCATATATATATATTGGATATTTTACACAACATATTGACATTTGTAGTGCAAGAAAAAACAATAATGCCACTTTCGAGTTCATTGATATATAGAAAATTCTCACCCTTGCTAGTTTTGATTTCAAATGTCTCTAAGACACTATGCACCTCCTCAGCACTTCTTGGATTACGTCCTGGCAAAAATTTTCGTCTATGGTTATAAATGTTTTTTCTAATATATTCGACATTTTGATTTACAATCTTTTTTTGAACATCTCCAAAATGTTTCTCCACATTTTAGCACCTTTTGTCGAAAGTAAGTGTCGTAATTCACACATTACATGTCCTTTCCTCGATTACTTTTTATTAACTTTGCTTCCATATTAGCAACACTTTAAAAAATATACGCACAACCAAGTAATAATCACAAATTAATAGTATGTACTAAACTGATATGTAGAAGGGCTTAATAATGATTTAATTGAACAGGCCGGTGCATACCACCTCCCATTTATCAATCCTCATCCTCTACCTGAAAGTACTCGGTGTGGAATTTACTTCTGCAATTACAATCCCTTAAATATGTCTAGGTCATAAACGGATTAGTGGTGTGAAATTACCTGCGCTCGTGATATTTATCGGAACTGCCAACCTAATAACATTTGATTTTACTGCCAACCTTATAAAATTATGATTTTATTGCTAACCTAATAATATTCGAATGATCAAAAATAAACTTATCACATTTTGAATATTAAAATGTGAAAAATTAGTGGGTGATACGACTTTTTAGTCCGTATGGAACACTTATAAGATCACTTCGGTGTCTGTCTGTCTGTCTGTCTGACTGTCTGTCACACCCGATTTTCTCCGAAACTATTTGACATAGAAAGGTGAAATTTGGTAGTAATATAGGAATTGATGGCCTCATCAGAACCATGTAGTTTTGAGAATTAAATTTTGACTTAAGGGGTTAGTTTTGGGGAGTGAAGTCGGAAGTGAAAAAAAAAATTTTTTACTAGGTCATCGAGTGTGGTGTCAAATGAAAGCTTGTGAAAACACGAGTAAAATATATATATATAATATTATACTTGCGCGCACTTTTCTTTGTATTATTTTTTAAAATTCGCGAAAAATCGCTGTCCCGGGCCTTATCTCGAAAAGTACTTATCAAAAAATTTCGAAAAAATTCTGGAATATTCTCCACGGGGTGTAGATTGAACGAAAATTATCACGAGTGCATTACCTTTAATAATTTATATGGTATATAAAAAAAACAAAAATTTCAAGGTCATCAGATTTCAGTAAAGATTGGAAACAAACTTTGTTGAAAACTCATTTGGGGTGTGTTTTGTGAAGTCACTGACCATTTTATACCACCGCAACATAAATTTTGACTTAAGGGGTTCGTTTTGAGGGTGAAATCGGAAGTGAAAAAAAATTTTTTTACTAGGTCATCGAGTGTAGTATCAAAAGAAGGCTGTGAAAACACGAGTAAAAAATATATATATAATGTAATAGTTGCGCACACTTTTCTTCGTATTACTTTTAAAAAATCGCTATCCCCTACCTTATCTCGAAAAGTACTGTTCAAAAAATTTTGAAAAAATTCTGGAATATTCTCCACGGGGTATAGATTGAACGAAAATTATCACGAGTGCATTACCTTTAATAATTTATTTGGTATATAAAAAAAAAAAAAACAAAATTTCAAGGTTTTCAGTAAAGATTGGAAACAAACTTTGTTGAAAACTCATTTGGGGTGTGTTTTGTGAAGTCACTGATCATTTTATACCACCCTAACAAAAAATTTTATTTTAAAAAACAATCAACGTACGGAACACTAATTGTGCAAGTTCAACTTGCACTTGACCGGTTTTTTATTTATTATTATTTTCGGACTCAGCACACCAAAAAACATAGGAATCAGGTAAAATTATTAAAAAAGTTTTTTCATCCTTGTCCTGTGTAATTGTTGGACGGTGGGGAATTCGATTTATATCACTTAAATCGATTCGGATAACTTTATGCTTTTTTGCATTAACTTTTTTTAAGTGTCTAATCTCATTCACTATTTTCTTATTCTACATACCAAGAAAATTCTTTCAGTACTAAACTGAGTTTTTTATGAGGAAGCCAAATATGATAACTGTCACTTGTCAAATTTGACAGATTACGACACCAACTATAATTTTGTTTAAATGGCGCCCTCTACATGTGAGTACACCATTAAATAACATTTCTTGGTCCGTTTACCAAAATATATAACTCTTGATATTCATTTTTAGTCGTTACCGATATACAGGACATTCAAGTTATTGAACTGAATTTTAATTTTTAAGTAGCTCATCCGATTTATTATTTTCCTATTTTAGTTCTCAAAAATATTTTTTTAACTAATTCAACTTGGTTGTTTGTCAGAAAGACAAATATAGTAACACGAAATTTGTCACTGGCCAAATTTGACAGTTTGTTGTGTTCACGCAATGTCATGTCAATTTCGCGTTTTATTTACGCAATATCGTGTATAACTTCTGTACATCGACAGTATTATTATTTTTAGTGTCCCGTACGGAACACTTATAAGATCACTTCGGTGTCTGTCCGCCTGTCCGCCCGTCTGTCTGTCTGTCACACCCGTTTTCTCCGAAACTATTTGACATAGAAAGTTGAAATTTGGCACTAATATAGGAATTGATGATCTCACCAGAGTCGTGTAGTTTTAAAAGTTAAATTTTGACTTAAGGGGTTAGTTTTGAAGGGTGAAATCCTAAGTGATTTTTTTTTTAATCTAGTGGGGTGTCAAATAAATGCGAGTATCAAAAATATATAAAGTAATACTTACACACACTTTTCTTTGTATTATTTTTTAAAAAATCTCGAAAAGTACAATATTCTCTACAGGATGTGAGTTGAATGAAAACACAGCCCCACAAAAAAAAAAGTGGGGTATACTTTTGATGCGATATATCAGATCCGTAGTATTTTTTTGCCCGCTGATCACGAATCTGACGTCAGAATATCGCATCACATCTCAATTTTTTTCTAACCTCAAAAAATAGGTAAAAAATTAGTAAAAATTAAGAAAAATATACTCCTAAAAAATTGATTCAAGCTTTTTCATGAATCCAAAGATGTATTAATATGTATTCGGACACGCTAAGCTAATATTCATCGGTTGGATTGAGCCATACAGTTCTGTTTTCTTTCTAACCTCAATAAATCAGACAGATATAGTGCTTCTCGAATGCAAAAACGAATTCAAATTAAAATTCAACCGATCCTTACCAAATTTGGTACACGGGGATTTTTTGGGTCGCTGATCACGAATCTGAGGTTGGATTTGCAAAATTCAAGATGGCAGATGTTTTCGCGCCATTTTGAACGCCGAGAAAATTCATCGGTCGATTTTTATTCTTCTACCTGCATCCAGGGAACCTCCACGTCGTGACGGTGGGCAACGGTGTTACTCCACTAGCCGGCAGAGTCCCTGGATAACGGCTTAGATGCCATCATGGCAGGTAGAAGAAAGAGAATTACGATGCAGGGACTCGGAAACCCAGTATCGGCGGTTGGTCAGGGTGGGAAAGCGGGCCCGCAGCCGTCGTCATCCAGCGACCGTAGTTCTTCATGTGTGGGTGACTTGGCTCATGTAGAGTATAATGCTACAAGAAAACGGTCTCGCGGTACAAGGACTTTTCATTTGCTGTCAAACACGTATTGAGTAAAATGGGGTCACCGATAACGGATAAGATTAAAACCTTATATAAGGATTGTTTTAACATTGAAATACAGCACCAGGATACAGATTGGGTTCCCCACATCATTTGCAGTTCTTGCAAAATAATGTTGTACATCAATAAGAAGGCGATTAAATATTCCAGACCAGCAATATGGAATAGACCATACAGTGAAAATGATTGCTACTTTTGTATGAATGCTGTATCTAGGCATAACCGAAAAAATAAAAGCACTATTACTTATAACGATGTTTTGACAGTAACAAGACCAACTAAACTAATTCCGCCTCCTGAACCACTTGATGCTGATGTTATGGAAACAAATGATTTCACCTTATCAGTTCATGCCGAAAACATTGAGACTGTCGAAAAAGATTCAAACACTGTTACTAATGAATGTTCTAGTGACAACCTATCATATATTAGTGACACAGATAAAGAATTTCTAGCATACAACCATAAACCAGAACCAATACTCGTATCGCAGTCAGAACTTAGTGATCTAGTCAGAGATTTAGGCTTATCCAAAGATGGTTCAGAGCATCTTGCTTCCTTTTTAAAGAAAAGACATTTACTTAAGCCAGAAGCTACGATTTCTTATTATAGAAACAGAGATGAAGAATTTCGAAAATATTTCACAATGGACGAGGAATTGTCACTTTCATATTGTACCGATGTAAAAGGTCTAATGGATGAATTTCAAAATAACTCATACGATCCTGAAGAATGGAGACTGTTCATTGATTCTTCTAAACGGAACATTAAGGCAGTTTTGCTGCATAATACCAACGTTTACGCTCCCATTCCGATTGCTCATTCCACATTTATGGAAGAGCAATATGAAAAAATGAAGCAGCTTTTGATAAAAATAAAATATGCTGATCATAACTGGAAAATTTGTGGAGATCTGAAAATTGTAACAATATTGCTTGGCCAACAGTCAGGGTTTACACTTTATCCCTGTTATAAATGTCTGTGGAATAGCAGAGACAGGGAACGTCATTATAAGAAAAAAAATTTGGCCAACAAGAGAATCGTTCACTCCTGGTGAAAATAATGTATTGTTTCCACCATTGGCAGATCCAGGAAAAGTTCTTATTCCCCCCGCTTCACATTAAGCTTGGACTTATGAAGCAATTCACGAGAGCATTAGATACAAACGGCCCATGTTTCAAATATTTGCATAAAAAATTTCCGAAATTTTCTGAAGCTAAAATTAAGGCAGGCGTATTTGACGGGCCACAAATAAGAAAATTGTTTCAAGATTCATTATTTGTTACTAAAATGAATAAAGTTGAAAAAGCTGCTTGGCTTAGTTTTAAAGAAGTCGCAACAAACTTTTTGGGAAATAATAAAAGTCATAAGTACAAAGAAATAGTCGAGAAAATGGTAAAAAATTTTCAAAAATTAGGTTGCTTAATGAATCTAAAATTACATTTCCTGGACTCCCACATCGATGATTTCCCAGATAATCTTGGTGACTACAGTGAGGAGCAAGGGGAACGTTTTCACCAAGATCTGAAAATCATAGAAAATCGGTATCAAGGACGATGGGATGACCATATGCTAGCGGACTATTGCTAGTCGCTAAAAAGAGAAACAAGTCCTCAAAAGCGTTTGGGCAGAAAGCCTTTGAATAGGTCATTCGCTGAAAAAAAGAACAAGATACAGCCAAAAAAAGGAAAGTTAAGCGCGGGTCTAACCTTCGCAATTCTAGGGCTTAAGGGACTACTATTTGAGAGTATATAGTTTAAAAGTCCTGGTTTTGAGTTTATTGGGTCTCATTTTTAAAGTTACAGCGTTATTGAGGTCTATTTTTTGAGGTTACAGGGTGTGGGAGTCTAAGGTTTCAGGGTTTAGGGTTTAAGAGTATCAGGTTTGAGGATTCCCCAACTGTATACCAAATTTGGTAGGAATCGGTTGGTTTTCAAAAATTTTGTCCGCCATCTTGGATCCGCCATTTTAAATTTTGCAAATCCGACCTCAGATTCATGATCAGCAACCCAAAAAAACCCCCGTGTACCAAATTTGGTAAGAATCGGTTGAATTTTAATTTGAATTCGTTTTTTGCATTCGAGAAGCACTGTATCTGTCTGATTTATTGAGGTTAGAAAGAAAACAGAACTGTATGGCTTAATCCAACCGATGAATATTAGCTTAGCGTGTCCGAATACATATTAATACATCTTTGGATTCATGAAAAAGCTTGAATCAATTTTTTAGGAGTATATTTTTCTTAATTTTTACTAATTTTTTACCTGTTTTTTGAGGTTAGAAAAAAATTGAGATGTGATGGCGATATTCTGACGTCAGATTCGTGATCAGCGGGCAAAAATACTACGGATCTGATATATCGCATCAAAAGTATACCCCACTTTTCTTTTTTGTGGGCTGTGAAATTATCATGAGTTTAATACTTTTAATAATTTATCGGGTATATAAAAAAAATTCATGGTCATTGGTTTTCAGTAAAAATCGGAAAAGAAGTGTTCTGAAAACTCATTTAGAATGTGTTTTGTGAAGTCATTAATCATTTTATACCTCCTTAACAAAATTTTTTATTTTAAAAGCAATCAACGTACGGAACACTAATTGCACAAGTTTGACTTGCACTTGGCTGGTTATTTAAATGATGAACGGAACAGAACGGTATATTAATAAATAAAAATTAACTAATTTTTATCGTAAGTACCCGACCCTCCCCTAGATCCTTGGACTTGACTTTTAATAATGGCGAAAAATTGAGGTTGAATAATTTTTAAATTACATGTCATTTTTAGGGAGTAATGATCGAAAATTTTAGGTAAATAGCTAAAGGATTTTGAACTTTAGTTACAGAAAGGATGTTAGGCTATTTGTTTGTTTTGTACGGTACAAAATAGTTAATGGACTTATTTTGCAATTTTTTAATGAGATATTTTATATTTTGTTGGAATTCGAAGTCGTTCCTCTGTTACAGTGTGGTTCTTTCACGAATACATAGAGAAAGAAAATATAAATAATTTTTTAAGCCCTTAAAAATATTTTTACATTAGACATTTAGATAATAAATCAGCTATGTGAAACAATAAATTAGAAAATGAATTAGTATGCAAAGCAACAGAATCAGTTAAACCTATTCCATTTTAAAAAAATGCTAATATGAAGCAAGAGTTATCTAATTCATAAAAAAAAACGGGCAAATGAAAGTTGGACTGGCGTAATTATTGTTCCGTACCAAGATTGTTTTTAAAATAAAATAAAATCCTTACTTCGGCTAATTTAATCAGGTTCCTGATATCATAAGATCCAAGAAGTATTTTAACGTTTTTTTTCTTAGTCCATAATGTATAATAGTTATATCATCTTAGCTACCTAACAGCCAATCATTCAATCTAGCTCACTCTAGAATCTAGTAATAAAACTGTAAAACAAATATTTACTACCTATTTAATTATAATCAAATTAGCAGTGCCCTCGGCTCCGGTCGCGTGGACTTGATTCACTACTATCGTCACTGCTTATTCCTTATATTACCTAACGTAATAAAATATCTGCCATTATTTCCCCTTATCTCCCATTATTTCTCCTTATCTCCCATTATCTCTACATAATTCCCATTATTTAGGCTTATCTCTGCTCATCTCCCATTATTTTTCCTTATCTTCCATTATTTCCCCTTATCTCCCATTATATCACCTTATCTCCCATTATCTACGCTTATCTAGACTTTTCTCGCAATATTTCTCCTTATCTCCCATTATTTATCCTTATCTCCCATTATCTCACCATAATTCCCATTATCTAGACTTATCTTTGCTTATCTCCCATTATTTCTCCTTATCTCCCATTATTTATACTGATCTCCCATTATCTCACCTTATCTCCCATTATCTAGGCTTATATCGAATTATATAGAACATATGTATAAATTTATAAAAACACGTAAATCGGATAAGTAGTTCTCAAGTGATAAGCGGACTAACGGACAGACAGAGAGACGTTGCATTTTATATATATCATATTCTTTGCAGCATAATATTGATCCATATTTATTGGTTTGGGCAATGTATTGCAAGAGAACGCGCTAACGATTACCTTTTTTTCGACTTGATTCACCATTATCGTCACTGCTTTTTCCGTATGTTACCTAACGCAATAAAATATATCCTATAATCTGGCCAGAGAACATATGTATATTTAAAAAAAAGCACGTAAATCGGATAAGTGGTTCTCCAGTGGTAAGCGCACTAACGGATAGATAGACAGACAGACAGAGAGACGTTGCATTTTATATGTATTAAAGATATTCTTTGCTACATCATATTGTTCCGTATTTAATGGTTTAGCATGTTTAAAAAAAAGCACGTAATACGGATAAGTGGTTCTCCAGTGGTAAGCGCACTAACGGACAGACAGAGAGACTTTGCATTTTATGTATATCATAGATATAGATTATTATTATTATATAACCTGGCCAAAGAATATATGTATGAATTTAAAAAAAGACACGTAAATCGGATAAGTGATTCTCGCGTGATACACGCAGTAATAGACAGACAGACAGACAGAGAGACATTGCATGTTATATATATTATAGATTATAGATATTCTCTGCTACATAATTTTGTTCCATATTTAATGGTTTAGGCTGTGTATTGCAAGAGAACGCGCTAGCGACATACTTTTTTCCGACTTCAGTCACTATTATCGTCACTGCTCGTTCCTTATGCTACCTATCGTAATAAAATATAGCCTATAACCTGGCCAGAAATGATATGTATGTTTAAAAAAAAAAAGTACGTAAATGGGATAAGTGGTTCTCCAGTGATAAGCGCACTAAGGGACAGACAGACAGAGATACGTTGCATTTTATATATATTATAGATGTAATAAAATATATATCTATAACCTGGTTAGAGAACAAATGTATGAATTTAAAAATCACTTAAATCGGATAAGTGGTTCTCGAGGGATAAGCGCACTAACGGACAGATAGACAGACGTTGCATTTTAGATATATTATATATATATATATATATATATATATATATATATATATATATATATATATATATATATATATATATATATATATATATATATATATATATATATATATATATATATATATATATATATATATATATATATATATATATATAGATTATTATTATTTTTATATAACCTGGCCAAAGAATATATGTATGAATTTAAAAAAGACACGTAAATCTGATAAGGGGTTCTCGCGTGATAAACGCACTAATGGACAGACAGACAGAGAGACATTGCATTTTTTATATATAGATTATAGATATTCTCTGCTAGATAATATTGTTCTATATTTAATGGTTTAGGCTGTGTATTGCAAGGAATCTCGCTAGCGGCAAAGTTTTTTTCCGACTTCATTCACTCATTCCTTATGCTACCTATCGTAATAAAATATAGCCTATAACCTGGCCAGAGAACATACGTATGTTTTTAAAAAAAAAGTACATAAATCGGATAAGTGGTTCTCCAGGACAAGCGCACTAACGGACAGACAGAGAGACGTTGCATTTTATATATATTATAGATAACATAAAATTGTCTCGGTATAAGAGAAACACGATAGTAATGTACTGAAAAGTATATTAACATAAACCTCCACCATATTGTCAAGGCACATGGTTTACATAGTTTTTTTTTTATACTAAATAAATTATCACACATAATGCACTAATGATAATTTTTGCTTAGTCTACACTTTATGGAGACTATTCCAAATTGTTTTGATCGGTACTCTTGGAGATAGAGTGGAGACAGAAAGTTTTGGACATTTTTTAAAAAATAATACAAAGAAAAGTATTACATTACATATATTTTTGCACTCGTGTTTCCACAAGCTTTCATTTGATACCCCACTCGATGTCTTGGTATTTCCTTTTTCACTTCCGATTTTACTCTCCAAAACTAACCCCTTAAGACGAAATTGAACTTTTAAAGCTATACAGCTCCGATTGAGTCACCCATACTTGGTTCACTTTAAAACCTTTTTTTTTTCGAGTATTATATTCAGACGACTCTCCTTTTTCAGATGCCATGTAGTAGTAAAACGAATGACAATCAACCGCTTCATCTACTAGGGTGTGAAACCGTAGATTCATGTCAATACCTTGGGTCTCTAATTACCAATACCGGTCAGTGTCACTCAGAAATACTTAGGAGACCCTCAATTGCTCGCTCTACAACAACAAATTTAGTCAAAATATGGAAAGACTCGAGCATCTCGCAATCGACTAAGTTAAGGCTCGCAAGAACGCTTATATTTCCGATCGCAAAATATGCATGGGAAACATGGACGATAAAGAAAGCTGACAGAAATAAAATTGCTGCATTTGAGATGTGGGTGTATCGTCGAATCCTCAGGATATCGTGGGAAAAACATCGAACTAACCAGTCTACTTTACAAGAACTAAAAATCACTAAAAGACTGAACCAGACTTATTTGAGGTGAGAAGACATGAACTGGAGTCACTAATTATAAAGGAAATGTCGCATATTCGCAATTACTTATATATTCTAGTTTTAATCATTTGTCACAATATAACTAATTTCTCTCTTCCATGACCACGAATATTGTTCAATACAGAGTTTGGTACGAAGTATTGAGCTCTTCCCAACATGTATTGTATTGTATTATATATATATATATATATATATATATATATATATATATATATATATATATATATATATATATATATATATATATATTCGTCTAACGTTTCGCCAAAACCTTATTTGGCATTTTTAAGTGCTTCCGCTGCTGCTGCTACTCGATACTGTGATCTTGCTGCTGCTACCGCTCGAAGCTAACTGAGAAACTGACTTGCGGTGGCCCTTTTTTATAGGTCGGCGTCTACGCAGATTGTAGGTGGGGGGGTCGGAAGTGTTCGTCCGAGCATCCGTATTTGCCGGATCGATGGTAATTACGGATTCCGGCGCTATGCTGACTGTTGCCTTCTCGATGTTTTGCTTATTCCTTGGTTTAGCTAGTAAACCCTTCCATGTAGTGGAGATATTCATCGCATCATCTTGCTTATTTAGCTGTCCATTTCTTTCGATTTCCAATGTGTTTCTGACTATGCGTGTTTTGTAATGTGAAATCAAAGCTCTTTGTTTAGATCTCTCAAAATTGATGTTGATGTGACCAGTATTAAGATGGTGCTGAAAAAGAGCTGATGTTTGTTTGTTTTTGATACTTATTTTATGTTCTTGGATCCGGGTGGAGATTCTTCTGTTTGTTTGTCCTATGTACAATTTGTGGCCGTCTCCGCATGGGATGCTGTAAACTCCATGGTTTTACAGTTTTTTCTTGTCCTTGGAGTTACCCAGGATGTCTGCTAGAGTGTTTTGTGGTTTGTATGCTGTGCCTATGTTGTGTTTTCTCAGGACTCTTCCAATCCTATATGTAACTTCTTTCACATACAGTAATAGGACTTTACTCTGGTTGAGGTCGCGTTCTTCTGTCCTTGTCTGTGGATGGCGCTGCCTTCTAATGCTCTCCGTATGGACTGGTCTTTATATCCATTTTACTTAAGGGCCCTAATAATTTGTATAATTTTTTGCTGTCTCGTGTCTGGTTCGGCGAGTCGGTATGATCTCGATACGAGGGTGTTGGCTACCGACTGGATTTGGAATGGATGGTGGTGTGAGCCAGAGTTTAAATATCTGTTGGTGTGGGTGGGCTTCCGGTAGATTGAGTATTGAAGCTGACCATTGTTTTTCCGGGTTATGAGCACATCAAGGAAAGAACGGCTTTTTTCTTCTTCTACTTTCAAAGTGAATTGTATCCGGTGGTGAATTCTATTTAAATAGGTCAGAAAGTTGTCTAATTCATTTCGTCCATGGGGCCAAATTATAAAGATGTCATCAACATATCGTTTCGCACGTCCGTTTCTCAGTTAATTTCGAGCAGCAGCAGCAGCAAGATCACAGTGTTGAGTAGCAGTAGCAGCGGGAGTATTTGAAAATGACAAATGAGATTTTGGCGAAACGTATTGCAAATTCATTGTTAGACGAACGGATTGAAACCCGGAATTTTAATGTATATATATATATATATATATATATATATATATATATATATATATATATATATATATATATATATATATATATATCTAATACATTAATAATATAATTAATAAACGTTGATCAAAAAAGGTTGTTCTTGCATAGCCAATTCTTCTTTCCACTTCCTCTTCAGAATTCGACCCAAGATTCCACATATATACATTAAAACAAAATCATTTACCTAACGTGTACTTAAAACTCATTGACTCTATACAGTAATAAGTAGAGACCGGAGGATTATATGCATTTGCATATTTTCATATGCATTTGCATATTTAGACCATTCTCACCAATTATTGCATATTTTACTCAAAATCTAGTAATGTTGCATATTTTTCCTATATTTACAATATTTCTCGGTATTATTAGGCAATTGAATTGCTCAGGGTATTGTTAATGTCGCTGTCTGGAACCGATTTTATCGCCGGAACATTACCTGCAATAGTCTAAACATCTATTCTGATATTAAAAAAAACATAGTTTTGATTAGCACTCACTTTTCCCACATACCTGCGGGTATTAAAAAGCTTGAAACTCGAGGTTTGGCATTGACCGAATCAATTCAGTTAATGAATGAAAGTCCGTCAAATAAACTCCACATTGACAGATGTATTCCCGCGTAGAGTTAAAGAAAAGTTTGAAAACATTTTGTGCAATAACCCAGTTTTGAACCTTTGTGTCAAATTGATAGTTTTATTAATGGGACGGGTGAACTTTTGCCAGAAACAATAAGTGCTAGCATAGCACCCAAATTAAAATACTGCCCAATTACCTTAGTGGATGTGGAACGGTCTTTTTTCCACTTATATCCACAAAATATTTTAAGTGATCGAAGACACAATCTTACTATCGAACATTTGGAACAATACCTTATTGTTTACGTGTACAAGAATACAAATGTTAAATAATTTTAAAAGATGTTAAATAATTGTTAATTGCATTTAAACATCGTCGATAACTTGTTAATTTTATGCTGATTTTGAAATAAAAAACTAAAAATTACTACTTTTATTATTATTTAATATTGCATATTTTGACCCTTTTCATGCATATTTTAAGCATTTTTCATGCATATTTGCATTTCGAGATTTTTAGGTTGCATATACTCCAGTCTCTAGTAATAAGGAATCAGGCATTTTTCACAAATAAAAACCCATTCCTATATAATGGTGCCTTAAAAGCTTTAACCATTCCCAATGCAGTAAAAATAAAAAATTGATAAGAGAAACCTTAAATCCACCCCCAATAAAAAAGGTTCTGTTCCTAGAGGGCGTGCTATGTTCTTTATCCATAGTGGCGTAGGGGTACAGTCCCTGGCCAAATTATTAGACGCACTGCAAGATTTCATGTAAAATATTAATTACCGAGTGATATTGTACCGTTTTATTATTTTAAATTGATTTGTTTTTTATTTTTATATTATCCAATCAATTACCTATTTATTTGACATAAATAAAACAGCATTAATTTAGAAAAGCATAAGTTTATTAAGTTTTAAAGAAAAGTGAAATTAATGTTAGTAAAAGTCAATATTTAGTTGAGCCAACTTTAGCCGCTATCAAAGCTTTAATTCTGCGCGGCATGCTATCATGCAAGATTGTACTGTCTCCTGCATTTGAGGATGATGATTCCACACATGAATAATCTTTTCTAGGAGCTGGGTTTTGTTGGTAATCACATCTTTAGCCACTTCTCTTTTCATCAGCTCCCACACATTTTCAATGGGCTATTACCCGCCAATCCAACAGAGGGATATTTTTTTTTCTGCCAAAAAAGCTTTAACAGACCGAGCAGTGTGGCAGGGAGCTCCATCTTGCATGAAAGTGAATGGTTCCCCATTTGGAAACCATTCTCTGAGCTGCGGAATCAACCGATTTTGTAATACTTCTTTCGTTCAATCGGATAAGTGGTTCTCGCGTGATAAACGCACTAATGGAGAGACAGACAGACAGAGAGAGATTGCATTTTATATATATATTATAGATTATAGATATTCTCTGCTACATAATATTGTTCCATATTTATTGATTTTGATTGTGTATTGCAAGAGAACGCGATACCGGAAAACCTTTTTCCGACTTCATTCACTATTATCGTCACTGTTCATTCCTTATGCTACCTATCGTAATAAAATATAGCCTATAATCTGCCGGAGAACATATGTATGTTTAAAAAAAAAAGTACAAAAATCGGAGAAGTGGTTCTCCAGTGATAAGCGCACTAAGGGACAGACAGACAGACAGTCTCAGATATGTTGCTACGTACAGACGTCCAGTGCCCTTGCCGCTGATGACTGACCAAATCATCACTTTGGTGGGATGTTTAACCGTCGGGGCGACACAATCAGGATGAAACTTTTCTCCATGACGACGACGCACATACTGAGCTTTATTCTGCAAAATTTCGAATGTGCTTTCGTCACTGAAGCAGACCTGTCAAAAATAGGAAAAATATATAAACTTCCATGTTTATTTGCTTTATTTAACTGAAAATGATAATAATTTATCAATTATTGATTAAATTGCTGTATCTTACCGATCTCCAGAAGTCCACATCTTTGTCTTGCCATTGTTTGGCCCACTTCAGGCGCTTTGCTTTCATTGCAGCTGTTAACTTGGGCTTCCTGGCGGGGCGACAGGCCTTAAAATCTAATTCTTTCAATTTTCTTCGAACAGTGCGCTCAGAAGCATTTACGCTAGCATCCTGGAGTTGTGATTTTATTACCTTTGTGGTAGCAAATCTGTTTTCTACACAAATTTTCTTCAAACATCTCTCTGACCGTGGAGTGAAAATTGGTTTTCTCTACCGCATCTTTTCTTTCCTTTCGGGCTTAATTCCTTCCCTGAATCAATTTTCTTTTTTATGCGTCGTACACTAGCTTCAGAAACCTCCAATCTTCGTGATATTTCTCGGTTTGTAAATGTTTTCGCAATCACAAGGGCCTTCGCTTCAGCTTTTTTTACGTGGTGAAAGATCGCCTTTTCTGCCCATAATGAAAATAGTCCAATTACTTTTTTAAAAACACTGCATACAAAATAAACTAATAACTGAGTAGTATAAAACTGTTAAACAAACAATCACAGTCCATAAAGCCACAGAAACACGTCCGTACCTGACTCGATTCCGATCGCGACTGATACAGGTTTGTACTTATTTACGTTCATGTATCACTTTGTCAACACAGTGTTGCCATATGTTAAAAATAAATACAAATATGTAGTCTACAACAATTCTTTTAAATAAAAAATCAATAATATTGTAGTTTAAATATACCATTATTGCATAAAAACTCTTAAGAAACATAAAATTACTAAAAAAAATACAGTGCGTCTAATAATTTCGCTGTATATATTTCGCCCCCCCCTAACTACGTTATTGCTCCTTGAATTTGAAAGTATAATGATCAACACAGGTTATCCGTCGTCACATACCCCTTTGGCTATGCTACTGCTTACCACCCAGAAAAAAAATACATACCCGCATTAGATTTTTTACGGTATACAGTGGTTAAAAACAATATGGTATAGGAAGTGAAAAAAGAGCAGCCATAACAAAGCAACTTAGTGTCACGGGTGTTATTAGGAAACATATTATTAGAAACCTAACCCACATCCTTCTTCACAATAATTTATATCGTTTAACATTAACATTAAGTATATTGAACTTGATCAATTAATTGTTAATTACCAATTATACAATTATAGAGAGCAGCCCGAAAAGTTCAAGGATTTGACACTAAATTATGGGTCTAAATTCAATCTTCCGTGTCTGTTTTAGAAAATTAATGATTCAAATAATTGATTCTGCGTAAAAAATTATGTGACCGGCCTGTTAAATAACAAAATTGAAATTCTTTGGCGTAGAGAATGAAATTAATAAAAATAACGTTGTCGATTTTTTAGAATAAATACACCGTTTGCTCAAAAAGTGAACATTTTATTACTTCAGATGTTCTACATAGTGCCCTTCGACCTAAATACAATGTTTAGAGCGTTCACACAACCATGTGAAACTGTTACAAAAATCTTCTTTTGAGATCATATGGATGTTGCGAGTCACGGTGGCTTTAATGTCCTCCAAATGGTCATAGCATTGACTTTGATGTGAAGCTTGATTTTTGGGAATAAAAAAAGTCAGTAGGATCTAAATCAGGCGAACAAGGAGGGTGGTGGCGTACGGACACTTGCTTTTGCGCCAAAAAATGCACGAGAATCCCAGCTGTGTGAGCGGGAGCGTTTCATCGTTCCTGTTCAAGCCGCTGGATCCTTTTGCAATGTCGCTCCAATATTCTGCAAGAAATGGCAGCGACCACGGAAATGACATGTCTAGCAGTGATCAATAATTTTTCTTAGAAAAATGCCGGGAAACTAGCGGTTTACGTTTAGTGCATCAAAGCCGGTGTGCCCCAAGGCATACTGTCTCCTACTCGCTTTCTCATTTACATTAATTACCTGCTAGAAAGGACCAGGAACCCAATCTACAGTTTTGCAGATGACAGTGCGTTTATTTCTTTATTCACTTTGATCTCTCGAACATCGGCTACTCCCGCAAATATCCACCAGGAAGTCGTTCAACTACAAAGACCTGGAAGAAAATCTATCTTGGGGTGACAATAACCAAGTAAAATTTAACTCTACAAAAAGCCAGGCAGTATTTTTTTTCTAAAAAAGTTTACGTTGTTGAACCCGAGATAGTTATTCCTCTAGCATTGTCGCCTGTTGGCTGTTAAGTTGAGAGCAAATATGACTTGGCACGAACATGTCGCAGGTATAGCAAAGAAAGCTTTTCAATAGCTGGGGATATTAATTCGAACTAGAAAGCTTCACACTCCACAACAACTGTTAATTCTGTATAAAGCTCAAATTCGACCAACGATGAAATACGGCTCCCATGTTTGGGGTTCTGCCCCCAAACATACAACATATTGGTTGGATTCTATTTAGAGCAGATATCTTTTTCTTATTAAAGACCCAGAACTCACGAGAAACCTTGAAATATTGAAGAATAGTTGGCGGTTTGAGTCTGTTCTACAAGTATTTTCATGGAAAGTGTTCGAAGGATGTAGCCCGCTTAATTCCTCCCAGAGCGGTGCATGCTAGGAATACACATCGGGCTAATACATTACATTCGCATGAGGTTCAGCTTGCCACTTCTCATACAACCCGTTATATGGAGAGCAGCATCCCCTTAGAAGGGAAGAACTGTGTTCCTCAATGAATAGAAATTACAGCAATTCAAGACCAACTTAAATCGCTTTTTTCGCACACGCCTGTAACGCTTTAGGGATTTTCCTGCAGAACGTGTGTTATGCCCATAAAAAAAGCTGATAATAAAGGAATTAATTTCCAAGGACTGTAATTAGATCAGATTCTCCTTCTTCTTCTTATAGTGCCATCTCCGTTACTGAAGTTTGGCTGTAATCACGGCGAATTTTTCCCTATTCTGGACAATTCTTAATAAAGTGTGGGTATCCAGACCTGTCCAATCTCGTATATTTTTCAGCCAGGAATATTTTCGACGCCCCACACCTCTTTTCCCTTCAATTTTCCCTTCCATCAACAA
Source organism: Pachyrhynchus sulphureomaculatus (assembly GCA_019049505.1). Taxonomy (NCBI): domain Eukaryota; kingdom Metazoa; phylum Arthropoda; class Insecta; order Coleoptera; family Curculionidae; genus Pachyrhynchus; species Pachyrhynchus sulphureomaculatus. The sequence continues at coordinate 246,574,464 of CM032446.1, forward strand.
CCGGAGCAGTGAGTAACGTGGACCCCTATAGATATGTCCCAAGTAACGAGTTTTTTGTCTTTTAGTAAATGACAATAGTTCTTTTTCTCTACCCATTCGACGAAGCACATCTTCATTAGTAAGACGCTCTGTCCAAGAGATCTTCAATATTCTGCGCATGACCCATAATTCGAAAGACTCCAAACCATTCAGTGATCTTACTCCCAAGATCCAGGTCTCAACTCCATATAAAAGCACTGGATATATATATATATATATATATATATATATATATATATATATATATATATATATATATATATATATATAGATCTTTACAAAACGATAACGAGTGTCCAAAGAAAGGGTTGAGTCTGTAAGGAGGTGTCTCATTTTGAGAAAAGCCGCTCTAGCCATTTCATGAACTCGTACCTCAACTTCAGGATTCAAATCATTAGTCACCCAACACCCCAGGTATTTAAATTTGTTTACTTGTTCTATCAATTGATCGTAAACACGAATATCTGTTTGCAACCCGGGTGTTCTTGAAATGACCATTACTTTCGTTTTATTAACATTTACTTTCATGCCTAAAATATCGCCTTTCTTGATATATTGTTCATAAGGCGCTGAAGTCTATTCGCTGTATCTGGTATAATAACGGTATCCTCAGCGTACCTTAGGTTGTTAATGATTTTGCCATTAACTTTGATACCATCTGTGGCATTCTCTAAGGCCTTCTGGAATATGTGCTCAGAGTATAGATTAAACAGGAGCGGGGAAAGAACACATCCCTGACGAACACCTCTTTTTATTCCTATTTCCTCAGTCTCTCTGCTATTTACTCGTATTGTCGCCACCTGATCCTAATATAACATAGGTGAGTAATGAATCTGATGTCACTTTCGTCAAGGCCCATATTTTGAAGCATTTGTATTAATTGTGGATGCTTGACTCCGTCAAATGCTTTTTCGTAGTCGATAAAACACAAGTAAACGTCCTTCTTTTGATCGCTACATTTCTGTAAAAATACACTCAGCCCGAAAAGTGTTTGTCGAGTTCCAAATCCTTGTCTAAATCCGAATTGCTTTTCGCTAACATCTTGTTCGCATTTATTGCGTATTTTATGGTGAATGACCTTAAGCATTACTTTCAAAGCGTGGCTCATTAGGCTTATAAGACGGTACTGTTCACATTTGTTCGCATTTGGCTTTTTAGGTAATGGTATGAACACAGACTTAAGCCAATCCTTTGGTATAGTTCCTGTACTGTAGATGGAATTTATGCAGCTGCACAAGATAGAAATATTTTCTTCATTTAAAAGTCGAAACATCTCCGCATAAAGATTATCAGGTCCAGGAGCCTGTCCAGTTTTTGCATGTTTTATTGCATCCCTAACTTCCGCTGGGAGTATATTTAAAGAAATTCCGTCCGTACTGAGTTCTGGTAATTCTCTGTCGTCATCAAAGGTATTTTTAATGTATCGAGCCCATTCTTCTTCTAGCTCTTTTTGTTCGGTTAATATCTGATTACACAGCCCCACAAAAAAAAAAGTGGGGTATACTTTTGATGCGATATATCAGATCCGTAGTATTTTTGCCCGCTGATCAGGAATCTGACGTCAGAATATCGCCATCACATCTCAATTTTTTCTAACCTCAAAAAATAGGTAAAAATTAGTAAAAATTAAGAAAAATATACTCCTAAAAAATTGATTCAAGCTTTTTCATGAATCCAAAGATGTATTAATATGTATTCGGACACGTAAGCTAATATTCATCGGTTGGATTAAGCCATACAGTTCTGTTTTCTTTCTAACCTCAATAAATCAGACAGATACAGTGCTTCTCGAATGCAAAAACGAATTCAAATTAAAATTCATCCGATTCTTACCAAATTTGGTACACGGGGGTTTTTTGGGTTGCTGATCATGAATCTGAGGTCGGATTTGCAAAATTCAAAATGGCGGATCCAAGATGGCGGACAAAATTTTTGAAAAAACCAACCAAATTTGGTATACAGTTGGGGAATCCTCAGACCTGATACTCTTAAACCCTAAACCCTAAAGCCTTAGACTCCCACACCCTGTAACCTCAAAAAATAGACCCCAATAACCCTGTAACTTTAAAAATGAGACCCGATAAACTCAAAACTAGGACTTTTAAACCATATACTCTCAAATAGTAGACCCTAAAGCCCTAGAATTGCGAAGGTTAGACCCGCGTCTAACTTTCCTTTTTTTGGCTGTATCTTGTTCTTTTTTCCGCGAATGACCTATTCAAAGGCTTTCTGCCCAAACGCTTTTGAGGACTTGTTTCTCTTTTTAGCGACCAGCAATAGTCCGCTAGCATTTGGTCATCCCATCGTCCTTGATACCGATTTTCTATGATTTTCAGATCTTGGTGAAAATGTTCCCCTTGCTCCTCACTATAGTCATCAAGATTATCTGGGAAATCATCGATGTGGGAGTCCAGGAAATGTAATTTTAGATTCATTAAGCAACCTAATGTTTGAAATTTTTTTACCATTTTCTCGACTATTTCTTTGTACTTAGGACTTTTATTATTTCCCAAAAAGTTTGTTGCGACTTCTTTAAAACTAAGCCAAGCAGTTTTTTTTCAACTTTATTCATTTTAGTAACAAATAATGAATCTTGAAACAATTTTCTTATTTGTGGCCCGTCAAATACGCCTGCCTTAATTTTAGCTTCAGAAAATTTCGGAAATTTTTTATGCAAATATTTGAAACATGGGCCGTTTGTATCTAATGCTCTCGTGAATTGCTTCATAAGTCCAAGCTTAATGTGAAGCGGGGGAATAAGAACTTTTCCTGGATCTACCAATGGTGGAAACAATACATTATTTTCACCAGGAGTGAACGATTCTCTTGTTGGTCAAATTTTTTTCTTATAATGAGCTTCTCTGTCTCTGCTTTTCCACAGACATTTATAACAGGGATAAAGTGTAAACCCTGACTGTTAGCCAAGCAATATTGTTACAATTTTCAGATCTCCACAAATTTTCCAGTTATGATCAGCATATTTTATTTTTATCAAAAGCTGCTTCATTTTTTTCATATTGCTCTTCCATAACTGTGGAATGAGCAATCGGAATGGGAGCGTAAACGTTGGTATTATGCAGCAAAACTGCCTTAATGCTCCGTTTAGAAGAATCAATGAACAGTCTCCATTCTTCAGGATCGTATGAGTTATTTTGAAATTCATCCATTAGACCTTTTACATCGGTACAATATGAAAGTGACAATTCCTCGTCCATTGTGAAATATTTTCGAAATTCTTCATCTCTGTTTCTATAATAAGAAATCGTAGCTTCTGGCTTAAGTAAATGTCTTTTCTTTAAAAAGGAAGCAAGATGCTCTGAACCATCTTTGGATAAGCCTAAATCTCTGACTAGATCACTAAGTTCTGACTGTGATACGAGTATTGGTTTTGGTTTACGGTTGTATGGTAGAAATTTTTTATCTGTGTCACTAGTATATGATAGGTTGTCACTAGAACATTTATTAGTAACAGTGTTTGAATCTTTTTCGACAATCTCAATGTTTTCGGCATGAACTGATAAGGTGAAATCATTTGTTTCCATAACATCAGCATCAAGTGGTTCAGGAGGCGGAATTAGTTTAGTTGGTCTTGTTACTGTCGAAACATCGTTATAAGTAATAGTGCTTTTATTTTTTCGGTTATGCCTAGATACAACATTCATACAAAAGTAGCAATCATTTTCACTGTATGGTCTATTCCATATTGCTGGTCTGGAATATTTAATCGCCTTCTTATTGATGTACAACATTATTTTGCAAGAACTGCAAATAATGTGGGGAACCCAATCTGTATCCTGGTGCTGTATTTCAATGTTAAAACAATCCTTATATAAAGTTTTAATCTTATCCGTTATCGGTGACCCTATTTTACTCAATACGTGTTGACAGCAAATATAACAAAATGAATCACTGTTTTTATCACACTTATGAAAAGTCCTTGTACCGTGAGACCGTTTTCTTGTAGCATTATACTCTACATGAGCCAAGTCACCCACACATGAAGAGCTACGGTCGCTGGATGACAACGGCTGCGGGCCCGCTTTCCCACCCTGACCAACCCGCCGATACTGGGTTTCCGAGTCCCTGCATCGTAATTCTCTTTCTTCTACCTGCCATGACGGCATCTAAGCCGTTATCCAGGGACTCTGCCGGCTAGTGGAGTAACACCGTTGCCCACCGTCACCACGTGGAGGTGCCCTGGATGCAGGTAGAAGAATAAAAATCGACCGATGAATTTTCTCGGCGTTCAAAATGGCGCAAAAACATCTGCCATCTTGAATTTTGCAAATCCAACCTCAGATTCGTGATCAGCAACACAAAAAATCCCCGTGTACCAAATTTGGTAAGGATCGGTTGAATTTTAATTTGAATTCGTTTTTGCATTCGAGAAGCACGATATCTGTCTGGTTTATTGAGGTTAGAAAGAAAACAGAACTGTATGGCTCAATCCAACCGATGAATATTAGCTTAGCGTGTCCGAATACATATTAATACATCTTTGGATTCATGAAAAAGCTTGAATCAATTTTTTAGGAGTATATTTTTTCTTAATTTTTACTAATTTTTACCTATTTTTGAGGTTAGAAAAAAATTGAGATGTGATGGCGATATTCTGACGTCAGATTCGTGATCAGCGGGAAAAAATACTACGGATCTGATATATCGCATCAAAAGTATACCCCATTTTTTTTTTTTTGTGGGGCTGTGTTATTACCGTTTATTAAATATGTTGGTGTTCGTGTACTGTTTTGACCGGTAACTTGTTCTTCCATCCACTTTTTTTTTAGCCTTTCTTATAAGCTTTCGAATCTGTTTACTGATCTCTCCTTTTTTCTTCAATTAGCAATTTATTTTTAACTATAAAAATTTGACCGTTAATTTTTTTTGAACTCCTTGTACTATAAGATAAAAAATATCACAGACCGGTTGCTTGAAATTAGGTGCAAAATCCTGCCAAACACTATTTAGAAGAGGAAGTATTTAGAGATATTACCGGAACAAGCGTCCAAAATTATTGTAATTCAAATCTCAAAGTCACTAAACTTACGAGGTAAAAAACTTCCTGACCTGTCCATTGTCACCAAAACATTTTAATAAACTACACTTATTATACACAGTAGCGTAACTAGAAACGATAAAGCCAATACTGCGCTATAACAAATCAGCAGATTTTTTGTTTCAAAATGCATTTTACAAATTGTCCCATTAATAAGTCCGACGTTGTTTGCTTTATTGCCCGAACACAGAGGGTGCGAGATTCTTGGTAGTGGCATGAAACGAAACACTAGAAATATATTGGTTTATAAATGATGTATTTTTCTCCCATCAAAAAGGGTTTATTACCCGAACAACTTACCTTGCATTTTGAATTCCTTGCCTTATCTATAGTCTTCTTATATCATTCATAAGATTCTTCGGATAAATTCTGACTACAAAATTTAATTCATATTTCTCAAATGATTTGAAATATGTTGTACGAGGCTGGTTTGAAAAGTACGTGCAAAAATAAAAACTACTTATGTGTTTGGGGTAAACCTTTTTTATTTTTCGACATAGTCTCCTTTTAGGCTTATACACTTCGTCCAACGATGTTCTAGTTTGTTGATCCCTTCCGAATAATAGGATTTGTCCAAGTCTGCAAAATATCCATTAGTGTCTGCAATCACCTCCTCGTTTGAATAAAATCTTTGTCCCGCCAGCCGTTTCTTCAAATTGGGGAACAAATAGTAGTCCGAGGGAGCCAAGTCTGGAGAATAGGGGGGATGTGAAACGAGTTGGAATCCTATTTCCATTAATTTTGCGACCACAACTGCTGAGGTGTGTGCTGGTGCGTTGTCGTGATGGAAATGGACTTTTCTTGTGGGCCAATCGCGGGCGTTTTTCTTGCAGCTCGGTTTTTAAACGATCCAATAACCATGAATAATATTCACCTGTAATAGTTTTAACCCTTTTCTAGATAGTCGATAAGGATTATCCCTTGCGAATCCCAAAAGACAGTCGCCATAACCTTTCCGGCCGAAGGAACGGTCTTCGCCTTTTTTGGTGCAGATTCCCCCTTGGTAACCCATTGTTTAGATTGTTGTTTGGTCTCAGGAGTATAGTAATGTATCCATGTTTCATCCACAGTGACGAAACGACGCTTAAAGTCCTCCAGATTCTTCTGGAACAGCTGCAAACCATCCTTGCAACACTTCACACGATTCCGTTTTTGGTCAAGCGTGAGCAATCGCGGCACCCATCTTGCGGATAGCTTTCTCATGTCCAAATGTTTATGCAAAATATTATGTACCCGTTCAGTCGAGATGCCCACAGCACTAGCAATCTCACGCACATTAACTCTTCTGTCATCCATCACCATATCATGGATTTGATCAATGATTTCTGGAGTCGTAACCTCCACAGGCCGTCCAGAACGTTCAGCGTCACTTGTGCCCATATGGCCAGTCCGAAAATTTTGAAACCACTTATAAACTGTTCGAATCGAAGGTGCAGAGTCACCATAATGTTTATCAAGCTTCTCTTTAGTCTCCTGAGGCGTTTTGCCTTTCATAAAGTAATGTTTAATCACCACACGAAATTCTTTTTAGTCCATTTCTTGAAAATCACTCGACTTCCTTGATTCACACGAATGCCAAACACAAAGAAATAGACCAATATTGCTGAAACTTGGTGTGCGTTCATTCAAGAGATGCTACTAACTAAACATGACCTCGATATGCGCCGGTGGTGCCATCTCTCGGACTTTGCACGGACTTTTCAAACCAGCCTCGTATTGCCATTTAATTTCATAACCATGCACTAAATTGTAGACTTCCGCGAGAAAATTCATAAATAGAACTAATAGAACCAAGAAACATGAAAATTCATGTAACTATGACTAAGTTCCACATATTGTACACAAAATACGGCTTATACTGCATTTGTGAACTGCTTTTGACATTAAAAAAAGATTTGATCGATCAATGTACAGCTACACAAAATTTAATATCCCTTAATTTGGTTCAGCATTTTTTTTCTTATCTAAAGAGGTATATAGCGTAATTAGATGATTACGTCATTTGAAATCCAAACTAAAGCATCAAGAGCCTTTACATTTCCCTAAAATAACGACTTGGACTGCAATGTAGATGTGTAAAAAACATCAGGCCGTATTTCTTTAAGGATGACCGCACAACAATCGGAGCGACATGCGGCCATGACTTCATATCCATTTACCAAATTTGCAAGTTTTATAATTTATTTAATAATAATTATAAATAATCTATTTTTCTTATCTTAAATTTTGTTTGCCTGTGTATGCAGTACACATTTAATGAGAAGGTCCCAAGCTAACAACAAAATTATTTTGCTGGACACGATTATTCTGTGATAGAATCAATCTATAATATATATATATATATATATATATATATATATATATATATATATATATATATATAAATTGCAACGTCTCTCTGTCTGTCTGTCCGTTAGTGCTCTTATCACTGGAGAACCACTTAACCGATTTACGTACTTTTTTTTTAAAACATACACATTCTCTGGCCGGGTTATAGGTTATATTTTATTACGATAGGTAGCATAAGGAATGAGCAGTGACGATAATAGTAAATGAAGTCGGAAAAAAGTTTGCCGCTAGCGCGTTCTTTTGCAATACACAGCCTAAACCATTAAATATGGAACTATACTATGTAGCAGAGAATATCTATAATATATAATCTATAATATATAAAATGCAATGTCTCTCTGTCTGTCTGTCTGTCCGTTAGTGCGTTTATCACGCGAGAACCACTTATCCGATTTACGTGTCTTTTTTAAATTCATACATATTTTCTTTGGCCGGGTTATATAATAATAATGATAATCTATATCTATAATATATATAAAACGCAACGTCTCTCTGTTTACCTATCTGTCCGTTAGTGCGCTTATCACTGGAGAACCACTTAACCGATTTACGTGCTTTTTTTTTAAACATACATATGTTCTCTGGCCGGGTTATAGGATATATTTTATTTCGTTAGGTAACATAAAAAATAAGCAGTGAGGATAATAGTGAATCAAGTCGGAAAAAAGGTTACCGTTATCGCGTTCTCTTGCAATACACTGCCTAAAACCATTAAATATGGAACAATATCATGTTTCAAAGAATATAATATATAGGACATGCAACGTCTCTCTGTCTGTCTGTCTGTCTGTTCGTTAGTGCGTTTATCACTTGAGAACCGCTTATCCGATTTAAGTGTTTTTATAAATTTATACATACGTTCTATATAATTCGACATAAGCCTAGATAATGGGACATAAGGTGGGATAATGGGAGATAAGTATAAATAATGGGAGATAAAAAGAAACAATGGGAGATAAGCAGAGATAAGTCTAGATAATGGGAGTTATGATGGGATAATGGTAGATAAGGAGAAATAATGGGAGATAAGGAGAAATATTGCTAGATAAGCCGAGATGAGCCTAGATAATGGGAGATAAGGTGAGATAATAGGAGATAAGGAGAAATAATGGGAGATAAGGAGAAATAATGGGAGATGGCAGATATTTTATTACGTTAGGTAACATAAGGAATAAGCAGGGACGATAGTAGTGAATCAAGTCCACGCGAGCGGAACCGCGGGCACGGCTGTTCATTAATAACTGACAAAAGCACCCAAAGTCCATATTTCAGCAGTTATTTACTGTTGCTCCATATCCCCATCACTGGGAATTGACAAAGAAGCGAACAGAACACATAGTACTTATGATTTTACTAGAGCGAAATTAAAATTCAATAATTAATATCTCTGGAAAACCATGATTTTATCCTCGCCCTGAATTCCGCTCCTGATCTATGGCTGGAACAGTCCCCGACAGAAAGCGGCTATACTTTTAATACTGGGCTCTTATCAGCCAGATATATACTATTTGTTGTATCTTACTATCATAAGCGAGTTAAGTTCCCCCTACCTTTTACCTGTCACGCCACTGATTAACAACAAAAATATAATAAATTATGTGAAAAACGGGAAATAGTTTGTGTATTGTGTTATCTTGTACTGTTTGTTTCCGTTTGTTACGCACCTTTCAACAGTCGACACATATTAACAGACATCTGGTCATTATACCGACAAATAAATAATTAAAAATTTAAATTTAAGTTCCAGTTATTGCCTGAGATGCAAATCTAAATAAGTTTAATGGTAGTAATTTATTGACGACTACAGTGCCGAAATAAGGAAATACCTTTAAACCAACGTTAGAATTTTTTTCATTCTAATAAATCTGCCAAAACCTTTCTGGTTCTAATTAAAGGAAGGGCTTCGAAAAGAACACAATTTTTAATGAGGTGTTTGGTTTTCTCAATCAGTATTTTTTAATTATGAATACATTTTAAATTTCTTTATCTGTGTCCCTAATATCCGTAAAATTCTGAGATGATGTATATATGTATATATATATATATATATATATATATATATATATATATATATATATATATATATATATATATATATATATATATATATATATATATATATATATATATATATATATATATATAGATATGTACAGTACAATCCCGATTATCCGAATCGCGATTATCTGAGATCCCGCTTATCCGAAACAAACTGTTAAAAAGTAAATTGTATTCCCATTAACGAAAAAATCTCCATTATTCGAAACAGACGATGAGTGGTTTCCTTAACGCGTCGGGGACTCCCCGACGTCTAGAATTTCACCGCTGTCTATGTTTTGGTTAGTAGACGAGTGTTATAAGTTACTCATTACGTCTATTATTATCGCAGAGGTAATAGTTTCGTTTTAATAGATATTTTACAAAATGAAGCGCCATAATAATAAACGTAAACGTGTTGTTATTACCTTAAAAGAGAAACTCGAAGCAATTCAACGTTTAGATAATGGTGAACTTCTTAAAAATATAGCGAAGGATTTAGGTGTAGCCGTGAGTACTATTTCAAAGTGGAGAAAAAATCGCGAAAAACTTCAAAAATGGTAGTGTTTTGTCATCGCCCACACAGGCACGAAAAAGTATGAAAAGTGGTGAATACTAAAAAGTGAATGATTCTTTATTTTTATGGTTTACACAGAATCAAGAACGTGGAATACCAATTTCAGGAACAATTTTAAAACATAAGGCAGTGAGTTTAAGCAAAGAGATGCCGATTATTGAAGCGCCTTTAAATTTTTCTGCAAGTGATGGATGGCTAGACAGGTGTGTGTACGTCAACTGAAAGTTTGTGGAGAAAGATTGTCGGCTGATGTATCTGCTACAAAAAAAAATTGCAGAGAATTTTGAACAGCTTATGAAAGAACATGGTTTACAACCAGACCAAATCTACAATTGTGATGAAACAGGCTTGAACTACAAAATGTTGCCGTCAAATACCTTAGCTTCAAAAACGGAAGCTAGAGCACCTGATCACAAACGTAGCAAAGAGCGTACTGTTCTTGCATGCAGTAATGCTTCTGGAAGACACAAACTCCCATTATTATGTATTGATAAGTCAGCAAATCCACGAACCTTTAAGAATATTCGTCACAATGCTTTTCCTGTTTTGTATAAAAATCAAAACAATGCCTGGTTAAACGCGACTCTATTTAAAGACTGGTTTTTTGGAGATTTTGTTCCCAAAGTGGAACTTTTTTTAAAAGAACATGGATATCCTAGAAAATGTGTTACTAGATAACGCCCCACTCACCCAAGTGCGGTGCAACTTAAAAGTGGGGAAATAAAAGCAATGTTTTTGCCTCCTACTGTAACCTCTCTCATTCAGCCTATGGATCAGGAAGTACTGGAAAATTTAAAACGCAATTACAGGCGTTTGTTATTGGAACATATTTTAGAAGAAGTAGATGAAGGTGGCAATCTTACTGATTGTCTAAAAAAGATAAATTCGAAAAATGTTATATATTATATAAACTAATAAAAAAATATGTGTTATGAAAATCATTTAATATATTGAAACTAGTGATTAATTATAGAAGGGAAGACTGCACAAAAATAGTAATGAATAGCGGCTCTGTTCTATAATGGAAAAAATTCCACTCAAACGATATGATAAAACGAATGAAATGGATATATATATATATATATATATATATATATATATATATATATATATATATATATATATATATATATAGAGGAGAAGGGTAGTCTTGACCGACCAGTTAAACAGCAGTATTGTGTTCTTGGGGTAAGCGGTCTTTGGAAAAGAACTAAAAAGTTTTGGACATCTTTTTAGCTACGCCTAGCTTTCGAAAATATTTCATTTTCTTCATCAGGGCTACAATTACAGTAAAATATCAGTATTTTTGAGATTAAAAGTAAAGAACAACCCTATTTTATATGTAACATTAAAGTACTTATTGCTAAGTGGTGTGTTCAAAAATTGTTGTTTGTGGGGGCACTTTATTGCACTTATTCATCAGAAAAAAACAGAAAAAAACACAAGAAAACTCGACATATTCATCTCTGGGAAATATAATAAAATTTTATTTCATTTTGTTGGAAGAGTAAAGAGAATTTTGTGGCAGTCAGAGTGAAAACTCTTACAATATATCTGACATATCTCTTTAATAATAATCCCACTAATTTTCACTAACTTTTCAACTTTAAAACGATCAAACAAAATGTCAACGTCATTCTATTTTCAAATATAAATTAACCACAATTTAACTAAGAGATAGAAACACACTGCCCTTAGCAAAATGACAATAAAACATAACAAAAAAAATCTTTTATAAATTAAAATCATTTTTTGCGACCACAAAATTCCCTGTACTCTGTATAGTATATATAATATATATATATATATATATATATATATATATATATATATATATATATATATATAAATATATATATATATATATATATATATATATATATATATATATATATATATATATATATATATATATATATATATAATATATATATATATATATATATATATATATATATATATATATATATATATATATAATATATTATATATATATATATATATATATATATATATATATATATATATAAATATATATATATATATATATATATATATATATATATATATATATATATACATTTTTGTACTATAATACTATCATGGTGCCTAGATATGAATATTGATAAACAATGGTCTGACTATGTCCAGATTAAAGTTAATAGACCATCAAATTGTAGCAATAGTCGATGTGGATCACCATAGCATAACACGTGAGTTTACAAAAAAGTTCAGTGTATCACATATATGCATTGGACAGCGTTTAAAATAACTTAACTCCGTAAATAAACTTGATTTATGGGTTTTTCATATATATAAAGAAATTTATCTAATACAGTATATTAGCATCTGCGATTTGCTAATGAAACATAGACAAAATGATTGAAATGATTAATAACTGACGATGAAAACTGGGTGGTTGACAACAATGGTATTACAAAAAGATCATGAAGCAAACAAGATAAACCTGCGCAAATAACATTTAAAATTAAAAATCATCAAAAGAACGTTGTATTATCAGTTTGATGGATTACAAAGAAATTGTGTAAATTGAAATTTTATCTCGTAACCAAACGACCAATTCAGATATATATATATATATATATATATATATATATATATATATATATATATATATATATATATATAATGAAACTTCCTAAAATTTTATTGTGATCCTTATTGACGTTTCGGCACAGTTTGCCTTTCTCAAAATTTTCTTTTGTCGGGTTTAGCTAAAATTGTACATATTTTATGCGTAAAATGCTATTTGAAAATGCATATTTAATTAATTTATTAAAACTAAAATAATTAACTTTATGAATGTTCTTAACTTGGACGTGGATGTTTAGGTTAATATTTTTGTTTTTGCCCATTATACTGAATCACACAACGTACTCTTTTTTCATTTCTCGTTACACTAACCATATGTTAATTAGTTTTCATTGTCATTTATTTTATTTTAATACGACACACAACATGTAGACTGCATTTATAGTACTGCCATATATATTTGTCTCAAGTTATTTGTTCCTTTTTTGTTGTTGATAGCGGTTGGTATTTTTTGTATCATAATAGATTCCAATATTTCTCTATTTTTTTTTTTTTTTTTCCTGTTGTTCTCAGTGATTAAAATATTGGTTCCTTCATAATTAAATGTATGTTTCTTTTCCTCTTCGTGCTTTGTTAGTGCTGTTCTATTATCTTTGTCATACTTGTGTCCCTTTATCCTATTTTCCAAATATTGGCTAATTTGCCCTATATAACTACCTTCACAATTATTGCAAGGAATCTGGCATACATTGCTCTTTTTATTTTTTAGGGTTTTGGTTTTTAATTTTGAAAAGTTGGTTGCCAGTAAGTTATGAGCTCTATGAGCGATATTTATATTATGCTTTTTTAAAAAGTTTTTTTTCAATTTTTTGTGAAAATCCGTTTAAGTATGGTAAAACGATATGCTTTGTTTCTTTTGGGTTTTTTTGTTGTTGGTTTTTGTTTTCGGTGGAATTATAAAATTTATGTATCCGTCTTTTGAATATTTGGTTTATAAGATATACCGGATAGTTATTTAATTCCAGTGCTTTTTTGGTTTTGTTTATTGATTCTTTCCAATATTCTGGGTCTGTTAGGGATATTGCCCGATCCGCCAGACCAATTTGTTGACATAAATTGTTGATATAGATTGTTTGTTGATATAGATTTTCTTCAAATTGAAAATATGTTGAGTTCAACATCAATTTGGTTGCAGCACTAAATTCTTCTATTGGTATATCGGTAAATACTTTGATTTCGTTCCATTTTTTCTTTATAATTTCAATTGCATGACTCAGAGGTATACTGGTGTATAATGATATGACGTCAAGGGATACCAATATATAATCCGGTAGAAGTTTTATTTTTGTTAGACGGATGTGCAATGGGTTCATCCATATTCAGTGTGGTGGCACAATTAGTAATGGAGGAATTAGAGGAGAATGTCCTTTCCCACATACCATTTGAAATACCATTTTTCTATAGGTTCGTTGACGATTGTATTACTGTCATTCCAAAAAATTGTGTACAATATATTTTAAACAAGTTTAAACAATTACAATAAAAAACTACAGTTCCCAATAGAAATATAAATAGATAAAAAAAATAAATTTCCTTGACCTAACATTACACAACAAAGACAAAAGTATAAAAACAGAGTGGTACACAAAGCAAACATGGTCATTTAGATATCTAAATTATAACTCAAACCATCCATTAAAATACAAGAAATCAGTCATAATTGGTCTGGCGGATCGAGCAATATTCCTAACCCAAAAAAGCACTGAAATTAAATAACTACCCGGTATATCTTATAAACCAAATATTTAAAAGACGAATACATAAATTTTATAATTCTACCGAAAACGAAAACCAACAACAATAAAGCCCCAAGGAAATAAAGCATATCGTTTTACCATACTTAAAAGGATATTCCCAAAAAATTGAAAAACTTTTTAAAAAGCATAATATAATTATCGCTCATAGAGCCCATAATTTACTGGCAACCAACTTTTCAAAATAAAAAACCGAAACCCCAAAAAATAAAAAGAGCAATGTTGTATACCAGATTCCTTGCAATGATAGTGAACGTAGTTGTATAGGGCAAACTAGCCAATATTTGGAAAATAGGATAAAGGGACACAAGTATGAAAAAAATAATAGGACAGCACTAACAAAGCACGAAGAGGAAAAGAAAAACACATTTAATTATGAAGGAATCAAGATTTTAATCACAGAACAACAGGAAAAAAAAGAGAAATATTGGAATCTAGTATGATACAAAAAATACCAACCGCTATCAACAACAAAAAAGAAACAAATAACCTGAGCCAAATATATATGGCAGTACTATAAGTGCAGTCTACATGTTGAGTGTCGTCCCAATTTTGAAATTAAAATAAAATAAATGACAATGAAAACTAATTAACATATGGTGAGTGTAACGAAAAATGAAAAAAGAGTTCATTGTGATTTAGTGAAATGGGTAAAGACAAATATTAACCTACACATCCACGTATAAGGTAAGAACACCCATAAAGTTAATTATTTTAGTTTTAATAAATTAATAAGATATGCATTTTCAAATAGCATTTTACGAATAAAATACGTACAATTTTAGCCAAACCCGACAAAAAAAAAATTGAGAAAGGCAAACTCTACCGAAACGTCAATAAAAAGAAAGGATCACAATAAAATTTAGGAAGTTTTCATTCTATAGATGACCTCCAAACCCAAGAAAATTGAAAAATAAATAAAATAAAAATAAATATATATATATATATATATATATATATATATATATATATATATATATATATATATATATATATATATATATATATATGTATATATATATATATATATATATATATATATATATATATATATATATATATTCAACCACTAACCTAACTCAACTCCAGTTAATTCCAAACTTTTCTCTTGATATAGTAGCTGTATTTTTTTGGTGCAACATTATAATGCCGTACATGTTTCATTCAATTTTGTATCTACCGCGATATAAAATGCACCAAAAAAAATAAATAAATTGGAAAGTTGCGTGTTTAAAGTGATCATTTATTTACGCTGAAGACGTCGGGTAATTTGTTATGTTTAGTTCTTACATCAAGATTATATTAAAAAACGACATTATTAAGATTAAAGATTAGTGTTTCTTAAATTTTGGTTTCCACAAAATCTGATTAAGGCTCCGCCTATTAAAACTATAAAAAAATTTAGAAGTTGTACTTATTAAAATCACGAAATTTTGATTTTGTAATGCTAAAATGGCATTTAATGATTTTTTGTTTCCAATGCCAAAAAAAAACTATTGTATTAGGGAAAAATTACTTTCCAAAATTTTTGCTTTCCCTACTATTTTAAGGTTCCTAGAATACGCAAAATATACTTTACGAAATTTACTCTGGAGATAAGGGCGATTCGCCACGTGGTTTATAACATTTATAGATATGCTCCCTTAAATTTGCTGTTTATATATATATATATATATATATATATATATATATATATATATATATATATATATATATATATCTATATATATATATATATAT
Organism: Pachyrhynchus sulphureomaculatus; assembly: GCA_019049505.1. Taxonomy (NCBI): domain Eukaryota; kingdom Metazoa; phylum Arthropoda; class Insecta; order Coleoptera; family Curculionidae; genus Pachyrhynchus; species Pachyrhynchus sulphureomaculatus. Next base: position 246,590,629 of record CM032446.1, read on the forward strand.
ATATATATATATATATATATATATATATATATATATTAACAATTAGCCTCATAAGTAATCCTTTAAAAACATTTCTGAAAATGATTTACAGAAGAATAAACAAGTTGTGTCAGCTACACAATTCGGCTTTCGTGATGCCATTGGAAACAGAGAGGCCTTATTTTCTATGCAGGTTTATACGATGTAAAGATGTCAATTGTGACGAATATTTGTGCCTGATCCACTACCACAAAGTCTTTGATAGAGTCCAACATCACAAAAAGGTTGGAATTCTGAAAGACCTTGAGCTAGATGAAAACCAGATGGCATTTATGGAAGCAGAAGGGGAGCATTCAGAAGCAATATCGATTGAGCGTGGAGTAAGGGAAGATTATGACTTGTCTCCACTATTGTTTAATATGTACCCTGAGCAAATTTTCAGAGAGGCACTGGAAAAGGCTGACGAAGGATTACGGCTTAATAGTAAGCGAGTAAATAATATTCGCTATACTGACGATATGGCGGTTATGGCTGATAACTTAAAGAGTCTACAACATCTTATTACAAAAGTAAACGAAGTCAGTAATCGATATGGACTCGAACTTAATATCAGCGAAACAAGGTACATTGTACTCAGCAAGTCTCCGGTTTTGCTACCTTGTTGGTGGTTTATAAACAAAAAATACAAAGAACTCCACAATATTCATTTCTAGGCACCATGATAGTATTATAGTACAAAAATGTATATATATATATATATATATATATATATATATATATATATATATATGTATATATATATATATATATATATATATATATATATATATATATAAATATATAAATATATATATATATATATATATATATATATATATATATATATATATATATATATATATATATATATATATATATATATATATATATATGGGCCCTTAGATGACAACAGTCACGAACCTAAAATATATCAAACTACCATTTATACCCGAATTAACTAACAAAATAGTAAAAATTTTTAAAAAAGTTCCTCACCTAAGGATTGCAAAATATAATACCTGAGTAATTTGGACCAGGTTCAGTAAAGTTAAACAAAAAACTCCTCTTTTTTATAACAACAATATAGTATACAAGATATCCTGTCTAGATTGTAATGGTGTCTACATTGGACAAACATCTCAATGGCTCAAGCAGAGAGTAACACAGCACAGGAGTGATTGCTTAATAGGAAAGAACTCTTGTGCTGCAACGAACCATCATATATCAACGGGACACCAATTGGATTTTAAGAATGTAAAGATTCTGGAACAAGGAAACAATCATAAAAAACGCTTGTTCCTTGAGATGTGTCACATTAACAAAGAAACACATTTCCATCAAATTATAAGTTAGACACCAACAATTTGACTAATATATACTGTAATATTTTAAATAACTTAACATCATACAATTAATAGTCATATCCTATTTACTAACAATGTACAAAATAACATTTTCTATACTGAACCACTGTTCAGATTTCTGAAGAAATAAACACAATAAATAACAACAGTGTCATTGCAGCCAGAGCCACAGTATGTTGTTTCGTCTTGTCTGTTCGTTGTTCTGTTAGTTATATATATTTAAATTGAATGTATTTTTTGTGATACCTCTTCCAATGGAGGAATACTTTGGTTGGTGAGTTTTTTCCGTTTTGTAATATGATAAACTTACAAAAGACTGCTTTGTCATTTTTTAGTTTTTAACTCCAGATGAAGCTGAAAAAATATCAGCGAAATATAGAGTTTTTCTTTAACAACAAATAAGTATTTTATTCAAGACCGCTTTCCCGAAATCTCTACACTTTCTTTATATATATATATATATATATATATATATATATATATATATATATATATATATATATATATATACATTTTTGTACTATAATACTATCATGGTGCCTAGATATGAATATTGTGGAGTTCTTTGTATTTTTTGTTTATAAACCATCAACAAGGTAGCAAAACCGGAGACTTGCTGAGTACAATGTACCTTGTTTCGCTGATATTAAGTTCGAGTCCATATCGATTACTGACTTCGTTTACTTTTGTAATAAGATGTCGTAGACTCTTTAAGTTATCAGCCATAACCGCCATATCGTCAGTATAGCGAATATTATTTACTCGCTTACTATTAAGCCGTAATCCTTCGTCAGCCTTTTCCAGTGCCTCTCTGAAAATTTGCTCAGGGTACATATTAAACAATAGTGGAGACAAGTCATAATCTTCCCTTACTCCCACGCTCAATCGATATTGCTTCTGAATGCTCCCCTTCTGCTTCCATAAATGCCATCTGGTTTTCATCTAGCTCAAGGTCTTTCAGAATTCCAACCTTTTTGTGATGTTGGACTCTATCAAAGACTTTGTGGTAGTGGATCAGGCACAAATATTCGTCACAATTGACATCTTTACATCGTCTAAACCTGCATAGAAAATAAGGCCTCTCTGTTTCCAATGGCATCACGAAAGCCGAATTGTGTAGCTGACACAACTTGTTTATTCTTCTGTAAATCATTTTCAGAAATGTTTTTTAAAAAGATTACTTATGAGGCTAATTGTTATACATACTATATATATGTATATATATATATATATATATATATATATATATATATATATATATATATATAGATATATATATATATATATATATATATATAATATATATATATATATATATATATATATATTTTTTTTTTTTATTGGTCTAGCACACGTGCTGCAGGGAAGTCCCTAAAGCGCTCCAGGAGCGGCACGAGTGCGGAAAAAGCGATTCACGTTGTTCTTGAATCGCTGTAAATTGTACTCGGTGGGAAACACAGCGCTGGGCAAATTATTCCAAAGGGATGACGTTCTCTATATAAAAGATTGCTTGAAAAAGCGTTGTACGCGGAGTAACAAGCTGAACCTCATACGGATGCGAAGCACCAGCGCGACGTATATTTCTAACATGCACCGCTTTGGGAGGAATTAAGCGGGCTACATCCTTCGAACACTTTCTATGAAAATACTTGTAGAACAGACTCAAGTCGCCAACCGTTCTTCGATGTTCCAGCGAATCGAAGCGAATATATATATATATATATATATATATATATATATATATATATATATATATATATGTATATATATATATATATATATATATATATATATATATATATATACATATACATATATATATATATATATATATATATATATATATATATATATATATATATATATATAATATATATAAACAGCAAATTTAAGGGAGCATATCTATAAATGTTTTATAAACCACGTGGCGAATCGCCCTTATTTCCAGAGTAAATTTTCGTAAAGTATATTTTGCGTATTCTAGGAACCTTAAAATAGTAGGGAAAGCAAAAATTTTGGAAAATAATTTTTCCCTAATACAAATAGTTTTTTTTTGGCATTGGAAACAAAAAATCATTAAATGCCAGTTTAGCATTACAAAATCAAAATTTCGTGATTTTAATAAGTACAACTTCTAAATTTTTTTATAGTTTTAATAGGCGGAGCCTTAATCAGATTTTGTGGAAACCAAAAATTTAAGAAACACTAATCTTTAATCTTAATAATGTCGTTTTTTAATATAATCTTGATGTAAGAACTAAACATAACAAATTACCCGACGTCTTCAGCGTAAATAAATGATCACTTTAAACACGCAACTTTCCAATTTATTTATTTTTTTTGGTGCATTTTATATCGTGGTAGATACAAAATTGAATGAAACATGTACGGCATTATAATGTTGCACCAAAAACAGTACAGCTACTATATCAAGAGAAAAGTTTGGAATTAACTGGAGTTGAGTTAGGTTAGTGGTTGAATATATATATATATATATATATATATATATATATATATATATATATATATATATATATATATATATATACATATATATATATATATATATATATATATATATATATATATATATATATATATATATATTTATTTATTTATTTTTATTTTTCAATTTTCTTGGGTTTGGAGGTCAACTATAGAATGAAACTTCCTAAATTTTATTGTGATCCTTTCTTTTTATTGACGTTTCGGTAGAGTTTGTCTTTCTCAATTTTTTTTTTTGTCGGGTTTGGCTAAAATTGTACGTATTTATTCGTAAAATGCTATTTGAAAATGCATATCTTATTAATTTATTAAAACTAAAATAATTAACTTTATGGGTGTTCTTACCTTATACGTGGATGTGTAGGTTAATATTTGTCTTTACCCATTTCACTAAATCACAATGAACTCTTTTTTCATTTTTCGTTACACTCACCATATGTTAATTAGTTTTCATTGTCATTTATTTTATTTTAATTTCAAAATTGGGACGACACTCAACATGTAGACTGCACTTATAGTACTGCCATATATATTTGGCTCAGGTTATTTGTTTCTTTTTTGTTGTTGATAGCGGTTGGTATTTTTTGTATCATAATAGATTCCAATATTTCTCTTTTTTTTCCTGTTGTTCTGTGATTAAAATCTTGATTCCTTCATAATTAAATGTGTTTTTCTTTTCCTCTTCGTGCTTTGTTAGTGCTGTCCTATTATTTTTTTCATACTTGTGTCCCTTTATCCTATTTTCCAAATATTGGCTAGTTTGCCCTATACAACTACGTTCACTATCATTGCAAGGAATCTGGTATACAACATTGCTCTTTTTATTTTTTTGGGGTTTCGGTTTTTTATTTTGAAAAGTTGGTTGCCAGTAAATTATGGGCTCTATGAGCGATAATTATATTATGCTTTTTAAAAAGTTTTTCAATTTTTTGGGAATATCCTTTTAAGTATGGTAAAACGATATGCTTTATTTCCTTGGGGCTTTTTTGTTGTTGGTTTTCGTTTTCGGTAGAATTATAAATTTATGTATTCGTCTTTTAAATATTTGGTTTATAAGATATACCGGGCAGTTATTTAATTTCAGTGCTTTTTCGGGTTAGGGATATTGCTCGATCCGCCAGACCAATTATGACTGATTTCTTGTATTTTAGTGGATGGTTTGAGTTATAATTTAGATATCTAAATGACCATGTTTGCTTTGTGTACCACTCTGTTTTTTATACTTTTGTCTCTGTTGTGTAATGTTAGGTCAAGGAAATTTATTTTTTTTATCTATTTATATTTCTATTGGGAACTGTAGTTTTTTATTGTAATTGTTAAACTTGTTTAAAATATATTGTACACAATTTTTTGGAATGACAGTAATACAATCGTCAACGAACCTATAGAAAAATGGTATTTCAAATGGTATGTGGGAAAGGACATTCTCCTCTAATTCCTCCATTACTAATTGTGCCACCACACTGAATATGGATGAACCCATTGCACATCCGTCTAACAAAAATAAAACTTCTACCGGATTATATATTGGTATCCCTTGACGTCATATCATTATACACCAGTATACCTCTGAGTCATGCAATTGAAATTATAAAGAAAAAATGGAACGAAATCAAAGTATTTACCGATATACCAATAGAAGAATTTAGTGCTGCAACCAAATTGATGTTGAACTCAACATATTTTCAATTTGAAGAAAATCTATATCAACAAACAATCTATATCAACAATTTATGTCAACAAATTGGTCTGGCGGATCGGGCAATATCCCTAACAGACCCAGAATATTGGAAAGAATCAATAAACAAAACCAAAAAAAAGCACTGGAATTAAATAACTACCCGGTATATCTTATAAACCAAATATTCAAAAGACGGATACATAAATTTTATAATTCCACCGAAAACAAAAACCAACAACAAAAAAACCCAAAAGAAACAAAGCATATCGTTTTACCATACTTAAACGGATTTTCACAAAAAATTGAAAAACTTTTTAAAAAGCATAATATAAATATCGCTCATAGAGCTCATAACTTACTGGCAACCAACTTTTCAAAATTAAAAACCAAAACCCTAAAAAATAAAAAGAGCAATGTATGCCAGATTCCTTGCAATAATTGTGAAGGTAGTTATATAGGGCAAATTAGCCAATATTTGGAAAATAGGATAAAGGGACACAAGTATGACAAAGATAATAGAACAGCACTAACAAAGCACGAAGAGGAAAAGAAACATACATTTAATTATGAAGGAACCAATATTTTAATCACTGAGAACAATAGGAAAAAAAACCGGTCAAGTGCAAGTTGAACTTGCACAATTAGTGTTCCGTACGTCGATTGTTTTTAAAATAAAAATTTTTGTTAGGATGGTATAAAATGATCAGATCAGTGACTTCACAAAACACACCCCAAATGAGTTTTTAACAAAGTTTGTTTCCAATCTTACTGAAAACTGGTGACCTTGAATTTTTTTTTTTTTATATACCAAATAAATTATTAAAGGTAATGCACTCGTGATAATTTTCGTTCAATCTATACCCCGTGGAGAATATTCCAGAATTCTTTCAAAATTTTTTGATCAGTACTTTTCAAGCTAAGGTAGGGGACAGCGATTTTTCGCTATTTTTTAAAAGTAATACGAAAAAAAGTGTGCGCAAGTATTACATTATATATATATATATATATATATATATATATATATATATATATATATATATATATATAGATATATATTTTACTCGTGTTTTCACAAGATTTCATTTGACACCACACTCGATGACCTAGTAAAAATTTTTTTTTTTTCACTTCCGATTTCACCCCTCAAAACGAACCCCTTAAGTCAAAATTTATGTTACGGTGGTATAAAATGATCAGTGACTTCACAAAACACACCTCAAATGAGTTTTCAACAAAGTTTGTTTCCAATCTTTACTGAAATCTGATGACCTTCAAATTTTTGTTTTTTTTTTATATACCATATAAATTATTAAAGGTAATGCACTCGTGATAATTTTCGTTCAATCTACACCCCGTGGAGAGTATTCCAGAATTTTTTCGAAATTTTTTGATAAGTACTTTTCGAGATAAGGCCCGGGACAGCGATTTTTCGCGAATTTTTAAAATAATACAAAGAAAAGTGCGCGCAAGTATAATATTATATATATATTTTTACTCGTGTTTTCACAAGCTTTTATTTGACACCACACTCGATTACCTAGTAAAAAATTTTTTTTTTCACTTCCGACTTCACCCCCCAAAACTAACCCCTTAAGTCAAAATTTAATTCTCAAAACTACATGGCTCTGATGAGGCCATCAATTCCTATATTATTACCAAATTTCACCTTTCTATGTCAAATAGTTTCCGAGAAAATCGGGTGTGACAGACAGACAGACAGACACCGAAGTGATCTTATAGGTGTTCCGTACGGAACACTAAAAAGAGTACGTTGTGATTCAGTGAAATGGGTAAAGACAAATATTAACCTAAACATCCACGTCCAAGTTAAGAACATTCATAAAGTTAATTATTTTAGTTTTAATAAATTAATTAAATATGCATTTTCAAATAGCATTTTACGCATAAAATATGTACAATTTTAGCTAAACCCGACAAAAGAAAATTTTGAGAAAGGCAAACTGTGACGAAACGTCAATAAGGATCACAATAAAATTTAGGAAGTTTCATTATATATATATATATATATATATATATATATATATATATATATATATATATATATATATCTGAATTGGTCGTTTGGTTACGAGATAAAATTTCAATTTACACAATTTCTTTGTAATCCATCAAACTGATAATACAACGTTCTTTTGATGATTTTTTTAATTTTAAATGTTATTTGCGCAGGTTTATCTTGTTTGCTTCATGATCTTTTTGTAATACCATTGTTGTCAACCACCCAGTTTTCATCGTCAGTTATTAATCATTTCAATCATTTTGTTTCATTAGCAAATCGCAGATGCTAATATACTGTATTAGATAAATTTCTTTATATATATGAAAAACCCATAAATCAAGTTTATTTACGGAGTTAAGTTATTTTAAACGCTTTCCAATGCATATATGTGATACACTGAACTTTTTTGTAAACTCACGTGTTATGCTATGATGATCCACATCGACTATTGCTCCAATTTGATGGTCATGGTCAACTGGACAGTCAGACCATTGTTTATCTTTGAATGATAAAATCATCAAAACGAGATTTAGGAAACCAATTTTTATCGTGTGAGGTTTTTTTTCCTTTTCGAAAATAAAAAAAGCTACATATAAAGGAAACGCTCATTAGATTTTCCGTTGTTCAACCAATGCCAACCAAGAACCATATAACTGATCGATACAATTTTTTTACTGAATACTAGTTATACTATCAACTGTCAAACAACAATAAAGATTTAACATATTGAGAACATAATTACACCTAAAACTTTAATTTCCAAATCGGACCACATCTCCTTATTCATGTATGCCGATGACACCGCCACCTCCAAGTCAACTAAAATTATTACCAGTCGCTATCAATATCACCGTATCATGCTAGCCTTCTAGTTTTAGGACTGGAGAATACAATCCACGCAAGACCCAAGTTATTATCTTTAGCAAATCAGCCAGACCCACTCCGGCCCTCCTCAAAATTCATGGAACCAGACTCCAGTGCACCAACAGCATTAAGTACTCCTGACACTTCGTTACAATAAGCAGCTAATATTAAAGGACCAAGTCACTGCAGCCATCAAGTAAGCCAACCAACTCCTAAGCAAACTCAAAATGATCATCAAGGCCATCCTCATCTCTAGCATGACAGCATTATGAAGTATTTCATAAAACATTCTTGTTGCTTCAAGTATATTCATGCTGGCGAGCATCACATCCCACTCCACCGCAGAAAGATAACGATTGAAGTTTGTAAAATCTGTGTTTTTAAAATCATGGAAATATACTTCTTGCGTAAGCATTTTAACATCGTCCACCTTGATCTCACAAGAGTAGGCAATATGATGCTCACCATTCGGAAATACCAAGTCACTGGCCTGAAAAATAGACAAGTCAGAAACATGACTAAACACTAAATCTAGAAATACATTACGGTTATTAGGTACGGATATAACCTGAGACAGGCCCAGGAAAGTAAAGTTTTCTGCAACAAAGTTTGCTTGAGAATCAGGTGTACAGTTAACCCCTAGACGTGTCCCTTGGTTACTCCACACAGCTGAGGGAAGATTATAGTCCCCAAATAAGAATAGGTTGGCTGAAGAATATTCATGACAGACCATCTCTATAGACTAACGGTGTTGCTGGTATTGCACCAAATTGGAGTTTAGCGGAATATAAACCCCACCGATAATAAACCTAGAATAACCATGTTTGAGAAAGATAAAAAGTTGTTCTGTAGAAGTGTTTTCGGTTTTGATCAAACGCGAGAATAATGTTTTTTTTATAAGCATTAGAACACCACCTCCGCGCTTCTTGACACTTGTCTTCTGAGTTCGATCACACCGATACACCCTGAAACCCTTTATTGAAACCTCACCATACAAAATCCTATCACTTAGCTAGCTCTCAATAATTGTAACAACATCGTAATTAGCACGCAAAACAGCATGTCTCAAGTCTCTGAGCTTAGTACTCATCTCCCAGGGTAAGATGTACATACAAAGAAAGAAAAACAAGTTTCATATTGAAACTACTAAAAATCGAGTCCCATGACCGGAACTATCGAAAAAAAGCCCTTAAAATCAATCGAGTATTCGATTATTTAAGTTTGTCGATTTTTCCAACACTAATTTTAAATAAATTTATACTCCAAAAAATACCTGAATTTTATTTTTCTGAGCTGATAAATAAAGAGTTGTTTATTTTTTAAATAACTTAAAGTTGAACAGATGCTTCACCAAATGCATCAAAACTCAAACATTAAATACATGATAATCTTTTTTAGAAAACTTCTCTCTCTCTGTCATATTCTATACTATAATGGGTTTATAAGAGGATTTTGTATAACCCTACTTTACTATGAATATATTGGCCCCCAACTGAGTTAAACTCATGCGTTATAGTTATTATTTCTCGTCATAAAAAGAAAGGGCTTTTAGCCCTTTTGGCTACACAGTGGACCTCTGGGTGGAGCTTCATGCAAAAATTTTCAAATAATATGTTCAATGCACTATGAAAACGATAATAGCATATTTTGAACGGATGGGCTGTTTACAGTGGCGTCAGTTTGGCGGGAAGAATACGTTACTTCTGTAGGAATATGATCTCGTAAACCTTGAAGTGCTGAGATTTATATTAAATCTAAACTCTTCTTAAAGGACAAACAAAAATTTACACTGCATGGGGTTTATAACCAATAATTTAATTGTTAGAGCAGAGTCAATTTAAACATACAATGTATGTGAATTTATTAAGAAGACATAAAAAGCCGGACAAGTGCAAGATGAATTTAGGCAATTACTGTTCCGTACTTTGATTGCTTTTAAAATAAAGTAAAATCTTTACCTAGGCCAAGTTAATTAGGTCTAAGATCCAATATATATTTTCACTTTTTTTCTTAGTCAGTAATCTATAATAGTTAGAGTAAATAAAATTATATCTCGGTACAAGAGAAACTCGCCACTCGGTTATGTTCTTACAAGTATATTACAAAAATTTCCACCATAGATCAAAAAACATAGTTTTCGTAGTTTTTTTTAATACCATTTTATCAAACATAATGCCCTCGTGATAATTTTCGCTCAATCTACACTTTATGGGGAATATTCCAATATTTTTTCAAAATTTTTTGATCTATACTTTTCGAGATAAGGGGGAGACGTCAATTTTCGGCAATTTTTTAAAAATAATACACAGACAAGTGGGCGCAAGTATCACATTATGTATATTTTTGAACCCATGTTTTCTCAAGCTTTTATTTGACACCCCACTTAATAAACTGGTAATTTTTTTTCCACTTCTGATTTCACCCCCAAAACTAACCCATTAGTTAAAAATTTATCTTTCATAGTTACACGGGTCTGATTAGGCCATCAATTCATATATACTGCCAAATTTCAACTTTCTATGACAAATAGTTTCGGAGAAAATTGGGACAAATGGAGAAACACCTAAGTGAACTCTTAACATTATTAGCGATCACCAATATGGCATGTTTGGAATAACGCAAATGAAGACTTTGGAGAATCTTGAACGGTTGCTCTTGACATATCCAAGGCATTCGACCGTGTTTGGCATGATGGACTGTTGGCTAAGCTACGCTCTTATGGTATGTGTGAAAAGTTCAGTTTGTGGCTCTCATGTTCCCTCAGAGAGCGTTCTTTACGAGTGGCGGTCGACGGATATCTTTCTAACACCTTTACTATCAACGCCGGTGTGCCCCAAGGCTCCATACTGTCTCCTACTCTCTTTCTCATTTACATTAACGATCTGCTGTAAAAGACCGGGAATCTAACCTACAGCTTTGTAGATGACAGTACGCTTATCTCTTCATTCACTTTGAACGCTCGGACATCGGCTACTCAGGGGAATATCCGCAGACATAAGGAGGTCATTCAACTTAACAAAGACTTGGAAGAAATTCTATCTTGGGTTGACAGTAACCAAATGGAATTTAACGCTACAAAAACCCAGGCGGCAGTTAACGTTCCTGAACCCGACATAGTCATGTCGGGGCACTCCATTACCCTAGCATCGCCACTCAATTTGTTGGGGGTTAATTTGGGAGCAAATATGTCCTGGCAAGAACATGTTGCAGGCATAGCAAGGAGAGCTTTTCAAAAGTTGGGAATATTATTTCGAACCAGAAAGCTTTACACACTCCACAACAATTGTTAATTCTTTACAATGCTCAAATTCGACCAACTATGGAATACTGCTCCCATGTTTGGGGCTCCGCTGCATTTGTTGGATTCTGTTCAGAGAAGAGCTGTTCCTCTGATTAGAGACCCGGAACTGACCGGCGGCCTTGATTCGCTGGAACATCTAAGAACGGTTGGCGACTTGAATCTGTTCTTCAAGTATTTTCATGGAAATTGTTCGAAGGATGTAGCCCGCATCCAGAGAGGTGCATCTTAGAAATACACGTCGCGCTAATATTTCACATCCGTATGAGGCTCAGCTTGTTACTCCGCGTACAACGCTTTTTAATATTCTTTTATATGGAGAACATCATCCCTTTGGAATAATTTGCCCACGGCTATGTTTCTCACCGAGTACAATTTACAGTGATTCAAGAACAACGTGGATCGCTTTTTCCGCACACATGCCGCTCCTGGACCACTTTAGGGACTTCCCTGTAGCACGTATGCTAGACCCATAAAAAAAAAAATAAGTGTCCGGTACGGAACACTTAAATAAACATATAGGAAAGACTATCAAAAGTTCCTGTAAATTTTAAACAGTCCAATAGGAGGAGGTAAAGGTGCAGTAACAGAGGCGCTGCAGACTCAAGTTGGGGCTCTCTATTGAAATAATATATAGAATTCAGCAAAACATTGTGACAGCTCCTTGTCGCTGAAACTTACCTTTGCCAATGAGTTGCTCTTGCTCCGGAGAGAGTGGATTCCAATTATAAAAAACACTGATGAGTACGTTTTGTTTCATATTATTTGAGCACCACCTCTTTAATATGTAAAAACTGATTCTATCTAGTATCAAAATAGGAAACGCCAGAGGTCTCACAAATCGTTATATTAAATACAATTGGTGTCTTATTATTTAATCAATGCAACAAAAAGTTTTTAGTTAAAATAAAACAATGGTTTATTCATTTAAAAGATAGAAAAAAAATGAAAGCACTAGTTCATCGAATTTGAGCTTTGGACACGATTAAAAGTTGTTGTGGAGTATATAGTTTCCTATTGCGAAATAATATGCTTAGTTTTTGAGAAGCTCTCTTTGTTATGCATGCAATATGTTTTACGCCAAGACATGTTTGCTTTCACTTAACTTCCGGCAGGTAGGATGACGATACTAGAGGAATGGCGTGTCCGGGTGTAATTACGTCGAGTTCTGCAACGTTAACTTTTTTCTGAGGAAACTACTGCTTGAGTTTTTGCAGCATTCAATTTTTGCTTGGTTACTGTCACCATATCGTAAAATTTCATCCGGCTCAACATTTTGCGGATATTTATATGGATAGCTGATATGTGAACGGACAAGACAAATGAAGAACAACGTACAATCATCGGAAAAGCTGTTCCTCGACCTTTCCAGCGTATCGTTAATGTAAACAAGAAAGAGAGTAGAACGCAGTATGGAGCGTTTGGTCATATTAGCGTTCATAGTGCAGGTATTTGAAAGAAATCCGCCAACGGCCACTCGTAAAGAACGCTCTATGAGGAAACATAAGAGTCTTGAACAAAACCTTACAGTCATATCATAAAAGTATCAACAGCCATTAATCCGTCATATTAATCACGGTCAAATGCCCCGGATATATCAAGCACTATAGCTAGAGATTTATAGCCAAAGGTCCAAGGACGTTAAGCCAGGGCTTCATTTACGTTGTGTAGATTTTATTGAAGCAAAAACTTTCGTCTTGCCATAGTGCCACAATTATTGTTATAATACAATCTTACACAAAAGGCACGATCCTGAAATAAAATGCTCTACAGCAACTAAATTTTAAAAAAAAAAACAGGAATTGTACTCTATGCCTGCCTATTTATATAACACCCTGTATAATGCTAAAACCTATGTTATATAAATTGTAATATGTCATTAAAAAGTGTTCTGGCAATTTCCTTAAAACACATAATAAATAAAATTTATTAAAACTACCAATATGCGAAATTTTCCTGAAGGGGGTTGTAATCCAGTTGACCAACCTTCCATAAAAGCTTGTTTGTCAATCCAGAATTTTTTCACTGTGTCCCTTATTAACCCAAGTCTCTCTAAATAAAAAATGTGTCTTTCTTCGGCTCGAAATTTTCTGATCGCTAATAAATATTATTTCTGTTCCAACAAATTATTTCTGTTTTATCGATAAGAACAGATTTTCTGTTGTGTTTTTCCCAACGAAAATTCAGGTTAATAAGGATTTTCCATAATTTCCATTCTTTTAAATCTGGTAAGTGCTGGTCTCCATGTTGGCACAGGTTTCCACAATTTCACGGACTTGGCTTGTTGGCTGTTGATGCACTAGGGCATCGTGGACGTTAAGTATCACTGTTTTTTCTTACAGGGAGAATGCAAATTTACAGACTCCGCGAAGTGTGACCGGGGCAAAACTGAAAGTTGAGGCCATCGCTGCCTGATTTGAACTAAGCCTATTATAGGATTTTGCGTTATTTTTATACTTACACACAGAATATTTATATTGCATATTTGGATACTTAGTTCTACCGATAAGTACTTTGGTTACTTATATTTCAATAACAGCCCAAATAATTTTATTGTAACGATTATCAATAAACTTTATAACACTGTAGATTTATAGTTCTTGTTAATTGTACTCGTTTAGGTCTTTATCATACAACTAAGATTTTTTAATTTCATCATTTACTCATTAAAATAAACTTTGAATAGCTTGTTGTAAAGTTTAGAAGGCATGTAATAAAATATATTTTAGAAAAAGATCGCACTCTAGTATAGAGATAGAAAATAAAGGTGATTAAAACTAAAAATGCACATAATTGGTAGAGAAATTTGAGCTTTGGATACGATTAAAAGTTGTTGTGGAGTGTACAGTTTTCTATTACGAAATAATATTCTCAGTTTTGAGAAGCTCTCTTTGTTATGCATGCATGCAATATGTTTACGTCAAGACATGTTTGCTTTTCACTTAACTCCCGGCAGGTAGGATGACGATACTAGGATACTAGGAATGGCGTGTCCGGGTGTAATTACGTCGAGTTCTGTAACGTTAACTTTTTTTTGAGAAAACTACTGCTTGATTTTTTGCAGCAATCAATTCTGTTTGGTTACTGTCACCCTATCATAAAATTTCATTCGGCTCAACATTTTGCGGATATTTATATGGTTAGCTGATGTGTGAACGGACAAGATAAATGAAGAACAACGTACAATCATCGGAAAAGCTGTTCCTCCAGCGTATCGTTAATGTAAACAAGAAAGAGAGTAGAACGCAGTATGGAGCGTTTGGTCATATTGGCGTTCATAGTGCAGGTATTTGAAAGAAATCCGCCAACGGCCACTTGTAAAGAATGCTCTATGAGGAAGCATAAGAGTCTTGAACAAAACCTTACAGTCATATCATAAAAGTATCAACAGCCATTAATCCGTCATATTAATCATGGTCAAATGCCTTGGCTGTATCAAGCACGATAGCTAGAGATTTGTCGCCCAAGATCCAAGGACGTTAAGCCAGGGCTTCATTTACGTTGTGTAGATTTTACTGAAGCAAAAACTTTCGTCTTGCCATAGTGACACAATTGTTGTTGTTATAATATAATTTTACACAAAAGGTACAACCCTGACCCAATAAAATGCTCTACAACAATTAAATTTAAAAAAAAAAAACAGGGGTTGTGCTCTATGCCTGCCTATTTATATAACACCCTGTATAATGCTAAAACCTATGTTATATAAATTGTAATATGTCATTAAAAAGTGTTCTGGCCTTAAAACACACAATAAATAAAATTTATTAAAACTACCATACCAATATAATACCTTTTCCTGAAGGGGGTTGTAATCCAGTTGACC
The DNA here is from genome assembly GCA_019049505.1 of Pachyrhynchus sulphureomaculatus. NCBI lineage: Eukaryota > Metazoa > Arthropoda > Insecta > Coleoptera > Curculionidae > Pachyrhynchus > Pachyrhynchus sulphureomaculatus. Next base: position 246,606,205 of record CM032446.1, read on the forward strand.
CTTCTATAAAAGCTTGTTTGGTACTCTTAATATTTTTGTCAATCCAGAATTTTTTCACTATGTGTCCCTTATTAACCCAAGTTTCATCTAAATAAATAATATTTCTTTCTTCGGCTCGAAATTTCCTGATTGCTCATAAATATTCTCTTCTCCAACAAATTGTTTCTGTTTTACCGACAAAAACAGATTTTCTATTGTGTTTTTTCCCAACGAAAATTCAAGTTATGAAGGATTTTCCATAATTTCCATGTTTTTAAATCTGGTAAGTCCTGATCTTCATGTTGGAAAGGTTTCCACAATTTCATGGACTTGGCGTGTTGGTGTTGATGTACTAGGGCATCGTAGACGTTAAGTATCATTGTTTTTTCTTACAGAGAGAATGCAAATTTACAGACTCCACGAAATTTGACCGGGGCAAAACTGAAAGTTGAAGCCATCGCTGTTCTGATTTGAACTAAGCATATTATAGGTTTTTGCTTTATTTTTATAGTTACACAGAATATTTTTATTGCATACTTAGGTACTTAGTACTACCGATAAGTACTTTGGTTAATTATATTCTAATAACTGCTAAAATCCGAAATAATTTTATTGTATCCATTATCATTAAGCTTCATAACACTGTAGATTTCTAGTTCTTAAGAATTGTCAATTGTACTCATTTAGGCCTTTAATATACAAGTAAGATTTTTAGTTTCATCATTTACTCACAAAAATAAACTTTGAAATGCGTTGATTTATATAGCTTACTGTAAAGTTTAGAAGGTATGTATGTAATCAAATATTTTTTAGAAAAAGGTCGCACTCTTGTATAGAGATAGAAAATAAAGGTGATTAAAACCAAAAATGCAAATAATTGGTAGAGAAATTTCGGACGCTTATGGTTTATGCCATTTTAATATTTATAACCCATGTTGTGTGCTATCAACTCCAAACAAACGGACTTTAATAGTAAAATGAGTTTAATATGTATTATGCAGTCGTTATAAAACTTAAGTGAAAACAAGCTGCGTTAATGATTATTGTAGTTACACTCACCTTAAGATAAAATATTTTTAGGGCCTCTTGTAACATGCCCGCTCCTGTTAGTTTAGCCTTCTTTTTTTAAGCCGTGATGCGGATTATCCCAACTGGTCACCGTTCAGATTTTACCCTAAGAGTTACAATAAAATATTTATCTATTCGTGGTGTATTATTTCGGTCATTGTATGTCCGAGATTTATTTGAGTAGCTACTTTTTATTAGTAGTAGGGCGAGTATAGGGATAATATTACTACCAACATTGTTTTGAAAGATGTCGTCACCCTAGAGTGGTTGTGGGAAAAACTGAAACTTGTCCGCTTTTTTCGTATTTCTTCATTCGTTAAGTATAGAGTATGTCTCGATTTGAGGCGCCAATATTGCGGTTTTGGACATTATAAAATATATTGGATTGTCGAAAAAAATATTGTAGTCCAGTCGTCAAAAGCAAATTTTGACGAAAAGCTTGGCATACAGGTAGTTTTTGGACGTAGAATACGATAAAAGTTTACTGCTCTAAAGTGTTCGCTAAGCCTACAAAATCGCAAATTAAAAGAAAAAATAAAGAAATATAATATTATATCGATTATTTTTTTTAGTTTTACCGCAATTAAAAAAAAATATATTTAAGTTAGTACTGTCGGTCGTAGAATTACCGTTCAGAACTCAATGAAACTTGGCACAGTGGTAGATTATAATAAGATAATGTACCAGTTAAATTTTTAAAGGGCTACAGAGAATCAGAACAAAGTTATTAATATTTAAAATTTTTGTTCTTTAACATTGAACCTTATGAGAAATCATAGTTTTTATTTTATTTCACAAAAAAATACCGTTCAGATTACAATAATAATGGTATCAACTGAAATTTTTTTTTTTTTTTAATATTATACGAGGCTGGTTTGAAAAGTCCGTGCAAAAATAAAAACTACTTATGTATTTGGGGTAAACCTTTTTATTTTTCGACATAGTCTCCTTTTAGGCTTATACACTTCGTCAAACGATGTTCTAGTTTGTTGATCCCTTCCGAAGAATAGGATTTGTCCAAGTCTGCAAAATATCCATTAGTGTCTGCAATCACCTCCTCGTTTGAATAAAATCTTTGTCCCGCCAGCCATTTCTTCAAATTGGGGAACAAATAGTAGTCCGAGGGAGCCAAGTCTGGGAGAATAGGGGGATGTGAAACGAGTTGGAATCCTATTTCCATTAATTTTGCGACCACAACTGCTGAGGTGTGTGCTGGTGCGTTTGTCGTGATGGAAAAGGACTTTCTTGTCGGCCAATCGCGGGCGTTTTTCTTGCAGCTCGGTTTTCAAACGGTCCAATAACGATGAATAATATTCACCTGTAATAGTTTTACCCTTTTCCAGATAGTCGATGAGGACTATCCCTTGCGAATCCCAAAAGACAGTCGCCATAACCTTTCCGGCCGAAGGAACGGTCTTCGCCTTTTTTGGTGCAGATTCCCCCTTGGTAACCCATTGTTTAGATTGTTGTTTGGTCTCAGGAGAATAGTAATGTATCCATGTTTCATCCACAGTGACGAAACGACGCTTAAAGTCCTCCAGATTCTTCTGGAACAGCTGCAAACCATCCTTGCAACACTTCACACGATTCCGTTTTTGGTCAAGCGTGAGCAATAGCGGCACCCATCTTGCGGATAGCTTTCTCATGTCCAAATGTTTATGCAAAATATTATGTACCCGTTCAGTCGACATGCCCACAGCACTAGCAATCTCATGCACCTTAACTCTTCTGTCATCCATCACCATATCATGGATTTGATCAATGATTTCTGGAGTCGTAACCTCCACAGGCCGTCCAGAACGTTCAGCGTCACTTGTGCCCATATGGCCAGTCCGAAAATTTTGAAACCACTTATAAACTGTTCTAATCGAAAGTGCAGAGTCACCATAATGTTTATCAAGCTTCTCTTTAGTCTCCTGAGGCGTTTTGCCTTTCATAAAGTAATGTTTAAACACCACACGAAATTCTGTTTCGTCCATTTCTTGAAAATCACTCGACTTCCTTGATTCACACGAATGCCAAACACAAAGAAATAGACCAATATGGCTGAAACTTGGTGTGCGTTTATTCAAGAGATGCTACTAACTAAACATGACCTCGATACGCGCCGGTGGTGCCATCTCTCGGACTTTGCACGCACTTTTCAAACCAGCCTCGTAGTTATTTAAAAATCGATGTTGAGAGCATGTTAGTCGTAATTATCAAATAATTAGAAAAAACTTACGTTTTGTCTCGTTGTTAATTAGATATGGCAGCGTCGTAAAAGAGGTTAGGACACGCGCGAAATTTGAACATGCATGGAATGGGATATGTTGGTAAGTGAGAATATCAGTAGTATAAAAATATTTTATTATAAAATATGAACAACTTTTTAATACGTTTATGTTTATCGAATAAATGAACAAATCACAAAATAGAATCAAATTAAATATTAACGATTTTTTAGTTATTGTCTTCTTTAGATTTAAAATAATTAAAAAAATTTTCTAATATTTTTTTCCTTTTGGTAACTTTACCAGCACCGTTCTCCTCTTTGCCTAAAATTTGGACTATACCAGGATATTTATTTTTTTTATATGTCTTTTCAAGCATTTTATAAATCAGGTTTGCAGCAACCATTTTTTTCCTCATACTTACAGATACGCAATCTTTTAATAATTTTAATTCTTTAATTGCATTAGGCAAATTTTGTGAAAGCTTTATTTTATTGCAGGCATCGCCCCAACTCAGGAAAGAACGAAGTAAATCATTTCTTGTAATGTTTAATTTCTTTAAAATCTCATCCAACGTGACTACGTCATGAAGGGCATCATGTGCTTTATCATTATTTATATTTACTGGAGTGTTCCCGTCGATTAGAAGGTTGGGTGTCACAAACTTGCCATATTCATCTCTTAATTTATTTGCTAATGCAATTTGCTTCAAATTTTTCTCGAATTTTTTTTGTGTAATTCTTTTGCCATTCCAATGAAATAGTTTTATGTATGATTTAATTTTGACTCCGACATTTTAGTAAACATACGTACATAACCTATAACTTGTTGATGTTTGCGCAAGATCAAGCGCTAGTGTCTCGCGGCAGATTTAAATATTGAATATTTTGAGTGAAACATAGTTACTCTGAGCATATCTCTATCTCTTTTGCTTTACGCGGCGTTGCCAAATCTAAATACTACGGAAGTCAATTGAGCCAAAGCACACATTTGAAACTTGTGGTATCGACAGTACTACCTTAAAATGAAATGGCTGCTTTAGCCTCGTCATTTGTAGAGGGAATCAAGCTTCCAACCTCATTTATGATTAAATTAACGTCTCTGTATACCGCTAAAAATTTTGAAATTGGCTATTAATTTCTCGGGGTGCTGATTAAGAATCTGATGATAGATTTGAAAAATTTAAAATGGCGGATCCAATTGACGGCCAGAGAGTACGTAATTTATTTAATTCCTTTCAGTAATTTAGAATTTTTGTATTTTCAATAACTATTGTACCTGGATGTTTAAATGAAATCTAAATACTTTATACTTAAAGTTTGGACTTTTATCTTTCATTTCTCATCTGTATATATATATATATATATATATATATATATATATATATATATATATATATATATATATATATATGTATATATATTGGGTCTGGGAAAAAGTTCGTGGCGTTTTCCCCGATAGATGGCGTCAATTGTAAATAACTCAAAGACACAGATCGCAGCGACACCACTAAACACTCGTTGGAAGGTGACACTTCGAGCGTTACTTTGAGTGTACAAACGTCGAAATTGGTGCAGTGGTTGGAAAGTGGTTTGCGTTTGAAAATGGAGAAAAGTAATGAAAAATTGCGCTATATTTTGCAATATTATTACGACAAAGGGAAGAACGCTGCGCAGGCTTGTGAAAAAATTTGTGCTGAATACGGTGAAGGTACTTTATCAAAATCTGCTGCGCGGAAATGGTTCACTCGCTTTCGTTCTGGTAATTTTGATGCGAAAGATGAGTCACGCTCTGGTCATCCAATCACTGAAAAAGCTGATGAAATTCTTGAAAAAGTCCAGCAAGATAGCATATCAGCAGTCTCGATATTGGTATGGAGCTAGGCATTGACCACAAAACGGATTTTTTTAAACCATTTACACAAAGCTGGTTGCAAGAAGAATCTCGATGTATGGGTCCCTCATGAGTTGAGCGCGAAAAACATGATAGACCGAATTAACATTTGCGATGCGCTGCTGAAAAGCAATGAAATCGAGCCAATTCTCATACGTGTCATAACCGGTGATGAAAATGAATCACGTACGAAATCGGAAGCGTAAAAGATCGCGGACAAGGGATGGTGAGCCGTCACAAGCGTTCGCGAAGCCAGAATTGACGCCGAAAAAGGTAATGCTGTGTGTGTGGTAGGACTGAAGGGAATCGTCCACCGTGAGCTACTTCCAGTTGGTCAGACGATTGATTCTCAACTCTACTGTGGACAACTAGAGAGATTAAGCCAGGCAATTAAAAGAAAACGGACCTAAATTGATTAATAGGAAAGGTGTTGTTTTCCATCATGACAACGACCACACACTCTTTGATGACCCGTCGAAAATTGCGAGAGCTTGGTTGGGAAGTTTCGATGGATCTACCGTATAGTCCAGATATAGCACCCTCTGACTATCACTTGTTCCGATCTCTGCAGAACTCTCTCAGTGGAATTAAGCTGCTTTCAAAAGAAGCCTGTGAAAACCACTTGATTCAGTTTTTCAACTAGAAACCACAGAAGTTCCTCACCGATGCATCATGGCTTTACCAGAAAAATGGCAAAGCATTATCGATAATAATGGGGCATATTTGGTTTAAATAAATTCATTTTCACATTATAAGAAAACCAGTTAAATTTTACTAAAAAAACGCCACGAATTTTTTCCCAGACCTGATATATTTTTTTTTAGTTCAAGTTGTATCATTAATAATATACGTTTATCAAGAACACTTTTTAAGGGCGAATATTACAAAAAAAGAGAAAGTTTTTTGAAATTTCTAATATCAAGTATACTTTTAACTGTAACTAAAAAAAATGTTCCGACTTTTTTTGACCATTTCGTACTGCTTTAAACGTAAAAATTCCGGCGGTGCACTACAGCAGGCAAATTATCACATTTTAAAATTAAATTTTTAAGCAACTCAAACAATGTGGGTATTTTTAATATTCTTATATTAAAACTTAAGGTATAATAATGATATATGCACAAAAAATTCGCTGGTCCGTTCGCGTGGACCTGATTCACTATTATCGTCATTGCTTATTATTTATGTTACCTAACGTAATAAAATATATCCTGTAACCTGGCCAGAGAATATATATATTTTAAAAAAGCACGTAAATCGGATCGGCCAAGCGCAAGTCGGACTTGCGCCATTAGTGTTCCGTACGTTGATTGCTTTTAAAATAAAAAATTTTGTTACGGAGGTAAAAAATGATTAATGACTTCATAAAACACACCCCAAATGAGTTCCCAAAAATTTTTTTTACAATCTTTACTGAAAACTGATGACCTTGAAATTTTTGTTTTTTTATATATAATGTGTCCCAAAAAGTTTTATACAAATGGAAAAAGAGTTTATCTTATATATTACAACAAAAAGTTATTCTCGATAAAAAGTTATGCATATTTGAAAATCCATAATCAATTATCAAAAGTTTAAAATATTTGATAATATACAGGACTAATAATTTATAATTTTCGAAATAAAATTATATTAGCACAAATTTATTTTGGATGTAATTGTTGCACTCTTCATTATAAATCATTATTTTTTATTTTTCCTGTATACCATCAAATATTTTTAACTTTTCATGCTTCATTATAGATTTTCACCATTTGTATAAAACTTTTTGGGACATACTGTACCACAAAAATTATAAAGGTCATGCACTCGTGATAATTTTCGTTCAATTTACACCTTGTGGAGAAAATTCCAGAATTTTAAAAAATTTTTTGATCAGTACTCTTCGAAATAAGGGGGGAGACAGCTATTTTTCGCAATTTTTTAAAAATGATGCAAAGAAAAGTGTACGCAAGTATTACATTATATATATTTTTGAACTCGTGTTTTTACAAGCCTTAATTTCACACCCCACTCGATGACCAGGTAATTTTTTTTTCACTTCTAATTTCACTCCCCAAAACTAACCCCATAAGTCAAAATTTAACTCTCAAAACTACACGGCTCTAATGAGGCCATTAATTCTTATATTAATGTCAAATTTCAACTTTCTATGTCAAATAGTTTCGGAGAAAATCGGGTATGACAGATGGACAGACAGACAGACAGACAGACGGGTGGACAAACAAACGGACGGACAGACACCGGAGTGATCTGTTGTGTATTCCGCACGGAACACTAAAAATACCTTTCCATTTGATGACAGCCTTACCAGGCTGTAAATATTTCATTTGTGACCAACATCTTCAGTAAAATATCCATGGGTTATGAGTACTGGGTACTTTTTTTTTATTTCTGATAAGATGGAAGGTTTATCGCGTACTGATAAAACCATCGATACTAATGAGTTGAGAATAATTATGCTGTTAGTCCGTATTTAGTTAGCGATTTGCATAAGTTTTTATTAAACTGAATGATGTGCCTTGAGTTTCCCTTTTAGAAGTACATTATATATATATATATATATATATATATATATATATATATATATATATATATATATATATATATATATATAGGGTTACAGGGAAAGTCGTCCTAGATAATTAGGGACGTTATAGTTTAGGTCGTTTCTGACCGATTTGATTCTATGATATGATGTCCTAAACTTAACCGTTTTCGAGATATTGAAGTTTAAAGATTTTCTAAAAAAAACATGTTTTTTTGCTTTTATATCGATTTTTTTTTATTAGAGGTTCTCGAGTGCGATTTTTTGGTTATTTTTAGTTAGTCTGTATGTCAAGTATCAAAAATCATCAAAAAAATTTGAAGTAGTTCAAATGGCGGCTTGTTAATGTTTCTAAATTACGAATTTTTACCAAGTGTTTCCTACTTTAAATCAATAAAGAGAAAAAAAAAATGTATGGAAGTTATTCTGCAAATTATTTTAAAAACTTTTACGTCTTTTTAGCTATCTAAAACGGTATAATATCTCCTGGATCTATTGAAAATTCTAAGAAAATGAGATTTCAATAGGCCCAAATGTAGAGTAACATAATAATAGAATTTAGATACTACCAATTACCGGTTTACTACCTGCACCTTCAAACAATAAAAAGGGTTGGGTAAGCATTTTTTCCAGTCGGGGTACTCTCTGTGCGAGTGACATTTTCTGTTCACTAAACATTATGAATGATTTTTAGTCTGCTCATGCGATTCGTCCGTGGTAGATGTGCTGTCCCGTGCTTTTCAAAAATATCTGTGTTTCATCTTCTGACTGTGTGAATTGGCTCGTAACTGGATTTTGATCTCTGCTTGTGAATATGGCAACGTATACCAACGAGGAATATGCTGACATCCTAATGTGTTACGGATTTTGCGAAAGTGTCGTCGCGTGCGTGAATACACGTGATCCTACTCGTCGTGTACCTGATGTTCGAGTATTTGATGGAACTTATCGAAGACTACGAGAAACTGGTTCCGTACAAAGACGTCGGACTGACATGGGACGACCATGTATCTTTGACGAAGACGAAGAAAACGATATACGACATCTCTTTGAGGTGGACCCAACCACATCTACAAATGTTGTCGCTCAACAGCTTGGTATTTCGCAAGGAAGGTATGGTTTGTAATGCATACTGTTGGGCAACACCCTTACCACTATACGCCCGTGCAAGTCATTGAAGAAGGGGATCCGTTGCGACGATTAGAATTCTGCAGATTTATGCTCAATACCGATGTCGAAGATGCATCTTTTTTTAAGAAAATACTATGGACTGACGAGTCGAAATTCGACAATGATGGTCTTACAAACTACCACAATGCCCACTATTGGGCTTCTAAAGAGGAAGGCAACCCAAACAAAAAAAGAACGAAAGGATCACAAACAAGATTCAGCTTAAATGTGTGGATGGGTATAATTTCAAATTATTTGGTTGGGCCATTCTTCCTTCCAGATAATTTGAATGGTAAGGAATACGACAATTTTTTTGCGGAACAATTTACCTAATTTGATGGAAGACCTACCTATTGGTTTGAGACAAGACATGTACTTTCAACACGATGGATGCCTAGCTCACTACAGAGGAAGTGTTCGTGCATGGCTCAATGACAATTATCCCAACAAATGGATTGGAAGAGGCGGACCCATACCTTGGTCAGCGAGAAAGACCTAACCCGATGGATTTTTATGTGTGGGGTCACATGAAAAGTCGTATACGACCAGATGACTCCTATCGAAAACGTGGATGTCCAGACAAAATAACGAATTGATGCGGCTGACGAAATGGCGGCACCTCACACCAGCGTTGTGAAAAGTAATTTAAGAAAAAGAATGAGAATTTGTGTTAGAAATAGGGGTGACCATATAGAACATGAATTATAATTAATAAAAAATATTAAATTGCAAGGTTTTTTGTTTTATTTGTGTATTTTTCGTATTTTCGCCTAGAACTAAAAATTTACTTTTGCTACCCCCGCTTTAGGTGTCCCAGCTATTAAACTCCTAGTATTATACCTTTTTTAATAGCTCGTAAAAGTTTTTAAAATCTGTGCAGTACAGTGATTTTAGGAAACACCTATTAAACATTCCTACTGTAGTAACCAAAATTTTTTTTGATGATTTTTGATAGACATATAGACTAATTAAAAATAAAAAGACGTCTAATAAAAAAAAATTTTATAAAAGCAAAAAAAAATGTTTTTTTTTTTAGAAAATTTGCAGGTTAAGTTTAGGACATCATGTCATAGAGTCAAATCCGTCAGAAACGACCTAAACTATAACGTCCTTAATTATAGGACGACTTTCCCTGTAACCCCATATAGCTAAATAACCACGAACGAAACTCAATAAGTTTTAAATTTTTTTGTATTGACCTAGGATGTCGTCATGTTGTATTTTTGTTATAACTGTATAATTGGGGTTTCTCTCATAATTAGATGAAAGTTCTAAACTTTTACCTAGTAAAATCCATCCGGTAGTTTAGTAACGACAAAGAGTATAAAATATAAATAATGAACATAAAAGTACAGTACGGTATAAAGCATTATTCTCCTCGAGTAAGCAGTCGGGTAAAAAACTTTTGGATTACATCTCCTGTACAAAGCGTATCAATTATATATTTTGGAACATTATAATTGGCCATTGTTAATTTCCTATTATATTCGGATGGTTAACTAAAAAAATTAGTTCGTTCTCGTCAACAATCCACTGCATATATAAACCGTAAGGTCACATTTTTTTACCAATGGGCGGTTCAATTTTTTTTACTCAGTAGGGTGGAGACCAAACCAACTGGTTACAATTCATATTTTAACCCTTAAAATCTGTTAGTAAATTGTTATCTACCGGTGGTGTATTATTTCTAGCATTGTTGTGTTAGTTTTATTTGACTGGCTTTTTATGGAATTAGTTATTATGGGCAGTTGAGCTGGTATAGGGATAATTTTTACCTTTTAATATTTTTAAATGGTATATCTTTGTTAGAATATAATGGTGGGAAAAATCTTAACGATTGAAAATATTATGCTAAGTGCTAAGGGAGAATATTTAATGATATAGAAATTGAGACCGAATTATTTCCATATAGTATAGTTTTAATATTAAAATAGCGTTCTGGTCATACTACAAAGTAGTTTGTTATGAACTATTTGGACGTAACATTCTCGTGATATAATTTTATGCATTAAATGAGGTGTTTGAAAATGTATACTATCCAGAAAAAAAGTAAGGAATGAAAAACGTCAAAACTAAATTGCAGAATAATTATGCCATTACAAATCGAATTCCGGGATCTTTGCACTCGTTCCACTTCCGTTTACCTCTCTGTTCGTCTATCTGCTTGTCGGTTTATCTAGTGGCACGACAATTTTCGATTTTAATGAAATTGATGTTCAATTTCAAATCTAAAGTACGTGTAATAGATGAAGTAAAAATGGAATCTATAATTCTTGATCAATATCGCTGAGGGACAAGGTCGTAAACCGTATGGGGGTCGATAAATTCCGTAAATTTTGGTTGTGATAATGAACAAAGTGTAAATAGTATTCTTTATTGTTGAATATATCGGGTGTTAAGGTGATGGGTTTTAGGGAGCTAGCTTAAAATAACACGTAGGCTGAAAAGTTTTTGGTCTGACACATAGACGTCGCCCTTATATGATTTTTAGAAAGTACCAACCTTCAAACGACATTTCGAAGATTAGTTTACAAGTTACAATGGTTTCAGTGACGCTACTTTTGATATTTTCAAAACAATGGAAAAAATCGAATTTCATGTGTGGATTAAACACTGTTTTTTGATGGAAAAAATACCGTTCAAGCAAATCAATGGCTTGATGAATGTTACGAGGACTCTGCCCCGGAAAAATCACTCATCATTTACAGGTATGCTGAATTTAAACGCGGTCGTACAGACACAAATAATGCTGAACGCTCTTGACGCCCAAATGAGGTTGTTACATTGGAAAACATCAAAAAATCCACAAAATTGTTTTAGATGGCTGTAAAGGGAAATTGCGTGAGAACTGACACCCTAAAGATACCATAAGAACGTGTTGGTCACATTTTGCATGAACATTTGGGCATGAGGAAGCTCTGTTCGAAATGGTACCGCGTTTGCTCAGAGTGGACCAAAAAAACAACGTGTCGATGATTCTGAGCGTTGATTAGACCTGTATAAGCGCAATAAAAAGGTTTTTTTTTTCATGCAATATGTGACATGGATGAAACATGGAATCCACCGGAATCAAATCGGCAGTCAGCTGAGTGGACAGCAGCCGATGAAAGCCGCCCGCAAAGCGAGCAAAAACAACAGTCGGCTGGGAAGGTTTTAGCCTCTGTATTTGGGATGCACGTGGAGTAATTTTCATCGACATGCTGAGAAGGGAAAAAACCATAAATAGCGAATATTATATAAAGTAACTGTGCGTTTGAAGGCAGAAATTGCAAAGAAATAACCCCAAATGAATAAGAAAAAAGTGCTCTTTCATCAAGACAAATGTACACAAGTCAGTGGTTACGATGGCAAAATTACCAACTGAAGTTCGAATTGCTTCCTCATCCACTTTATTTTCCAGATTTGGCCCCCAGCGACTATTATCTATTCGCAGACTTCAAAAAAAATGCCCGAGGGAAAGAAATTTGACTCCATTGAAGAAATTATCGCTGAAACTGAGGCCTATTTTGAAGACAAAGCAAATTCTTCACGAGAAATATATTAGAAATATTAAAAATTCGTTGGACTGATTGTATCGCTCTTGAAGGAGACTATATTATTGAATAAAGTCAAATTTTGCAAAAAAAATGTGTTTTTTGTAGCTAGACCAAAAACATTTTAGCTTACGTGTTGCATATCGTGTGTATGGGTTCTTGAAGTTAACGAACCTGAAGATTATATTACTTTTTTATTTTTTCCACAGCATTGCAAAGGCGCTGGGGCTAAATCCATTAAAACACTAAATTGATAACCTTATCGAAAAAATTCATAATTAATAAAACCAAGTGGCAGCAAAACTGCGCTTCCCCCCCTGGACAAAATGCTAAAGCCGTCCCTGGTACTAAAAAAATCAAATTATTTTTTTTTTTTGGTGGAATATCATTACAATAAACCAAAACTTTATATTAGTTCAAGCACCATCTTGTTTTGTACTCGTATTTAGTCGTATCTATTCCAATTGGTACTGTGTAATTCCAGATAGTACCTTTGGTTGTTTTTTGATCTTCAATAGATCCTTTATGAACTGCTCGCATAGTTTTGGTCGCAGTGGCAGTGAGTATATTGTAAGCTTCATATCATGTAGATTGACGCAATACTTTTACCTTGTTTTTTATAAGACTTCTCAGTCTACACTCGTAAAAGTCCATGCATTGCTTAACCTTATTTTTAGTGTTCCATACGGAACACTTGTGGGATCACTTCGATGTCTGTCCGTTTATCATATCCGATTTTCTCAGAAACTGTCTGACACAGAAAGTTGAAATTTGACACAAATATAGAAATTTAAATTTGACTTAAGGGGTTTGCTTTTTTTCTTTTCTAAGGTCATCAAGTAGGGTGTCAAATGAAAGCTTGTGAAAACACCAGTTCAAATATATATATATATATATATATATATATATATATATATATATATATATATATATATATATATATATATATGATGTAATACTTGCGCACACTTTTCTTGGTATTATTTTTTTTAAAAAATGCTGGAAATAACTGGTTCCCTCCCCTTATCTCGAAAGGTACTGATGAAAAAATTTTGAAAAAACTCTGGAATATTCTCCATAAAGTGTAAATTTTTTAAGATAAATTATAAATAAACTAAAATTTATAAAATGCAAAAAAAATCCCGTGACTACGAAAGCGCCACGATTGGAAAGTGTTTTCACGTAAATACTGTCAATAGTTTCTACCTGTGTATATACTGTCAGAAATTATTGAAGTTTAGTGCAAAAAAAAAAAATTGTTGGTTACTAATTTAATTTAATTTAATTCAGTAATGTGTGACAATTTACGCTTTCCATTTGGTCCAGTGTATAACCTAGCTGGATCTACAAATTTTGAAACACTAAGTAAAATAAAAATCCTTCGATAACATTATTCTGATATGAATAATTGTTAAATACATTATTAACATATATTAAAATACTTACATCAAAATGATAGTCACGACAGAAAATTTTTTTGAGGATTAATGCTTAATTGATTTCGAAGTTTAACATCTTGTGCCACACTTAAAAATATTTTTTCGGGAGTTGTTTTTGTAGTATTCGTACAAAATGGTTTGAAACAAGATTAGATTAGATATTTGCAATAAATTTATCAATACACTGATGATAATAACAAGAATAAATTGATTGAAAACGAAAACACTCGTATCAGCTGTCTGTGATATTGAGGAAAAATAAACCTTGTCACGTCACACGCGCTCGGATTTTTTTTTGGTGCGTCATCGGTAATAAATTTAAAAAATTTATTCTTTATTTATAACGATAAAAAAAATAAAAATAGTTTTGTTTTAAAACTTATATATGATGTTTCTATTTATGACAAAATTTTTTTCTTTTCAAAATCTCAATTACGGAAATATTATGTTAACAGAAAAACGATAAGTCATCAAACATAATATTTGATTTAAAAAAATTCGTGCAAAAAGTATAAAACAATTGCCTCCATTTTGACTTTAAAAGTCTCAATACTTTCTCGACAACCCTTCATAGAAATTACCAAATAAAAATCGTGTTTGATTAATAAAACCAACATAAATAAAATGTCCTTATATGTTCTAATAACTACTAATCGTCAGTGGATAAATTCAAATATTAAATTAGTAATGAGATTGCGTGATCGAGTTTTGTAAATATAACAACCTTTCAGCTTGGGAATACTATAAATCTTGAAGGAGTTTCAAGAGAAGTCTTAAACATGAGAAAAAAATTTGCTTGAAGCAAGAATAACTAAACTGACTATGAAAGAAATTTAAAGGTTCAAACAGAAAATTCAAGAAAACAAATAACCGAAAAAATGGAAAATAAAATTCTTTGAAAAATTATAAAACAATCAGAGCTGTGTAGTTTTGAAAGTTAAATTTTCACTTAAGGAGTTTGCTTGTAGGGGGAAGTGAAATTTTTTTTTCTTTTCTAAAGACATCGAATGGTGTTAAGTGAAAGCTTGAGAAAATGCGAGTTCAAAAATATATATAGATGTAATACTTGCGCACACTTTTCTTCGTATTATTTTTTAAAAAAATGTCGGAAATAGCTGGTCTCCTCCCGTTATCTCAAAAAGTACTGATCAAAAAATTTCGAAAAAACTCTAGAATATTCTCCATAAAGTGTAAAATGAGCGAAAATTATCACAAGTGCATTCCACAACTAAGTTCTTTGACGTATGGTGAAGGTTTGTGTATTATACTTTTAAGTGTACATTACTGTAACCGACTGGCGAGTCGGTTATGTACCGAGATATCATTTTATTTTATTTGTTAATATTTAAATAAATATTTAGGTATGAAATAGTTGTTTTAAACTTTTATTACTAGATTCTAGACTGTGATGAATTGATTTATTGGCTATTAGGTAACTAAGATGAAAATGTATAACTGTTATACATTTTTGACTAAAAAAAAATGTGAAAATGTATATGCGATCTTAAGATGTCATGGACCTAATTAACTTAGCCTAGGTAAGGCTTTTATTTTATTTTAAAAGCAATGACGTTACCGAACACCAATTGCGCAAGTTGAGTCACTTGACCGTTTTTTTTTATTAAGATCTACCCATAGCATTTAAAATGAAAATAATTTGTAATGCTTGGATTATGTTATTTTGTACTGTGAGACAGTTAAATTTAATATTTAGCACGTGGGCTGAAGAGTTTTTGGTCTAGCTACTTAAAACCCTTTTTTTTTGCAAAATTTGACTTTATTCATCAATATAGTCTCCTTCAAGAGCGATACAAGTAGTCCAATGCTTTTCTAACATTTCTATACTTTTCTTGTAGAAGGATTTGTCTTTGCCTTTAAAATATGCCTCGGTTTCGCCGATAACTTCTTCACTGGAGCCAAATCTCTTTCCCGCGAGCATTTTTCTGAGGTCTGCGAATAGATGATAGTCGCTGGGGGACAAATCTGGAAAATACGGTGGAGGAAGTAATTCAACTTCAATTCATACAATTTTGCCATCGTAACCCTTGACTGGTGACAAGGTGTATTTTTCTCGTTTATTTGGGGCCATTTCTTTGCGATTTCTGCCTTCAAACGCACCAATATCTTTATATATTATTCACTATTGATGGCTTTTCCCTTCTTAGTAGTCGATGAAAATTATTTCATGTGCATCCCTAAATACAGAGACCAAAACCTTCCCAACCGACTGCTGTCCACTCAGCTGACTTCCGATTTAATTCCGGTCTATAGTGGTGGATCCATGTTTCATCCATTGTTACATATCACATGGAAAAATCCTTTTTATTGCTCTTAAACAGGTCCAAACAGCGCTCAGAATCATTAACACGTTGTCGTTTTTAGTCCACTGTGAGCAAACGCGATACCCATTTCGAACAGAGCTTTCTCATGCCCAAAAGTTCATACAAAATATGACCAACACGTTCTTTTGATATCTTTAGGGTGTCAGCTATCTCACTCGATTGCAGTTTACGATCATCCAAAACAATTTTGTGGATTTTTTCATGTTTTCCGGTATAATCACCTCATTTGGGCGTGCAGAGCGTTCAGAATCATTTGTGTCTGTACCACCGTGTTTAAATTCGGCATACGAGTAATTGATGAGTGATTTTTTCCAGAGCAGTGTCCTCGTAACACTTTTCAAGCCATTGTTTTGCGTGAACGGTATTTTTTCCCATCACAAAACAGTGTTCAATCAACACACGAAATTCGATTTTTTTCATTATTTTGAAAATAGCAAAAATAACGTCACTAAAACCATTGTAACTTGTAAACTGATCATCGAAATGTCATAAAATTTTGACATGTATCGTTTGGCACTTTTTAAAATTCATATGGATTTTTTGAAAAGGGTGACATCTATGTGTCAGCCTACGTGTTATTTCGGAACTGCATGTTTGCGAAGACAATACTGGGTAAATTATTTTGCCAATTTTACTTCTCTAGCTATGCAACCCATTGTATTCGGGAAAAATACCCTCCCGACTAGTGTTTGTAATGGTATTATGAGACGTTTTGCTATCGTTTGATTAAGACAATAAATTTCTAGAATAACTATTCATAGTTAAACGTAAGGGATTAAAGAGGTGGGGGAAGAATAAGAGGGCGTTGCTTCCGATATATTATATGACATGACCTGTTAGGTGTTCTCAAAGCCGCAAAATATGTTGCTTTTTAGTGTTCCGCACGGAACACTTCTCGGATCACTTAGATGACAGCCCGTCTCTCTATCACACCCCATTTTCTCGGAAACTATTTGACATAGGAAGTTAAAATTTGGCACAAATATAGGAATTTATTTTGAAAAAAACAAGATTTTTTTTTTATGGGTCTAGCACACGTGCTGCAGGGATATCCCTAAAGTGCTCCAGGAGTGGCATGTGTGCGGAAAAAGCGATTCACGTTGTTCTTGAATCGCTGTAAATTGTACTCGGTGGGAAACACAGCGCTGGGCAAATTATTCCAAAGGGATGATGTTCTCCATATAAAAGACTGCTTGAAAAGCATTGTACGAGGAGTAACAAGCTAAACCTCATACGGATGTGAAGCACCAGCGCGTCGTGTATTGCTAACATGCACCGCTTTGGGAGGAATTAAGTGGGCTACATCCTTCGAACACTCTCCATGAAAATACTTGTAGAACAGACTCAAGTCGCCAACCGTTCTTCGATGTTCCAGCGAATCAAAGCCGCCGGTCAATTTCGGGTCTCCAACAAATGCAGTGTATGTTTGGGAGCGGAGCCCCAAACGTGAGAGCAATATTCCATAGTTGGTCGAATTTGAGCTTTGTAAAGAATTAACAGTTGTTGTGGGGTGTAAAGCTTTCTAGTTCTAACTATGTCGGTTCAGCAACGTTAACTTTTTGAGAAAAAACTGCCGCCTGGGTTTTTGTAGTGTTAAATTCCACTTGGTTACTGTCACCCTAAGATAGAATTTCTTCCAGGTCTTTGTTAAGGTGAACGACTTCCTGCTGTCTACGGATATTCGCCTGAGCAGCCGATGTCCGAGCGTTCAAAGTGAATGAAGAGATAAGCGTACTGTCATCTGAAAAGCTGTAGATTGGATTCCCGGTCTTTTCCAGTAGATCGTTAATGTAAATGAGAAAGAGAGTAGGAGAGAGTATGGAGCCGCTGTCTGCGGATATTCTGCGGAGCAGCCGATGTCCGAGCATTTAAGGTGAATGAAGAGACAAGCGTACTGTCATCTGCAAAGCTGTAAATTGGATTCTCCTTCTTTTCCAGCAGATCGTTAATGTAAATGAGAAAGAGAGTAGGGGATAGTATGGAGCCCTGGGGCACACCGGGGTTGATAGTAAAGGTGTTAGAAAGAAATCCGTCTACCGCCACTCGTAAAGAACGCTCTCTGAGGAAACATGAGAGCCACAAACAGAACCTTTCAGCATACCATAAGAGCGTAACTTAGCCAACAGTCCATCGTGCCAGAACACACAAGTATTCAATTGCGTTGTTCCAAACATGTGTTACATAAGTCAGAAGATCTCCTGTTGATCTGTTTACGAAAACCATATTGGTGATCGCTAATAATATTGAATCGTTCAAGATGCTCATTGATAACCTTTTCCATGACTTTCGATATTATTGAAAGCAATGAGACTGGTCGGTAGTCATTTGACAAGGTCTTCTTACCCTTTTTAGGTATCGGCTGAACCGTGGCACATTTCCAGCAAGACGGAAATATTCTCTTTCTGTAGGATAGGTTAAAAAGTCTACAGAAAACTGGTGTTAGTTCCCTTGCACAGTTTTTTGAGAACTATGGCAGGTATTCCGTCAGCGCCAGAAGGCTTTTTGGTGTCCAGCTTCATTAAAATACGCTTTATGATGCGCTCTCTGAAGACAACATCGGGCATCTTTGACTGCGAATGGCGGGCAATTCAATTTTTAAATAACAAATTCAATTTTGCCCATTGAATTCAATATTAGTGTTCCGTACGGAACACTTATAAGATCACTTCGGACTCTGTCCATCTGTCACACCCGATTTTTTCCGAAACTATTTGTCATAGAAAGTTGAAATTTGGTACTAATATGGGAATTAATGGCCTTATCAGAGCCGTGTAGTTTTGGAAGTTAAATTCTGACTTAAGGGGTGAAATCGGAAAAAAATTACCGAGTGGGGTATCAAATGAAAGCTTGTTAAAATACCAGTTCAAAAACATATATAATGTAATATTTGCACACACTCTTCTTTGTATTATTATAAAAAAAAAAACCGGTCAAGTGCAAGTTGAACTTGCACAATTAGTGTTCTGTACGTTGATTGTTTTTAAAATAAAAAATTTTGTTAGGGTGGTATAAAATGATCAGTGACTTCACAAAACACACCCCAAATGAGTTTTCAACAAAGTTTGTTTCCAATCTTTACTGAAAACTGGTGACCTTGAAATTTTGGTTTTTTATATACCAGATAAGTTATTAAAGGTAATGATAATTTTCGTTCAATCTACACCTCGTGGAGAATATTCGAGGATTTTTTCAAAATTTTTTTGATCAGTACTTTTCGAGATAAGGTAGGAGACAGCGATTTTTCACGATTTTTTTTAAAAGTAATACGAAGAAAAGTGTGCGCAAGTATTACATTATATATATATTTTTTACTCGTGTTTTCACAAGCTTTCATTTGACACCACATTCGATGACCTAGTAAAAAAATGTTTTTTCACTTCCGATTTCACCCCTCAAAACGAATCCCTTAAGTCAAAATTTATGTTACGGTGATATAAAATGATCAGTGACTTCACAAAACACACCCTAAATAAGTTTTCAACAAAATTTATTTCCGAACTTTACTGAAAATTGATGACCTTGAAATTTCTGTTTTTTCATATACCAGATAAATTATTACAGGTAATGCACTCGTGATAATTTTCGTTCAATCTACACCCCGTGGAGAATATTCCAGAATTTTTTCAAAATTTTTCGATAAGTACTTTCCGAGATAAGGCGGGTGGACAGCGATTTTTCGCGATTTTTTAAAAATAATACAAAGAAAAGTGCGCGCAAGTATTACATTATATGTATATTTTTTACTCGTGTTTTCACAAGCTTTCATTTGACGCCACACTCGATTACCTAGTAAAAAATTTTTTTTCACTTCCGATTTCACCCCCCAAAACTAACCCCTTAAGTCAAAATTTAACTTTCAAAACTACATGGCTCTGATGAGGCCATCAATTCCTATATTACTACCAAATTTCAACTTTCTATGACAAATAGTTTCGGAGAAAATCGGGTGTGACAGACGGACAGACAGACGGACAGACACCGAAGTGATCTTATAAGTGTTCCGTACGGAACACTAAAAATGACAAAAACACCCTTCTCTGTCCACATTATCTCGAAAAATCAAGAAATTTTGGAAAAATTCTGGAATATTCTCCATAAGGTTTATCTTTGATAATTTATCTAGCATAACATATTTATCAGAACCCAAACTGAAAGAAGGGGTTTTCGTTGGGCCTGATATTTATAGAATGATGCTCGGTTCCAACTTTGAAGCAAGGATGATTACAAAGGAAAAGAAGGTTTATCTTTGATAATTTATGTAGCATATAAAAAAAAAATCAAGGTCAACAGTTTTTAACAAAGATCGGAAACGAACTTTGTTGAAAACTGATTTGGGGTATGTTTTGTGAAGTCACTGATCATTTTATACCTCTGTAAAAAAATTTTTAATATAAAAGTAGTCACTGTACGGAATACTAATTACGCACGTCTACTTGCACTTGACCGGTTTTTTATTATTATTTAGAATTTGAATAAAGGATTTTCTTCTGAATAACTTTTTCTAATGAGTAAATTGATTTTATTAAATTTTTTTAAAGAGCTTCTGAAAATGGTGAAATGACTAACTAATATCTCAACTAAATGCCCTATTTATACATATAACGTATTTTTTTTTGTTTTTACTCACCCAGGACCTAGTTTAAATGGATTAAATCATTACCACGAGAATTACAAACAATGATATGCACAACTTTTTAATAAAAACCAACGGTTACTATTGAATTAAAATTCTTATAAAGCCTGTACACTGTAAAAGGGCTAGAAGGGAGGGTGAGCCCTGTATGGAGTTATGTGTCAATATAAATTTGGCGCAAGGCCTTTCAAGACGTTGAAGTAACATATGCGGTTGTTTTCTCACGGACATTACGGTTTCTAATAAAAATTTTATTACCTCATATAAATTTGTTAGTCTCTGAATATTGTTGACACTTTTAACACCTTTAATTGTCAATCTTTTTTGCTACCTTTACTTTGTAACCTAAGAAGTTTACATAGTTTCCTGATCCCCTTTTATCCTTCGATCATAAAAGGACGTCTGTTACGTATAGAATTTTACGCATTGGAAACGGTCCTCCATAAAATGTGTTTACATGCCTAAAACTCCGGTATGTCTAATAAATAAAGTTTTTTTTTACTTACATAAAGGAAAAGTTGGTGAGATTTGATTAAACCAGAACTCTTCACGACAAAAAACATTTTTGACGTAAAGACTCCGAGTCTATTTACTCTTACAGTATGTAAAATTTTAAAAATTACTGGTAGAATTTAAATTTTACGGCGAAAACGATAAATTACCCAGGCCAAAGACGAAAAAACTTTTTTAATAATTTTACCTGATTCGCATGTTTTTTGGTGAGCTGAGTCCAAAAATAATAATAAAAAGTCGTATCACCCACCAATTTTTCACATTTTAATATTCAAGATGTGAAAAGTTTATTTTTTTCTCCTTCAAATGTTATGAGGTTGACAATAAAATCAGAATTTTATAAGGTTGGCAGGAGAATCAAATGTTAATAGGTTGGCAGTTCCGATAAATGTCACAGGTGTTTGTTTTTCTTCCAGTTAATATAACCTCGCATTGCAGTGTTTAACCCATGTGCTTTAATTCACACACAAGTATATTTTGCATATTTTGGTGTGGAAATCGGTAATCAAGAAAAATGTTGGACTTCTCACAAAGTATATTATGTTTGTGGCGAGGTTCTTAGGAAATGGTATAAGAAAAAAAAGAAAGCTTTCAGATTTGCAGTACCCATGGTATGGAGACAGCAAGAAAATGATTCAAATGATTGTTATTTTTGCAGCGTTGTTATTTCTGGATATAACTCCAAAAAGAATAAAGTAATTATCTAGCCTAACTTTACTTCAGCTAATCGGCCGGTAGGATATGGACCGGGACTTCCTGTCCCTGAGCCGCCTCAGTCTATTGTTGACATTTTACAGTCCAGTCCCGAATTTAATGAAAGTCGACCGGATGATGATGAGTTTTAATGTTCTCTAGAAAATTTAAAACCACAGTTGTTTACACAAGCTGAGGTAAATGATTTAGTGAGAGATTTGGGTTTGACTAAGGAAAAAGCAGAATAATTGCTTGGTTCTAGGCTGAAAGAAAAACATTTATTGGAATTTGGAATATCTATTTACCATTATAGAACAAGAGATCAATAGCTCAGTTTTTCAAGCAGGAAGAGGATTTGGTTTATTGTCATGATATCGGTAGTATAATAAACGAATTAAGCATTGAGTACAAGAAGGAAGATTGGAGGCTTTTTATAGACTCATCAAAACTAGTTTAAAAGGTGTTCTGTTACACAACAGAAATACTTACGCTTCACTGTCTGTTGCTCACTCAGTCCATATGAAGGAAATGATTTTACAGAAAATTAACTATCCAGCTCACGAACTTTAACACCTGGCTAGTGCATAAAACTAGAGTAGACCCAAAAAAAAAGATTCTTCTGCCACCACTACATATCAAGTTAGGCTTAATGAAACAATTTGTGAAAGCCTTGCCTAAACATGGTGAATGTTTTAAATATTTGTGTAAAAGATTTCCTCATTTATCAGAATCCAAACTGAAAGAAAGGGTTTTCGTTGGGCTTGTTATTTGTAAAATGATGTTCGATTCCAACTTTGAAGCAAGGATGATTACAAAGGAAAAAGAGGTTTGAATATCATTTAAAGAAGTTGTGACTAAGTTTTTGAGTAATGTGAAAGACCCTAACTATGAACTTATCGTAGCTAATGATAGACAAGTTAAAAAGTCTGGGTTGTCTGATGAGCCTGAAAGTCCACTCCATGCACAACCATCTTGACTTTCTTCCTAAAAACTTAGGCGATGTGAGTGAAGAGCTGGGGGAACGGTTCCATCAGGACATAAAGGAGATGGAAAAACGGTACCAGGGACAGTGGAATATCAACATAATGGGTGATTACTGTTGGTCACTTCATAGAGAAGAATAAAATGCATCACATCGGAGAGGAAATTATACAAGAAACTTCACAGAGAAAAATGAAAGGAAATACAAGAAATAAGCACCTAAAATATTCGCATTAAAGTGAAACATGTTATCGTGAGTTAAAATTGTAGCCTAATCAAATAAAAGTACGGTTTAAGTTTTTATTTTTTATGTATCAAATTTTTACCTATTTTGAAATTTAATCGATGTCATATTGTGAGAAAACTGTGGGTAATACAAAAAAACTTATACCAGATACGGTTTCAGCACCCAAAAATACATAACTCTTAGATGTTTTAAATATTTGTGTAAAAAATCTATAATTTTATCAACTGTTAAATATTTTTTTGGTGTTCCGTACTGACGGTGTCTGTCCATCTACCACATCCGATTTTCTCCGAAATATTTGACATAAAAAGTTAAAATTTGGCACTAATATAGGATTTGATTACCTCATTAGAGCCGTGTAGTTCTGAAACATAAATTTTGGCTTAAGCGGTTAGTTTTGGGGGATAAAATTGGAAGTTAAAAGAAATTTTTTTTTCCAGGTCCTCGAGTGGGATGTCAAATGAAAGCTCAAAAAACACGAGTTCCAAAATATATATAATATAATACTTGCGCACACTTTTCTTTGTATTATTTTTAAAAATTTGCGAAAAATCGCTGTCCCTCCTCTTATCTCGAAAAGCAAAAATTTTGAAAAAATTCTGGAATATTCTCCACAGGGTGTAGATTGAACGAAAATTATCACGAGTGCATTACATTTAATAATTTATCTTTTATATATATAAAAAAAACAAAAATTTCAAGATCATCAGTCTTCAGTAAAGATCGGAAAAACAACTTTGTTGAAAACTCATTTGGGGTGTGTTTTGTGAAGTCATTGATCATTTCATATCTCCGTAACATACATTTTTATTTTAAAAGCAATCAACGTACGGAACACTAATCGCGCAAGTCCGACTTGTCCTTGGCCGGTTATTTTTCCTTGTAATTGGACATTGTGTTGTCATTATGAGTTGGTATCTGCATGCTTTCATGTTATCGATTTGTTATCCGTGAATCTGCATTAAAGAGCTACTACTATATGTTAATACCGATTATAATTTGAACCTTTTCGTGGCTTAGTAGCGAGACCACGCATTTCTCAACTGTTTCAACTTTCTCCCACAAACACTGCATATTAACGCAATTTATTTCAGCATAATTGGACACCTTCTATATTATTAGAGAACTCATTATACAAATAGAAGGAGAAACAATAAACCTGAACATGACAACTATAAAAAAAGTATCATAATTACAAAATGGGAAACCCAGTATCTTTAAGGGGATTCCTGCAGAATTAATTAAACAGGGTTTTAAGAAATTTTGAGATTAATAGCTTAAATAATGAATTTATTTATATATATATATATATATATATATATATATATATATATATATATATATATATATGTATCGTTTCGTGTAATTGGTTGATTTTTCTGTATTATTAAATTTAGAAGAAAAGTGAGTTTATAAGTGGATTCTGCGTCTGTTGCAACCCAAAAAATGATTTTGTAGTGCCGATTGCCATTTGGCGTTTGGCGGGACATATGAATTTTCTAAAATTTCTAAAATAAAGTCCAAAATTTACCATGTTTATTAAAATAATATTTACTAGGAAACAGGTACTTAGAATTTCATTTTCTCGTAGTATCCAAAAGTTTGAATAGATTAGACAAGAATAGTATTTTTTATTTCTTGAATTGAAAATATATTTCATGTGATTAGTTTTTAATACGGTCTTATGATTTTAATAACGGAGGGAGGTTTAATACGAAGCAAAGTTTTTTTTAACTCAATATGGCCTATTTAATTTTGTTGTTATTAAGACATAGGAATTCAAGCTGAGTTTGTTGTAACAGTATATTATTTAATAGATCAGGTAAAGCTTTTTATTGGAGAAAGTAAGAATTTAGATTTTGTTTCAAGTTGAATCCATTTTATGGGAAATATTGAAATACAAGAAAACGATTTAGTTTACTGTTTTTTACATGAAATCGGATGATTTTAAGAAAATAGTTTTTAACCTAATAATATGTTACTAATGCTAACAGGTGTCCCTCACTATCCTACAAATATTAGACTAGAGAATAAAAATGTGAGTGTTTTTTACAACCCAAAGTATCACCCTTTTAAACAGAGTAAACGATTTTTATAGCATTTCTTTTATGCTCAATTATTTTATCTTGTCAGATTATCGACAATCTTTGTTAAAATTCGTTACATAACACCGGAAATATGGGAAAAGTAACATGCTGTAATTTATGCTATAATAGTAGGGACAAATAATTATCCGAAGCGGCATTCCAAGTTACATTTCTGGCATTATTTAACTCTTATTAGACACGTATATGATTAGAATATTGAGAGCAAAGTAGTACGTAATAGCAGTTTTGGCACTACTTTTCAGTTCTTTATTACTCCAAATCTGCAAATCATATAATCACGAGGACAGAGCAGTGGGCACATGATCGTATCCCAGGTGTACAAGTGTGAAATGCGGATTTCAGACAACAGATGGTGCACCAATGCAGTTTGTGCTATAAAGATTTGACACTGCGCCATTTTGTTGTGTCATCAACAAGTGTCAGACGCGCATGAGTGATAAATTGGAAAAGTGCGTGCATAGTGTTGTGTTGTTGTATTCAATATGTCGAAATTTATACCGAACAAAGAGCATTCGCGGACAGCATTAATTTTTTGTTTTCATTTGAAGAAAACTGCTGTTGAATCATACCGATTACTTCGAGAAGCTTATGGTGAACATGCTCCATCGCAAGATACGTGTAAACAATGGTTTCGGCGTTTCAAAAGTGGTAACTTCGATGTTGCAGACAAGGGATGTGGAAAACCGCCAAAAAAATACGATGATGTGGAATTGCAAGGATTGTTGGATGAAGATGATTCGCAAACACAAAAACAATACGCCGATCAATTGGGCGTCAGTCAAAAAGCTGTTTCCAATCGGCTACGAGAGACGGGAAAGATTCAGAAGACCGGTAGATGGGTACCACATGAGTTGAACGACAGGCAAATGGAAAAGCGCAAAAACACGAGTGACATTTTGCTCGCTCGGTACAAAAGGAAGTCCTCTTTGCATCGTATAGTTACAGGGGACGAAAAGTGGATTTATTTTGAGAATCCCAAGCGCAAAAAATCATGTGTAGACCCATGCGCACCATCCACATCGACAGCAAGACCGAATCGCTTTGGCAGAAAGACGATGCTATGTGTTTGGTGGGACCAAAGGGGCGTGGTCTATTATGAGCTGTTAAAACCTGGGGAAACGGTTAATACCAAACGCTACCAACAACAATTGACCGATTTGAAAAAAGGCCAGAATACCGAAAGAGGCAACACAAAGTCATTTTTCTTCATGACAATGCTCCATCACATACGGCAAAATTAGTTCGCGACACGTTGGAAGCACTCAGCTGGGAAGTTCTACCCCATGTGGCTTACTCACCAGACTTGGCTCCTTCGGATTACCACTTGTTTGCATCGATGGGTCACGCACTTGCTGAGCAGCGCTTTGGTTCGTTCGAAGATGTGAAAAAAACGGCTCGATGAATGGATCGCAGCAAAAGGGGAAGATTTTTACTGGCGTGATATTCACAAATTGCCCGAAAGATGGGAAAAATGTATAACAAGCGATGGAGCATACTTTGAATAAAGCACTTTTTAACATTCTTCCGAATTTAACATGTTTTTTAGAAAAAAAAACCGCATTTCATACTTTCACATTTCACATTTCATTTATTGACAAAATTAGCTAGTAACTAGACTATAACTAATATACATTGATAGAATAAGCGTGTATACATTTTGGATCTTAAGATATTGACATCGTATGGACCTAAATACTTAGCCTAGGTATTGACAAACTTAAGATATTTCATGAATATACTTTAAAACGGAACTTAAATGAATAAACTTAAGATATTTCATTAACATGAGCTTATAGTACTTAATATTAAGCTAATCCTGGGTCATCGGGTCGCTGGGTCTTAGCAGACGTCGGCGGGCATGGCGTGGGGGGAGGCGGTAAGTGGTCCCGATTGTGGGGTTGACGTGACGGGTGGCTTTGTCCAGGTATCTCTGCTGGGTGCTGCTGGATGATTAGCATTTGGAGGTCCCTATGGAGTTGGGTATTTCTGACAAACCACAGGGCGTTGGCAATGGTTCGGAGGGCCTTGTTCTGGATGGTCTAGAGGGTGGATCTGCCAGTGCGTGACATCTGGCACCATGTGGGGCTAGAGTAGGTCATCCCTGCTCTGATGATCATCTTGTAGATTGTCAACTTGTTTCGTGTTGACAATTTCCTGGACTTGAGTAGGGGGTAGAGCTTGCCTAGGAGTTGGTTGGCTTTCTTGGCGGAAGCAGTGACCTGGTCCTTCCATACTAGCCGCATTTCATACTTGTACACCTGGTACATTTATAAGAATAGAGCATGTTAGAGTTATATATATATTGGATAAAAATCTAAACATTTATTATTTGATTTCAAGTTATGTTTACCATAGTCAGGACAGCTTACCGCCCTCTCCCATGTCATGCCCGACGTCACCTCCCGATCCCATGCCACAAGATTAGCTTAAGTTAGCCATAAGTAATTCTAGTTTCACATTAAGGCTATATTCATGAAATATTTTAAGTTCGAATATCTTAAGTTCTCCCAAACATTTATATAAACTCCTTAAGTTAGTTAGGCCTCTAGCGTGTATATATCTTAAGATCCAATATGTATATCATGTTTCTATAATCAAGTGAATGTATAATAGTAATAGCGTAAAGCTACCTAGTTAGCCAATAAATTAACTGTAACTGTATAACTGTAACTATGTTTTACTTGTTTTACAATCAATAATTTAAAAATTCTGGTTTTCGTTTACCACAACTGTCGTACAAGCAATTCGAATATTTTTACCCTATTATTCACAGTTTGAGGTTTTTGTTTTTTAAGAACATTCTAGCACCATAATTTATTGCAAATCATAAAGGACAACAAGTACATTAATATTTATTAACAAACGATATATATATCAAGGATTTTCTACAGCTGACGCTGTCTTCCTTCTCTCAGCCTTTGATTCTATCCGTTTTTATCTTCCCAGTCTCCATCTGTTAGACCCCTGTCCTCCATAACCTCGTCCACATCGTCTCTCCACGATCGTCTGGGTCTCCCTCTTTTTCTTCTCCCTATAGGGCTCCACTCCGTTATTTTCTTTATCCACCTATTATCTTCGCTCCGTCTTATGTGTCCATACCATTTTAATCGTTTTTCTTCAATGGTGTTTATTGCGTTCTCTTTGATGTTCATTCTGTTTCTTATTTCTTCATTTGTTATTGTCTCCATACGTGTCACTCCACAACATCTTTTCCAATACTCCATCTCTACCGCGTTAATTTTAGATTTATTTCTTTTGTTGATCGTCCATGTATCTGACCCGTATGTCATTATGCTTTGTATTATTGATTTGTATATGCGTGTTTTGCTTCTCTTTGTAATGTGCTTGTCCCACAGGATCGAATCTTTTGCATGTCCGCCGCGTTTGTCCTAATCTAGCTTTAATCTCTTCTTCTGATGCTGCGTTTTTTGAAATGAAGGTTCCTAAATATTTAAATCTATCGGTTCCTTTGATTATTGTTTCGTTATCGACTTCTAGATTCTCCACGTTTCCCTCCTTTGTTGTTAGATATTCCGTTTTATCAAAGTTTATTGCTAATCCTGCTTTAGTGTATTCTTCTTTCAGTTTTCTTACCATATAACTGAGGTCTTCCTCATCTTGCGCTATGATTACTTGGTCATCTGCGAAACTTAGAGTATATAAGTAATCTTCTCGTATTGGGACTCCCATTCCACTACATTTTTGCTTCCATTTTTTTAATGTTTGTTCGGGGTATATTTTGAATAGTGTTGGGGACGTAGAGCATCCTTGTAATAGGCCTTTTGATGTTTGGAGTCTCTTCCCTATTTTATGTCCTATTTTTATGTTCACTGTGTTGTTTTCGTAGAGAGCTTTTACTGCGTATATTAGTTCTTTGTCAATGCCTATTTCTTTCATTGCGTTCCATAATCTTTGTCTTGGTACTGAGTTATAGGCCTTTCTTATGTCTATGAAGGCTAGATGAACTTCTCTATTCTTTGCCAGTTTTTTTTCCATTGTTTGTTTTATAGTGTATATGTGGTCTATACATGATTTTCCGGCCGTAAAGCCTGCTTGGTCTTCTCCAGTTTTTCCTTTTATATTTTCCTCCATGATATTTTTAATAATTTTTCCATACAAACGTCCCATACTCGGTATTATGCTTAGGCCTCTATAGTTTGTGCATTTTCTGCGGTCTCCCTTTTTAAATATAGATACTATATAAGCTTTTGCCATTCCTCTGGTACTTTTTCTCCATTTATCGCTCTGTGGAACATGTTTTTCTCAGCATTCGATGTAATTTATTAGACCCGTACTTAATCATTTCATTTACCACACCCCCAGGTCCTGCAGATTTATTATTTTTGAGTGTTTTTATTGTCTTCTTTACTTCTTCATAGCTTAGTTCTATCTCTTTTATTTTCTTATTCTGTTCTTCTTCAGGGTTCTCTTCTTAGAATTCTTGTCTGTCTTCTGTTAGCAGCTTCTTATAATATTCTTCCCACTCGCTTTCTGGGATGTACTCTATATACGTCTTCTCTCTATTGTTAGTCCTTAATGCTTTAATTATTCTCCATAACTCTCTGCTTCTAGTTCCTCCTATATACTGTTCTACATGTTAGCACGATTTTTCCCATCTCTCGTTCTTTTCTTTGTTTATCATCTTCCTCGTTTCTGCATTTTTCTCTTTATATTTCTGTAGGTCTTCTGCTGCTTTTGTATTCAGCCATTTTTCGTATAGTCTTTTTTTCTCCTTTATAGATTCTTTGGTTTTTTCACAGATTCTAATTTTATGTTTCTCATTCTCGTTGTCTTCTTTACCTAATGCTTCTAGGGACGCCTGTTTGATGCATTATTTTATGTGGTCATACATCTGTTGGAGATTGTCGTAGTTAAATTCAATTAATTTTTGATCTAATCGTCATCTATATAGGTCTCTTATCGTTTCATCTTGCAGTAAGTGTATTTTGTATTTTATTTCTTTGTCTGCTTTTTCTGTTATCTCATTAGTATTTCTGTTTTCTTTATCTATTATTAATTCTTGGTTTTTCTTTACTTTTTGTGTTTCTATTTCTAGTGTTTCCATGAAATTATCTTTTTCTCTTATAGTGCTGTCTTCTGTCGGGCCGTATACTCCTAATATTACCATTTCTAGCATTGTTATATGATTCTTTCATTGATGGGTTCCCAAGATGTTATTTTCTTTTCTTCTAACAAACGATATATTTATTTCAATCCTTATTTTCCTTACAGTACCTTAGTTTAGTCAATGTTCTTATTACCTTTATAGTGCAGTGCAATTAGGTTTTTACTTCGGAACCCAGCTATAGGGAATGGATTTGAATGTTTCAGGATTTTTAAAATTCTAATACTAAAAAGTAAAAAGTTTACCGTTTGAAAGTTTCCGCTAATGATTTTTTTTTAAGAATACTCTCATGAAAATGACGTTACTTCTAGTATAGTAAATTTTTTTGTACACCTATAGTTATATTTTCTCTTGAGAATTATTTAATTATATTGATCTGCCAAGGATCGATCCCGTTGTAATCCTGAACCATACTGCTATTTATAGAAATTAAATACATATATGATTTTTTTTATCGGCCACCTCACCTCCTAAATAGGGATTGTTTATTTATCTCTTTTTAGAGAATTTATAAAAGTTATTTGTCAACAAACTACATCACCTTTACACACAAACAAAACTTTACCTAAAAATTTCAAAACCTCAATAACACAGGGAAATAACAATTATGGTAATGTTATTCGTCAGGGCGGAGGTTTCTTTTGATATTTATGGGAATGATATTTTAAATTAATTGGGTAAAAATGAGATAGGTGTAAGATAAGTGCATCATTTGCATAAATGCTTATAATTCTTGCATTATAATAAATAAGCACTGTTCATTTTTGTTCTTAAATGACTACATAAGTTTTATAATGATTAAAACAATGCTTGAAACATTTCATGTTCTTTTTTTTTGGTAGATATATTCAGTGTGGTAGTTATTCTGGTTTGGTGCTGCAACAATTAAATGAAATAAATTGTTTTATATTCTCTTTTTTTATTCA
Source organism: Pachyrhynchus sulphureomaculatus (assembly GCA_019049505.1). Classification (NCBI taxonomy): domain Eukaryota; kingdom Metazoa; phylum Arthropoda; class Insecta; order Coleoptera; family Curculionidae; genus Pachyrhynchus; species Pachyrhynchus sulphureomaculatus. The sequence continues at coordinate 246,637,616 of CM032446.1, forward strand.
TTACAATCTCCATCTAATTCAGGGCATTTTTTTATAAACAGTGCTGATGATTGAAATGCATCTCCTAATTTAGCAAATATGAGGGAAGGTATGTTTGTCTGTCTGTCCGTTAGTGCGCTTATCACTGGAGAACCACTTATCCGATTTAGGTACTTTTTTTTTTTAAAACATACATATGTTCTCTGGCCAGGTTATAGGCTATACTTTATTACGATAGGTAGCATAAGGAATGAGCAGTGACGTAAAATAGTGAATGAAGTCGAAAAAAAGTCTGCCGCTAGCGCGTTCCTTTGCAATATACAGCCTAAACCATTAAATATGGAACAATATTATGTAGCAGAGAATATCTATAATCTATAATTTATAATATATATAAAATGGAATGTCGCTGTGTCTGTCTGTCTGTCCATTAGTGCGTTTATCACGCGAGAACCACTTATCCAATTTACCTGTCTTTTTCAATTCATACATATATTCTTTGGCCAGGTTATATAATAATAATAATAATAATCTATAATTATAATATATATAAAATGCAACGTCTCTCTGTCTGTCTGTCTGTCCATTAGTGCGCTTATCCCTCGAGAACCACTTATCCGATTTACGTGATTTTTTAAATTCATACATATGTTCTCTGACCAGGTTGTAGATATATATTTTATCACATCTATAATATATATAAAATGCAACATATCTCTGTCTGTCTGTCTGTCCGTTAATGCGCTTATCACTGGAGAACCACTTATCCGATTTTCGTACTTTTTTTTTAAAAACATACATATGTTCTTCGGCCAGGTTATAGGCTATATTTTATTACGATAGGTAGCATAAGGAATGAGCAGTGACGATAATAGTGAATGAAATCGAAAAAAAGTTTGCCGCTAGCGCGTTCTCTTGCAATACACAGTCTAAACCATTAAATATGGAACAGCAGAGAATATCTATAATCTATAATATATATAAAATGCAATGTCTCTCTGTCTGACAGTCTGTCCATTAGTGCGTTTATCATACGAGAACCACTTATTCGATTTACATGTATTTTTTTAAATTCATACATATATTCTTTGGCCAGGTTATATAATAATAATCTATATCTATAATATATATAAAATGTCTGTCTGTCTCTCTGTCTGTCTTTCTGTCTGTCCGTTAGTGCGCTTATCACTGGAGAACCACTTATCCGATTTACGTGCTTTTTTTTTAAACATACGTATGTTCTCTAGCCAGGTTATAGGTTATATTTTATTACGTTAGGTGACATAAGGAATAAGCAGTGACGATAATAGTGAATCAAGTCGGAGTTTGCCGCTAGCGCGTTCTCTTGCAATACACTGCCTAAAGCATTAAATATGGAACAATATCATGTAGCAAAGAATATAATATATATAAAATGTAACGTCTCTCTGTCTGTCTGTCTGTCCGTTAGTGCGCTTATTACTCGAGAACCACTTATCCTATTTACGTGTTTTTATAAATTTATACATAAGTTCTATATAATTCGATATAAGCCTAGATAATGAACGATAAGGTGAGATAATGGGAAATAATGGGAGATAAGGAGAAATAATGGGAGATAAGCAGAGATAAGTCTAGATAATGGGAGTTATGGTGAGATAATGGGAGATAAGGAGAAATAATCGGAGATAAGGAGAAATATTGCGACATAAGTCGAAGTAAGCCTAGATAATGGGAAATAAGGTGAGATAATGGGAGATAAGGAGAAATAATGGGAGGTAAGGAGAAATAATGGGAGATGAGCAGAGATAAGCCTAGATAATGGAAATTATGTAGAGATAATGGGAGATAAGGAGAACTATTGGGAGATAAGAGGAAATAATGGGAGATATTTTATTACGTTGGGTAACATAAGGAATAAGCAGTGATGATAGTAGTGAATCAAGTCCACGCGAGTGGAGCCGCGGGCCCGGCTAGTATATATATATATATATATATATATATATATATATATATATATATATATATATATATATATATATATATATATATGTATATATATATATATATATATATATATATATATATATATATATATATATATATATATATATATAACTAACCAGATTTATTATGCGGTCTGAAAGAACTTCGTTTCGCACATTTGCTTGGAAAGTTTTATCTGCTAAGCTGGTAAGATACTAAAACTTGACGTTGAAACTTTACCTTGCACACTAGTAGGTTACACAAGGATATATTAAAAGAACAAATAATAATTACAAGAAATGTATTTTTAAATATAAATTTGAAAAAAAACAAATTTAACTTTTAACCAATTTCTAGGTCTTAGTACCATAAGGAGAAATAATGGGAGGTAAGGAGAAATAATGGGAGATGAGCAGAGATAAGCCTAGATAATGGAAATTATGTAGAGATAATGGGAGATAAGGAGAACTATTGGGAGATAAGAGGAAATAATGGGAGATATTTTATTACGTTGGGTAACATAAGGAATAAGCAGTGACGATAGTAGTGAATCAAGTCCACGCGAGTGGAGCCGCGGGCCCGGCTAGTATATATATATATATATATATATATATATATATATATATATATATATGTATATATATATATATATATATATATATATATATATATATATATATATATATATATATAACTAACCAGATTTATTATGCGGTCTGAAAGAACTTCGTTTCGCACATTTGCTTGGAAAGTTTTATCTGCTAAGCTGGTAAGATACTAAAACTTGACGTTGAAACTTTACCTTGCACACTAGTAGGTTACACAAGGATATATTAAAAGAACAAATAATAATTACAAGATATGTATTTTTTTAAATATAAATTTGAAAAAAAAACAAATTTAACTTTTAACCAATTTCTAGGTCTTAGTACCATTTCTTGAATCAGGACTAAAGTTTTTGGTATATTAACTGACTCTAAAATGAATTTACTTATTAAGCCTCATATTACTGCCTTCATCTTTAGCATTGCAAAACGCTGCCCTAAAAAACACGAAATTAATTTTTTTTTTTAATTTGGATTGCTCATTTAGGTGGTGCACATAATGTCATTTTGGAAATTGTAAGACGTACAAAATAATATTAGGTAATAATAATATTAAAAACTTTTTAAACCAATACATCTAAGTGTTACGTATTTTTGGGTGCTGAAACCGTATCTGGTATCAGTTTTTTTGTACACCCACAGTTCTCTCACAATATGACATCGATTAAATTTCAAAACCAAATCCTCTTCCTGCTTGAAAAACTGCGCAAACTGTTGATCTCTTGTTCTATAATGGTAAATAGATGTTCCAGATTCCAATAAATGTTTTTATTTCAGCCTAGAACCAAGTAATTCTGCTTTTTCCTTAGTCAAACCCAAAACTCTCACTAAATCATTTAACTCAGCTTGTGTAAACAACTGTGGTTTTAAATTTTCTAGAGAATATTGAAACTCGTTATCATCTGGTCGACTGCAAATCTAAAAGCTTTACTTTCTTTCTTATACCATTTCCTAAGATCCTCGACACAAACATAACATACTTTATGAGAAGCCCAACATTTTTCTTTATTACCGATTTATACACCAAAATATGCAAAGTCAGTAATGTTTCTTTGATGTTTTTTAACTACAAACTCACCACATATATAACAAAAAGTGTTGGGAGAGTTTTTACAACTACGATTAGCCATACTTTGAGTGTGAATTAAAGCACATGAGTTGAACACTGCAATGCGAGGTTATATTAACTGGAAGAAAACAAACAGCTGTGACATTTATCGGAACAGCCAATCTAATAACACTTGATTTTACTGCCAACCTTATAAAATTCTGATTTTATTGCCAACATAATAACATTTGAATGATAAAAAATACTTCTCACATATTGAATATTAAAATGTGAAAAATTGGTGGGTGATACGACTTTTTTTATTATTATTTTCGGACTCAGCACACCAAAACGCATAGAAATCAGGTAAAATTCTTAAAAAAGTTTTTTCATTGTTGGCCTGTGTTATTTTTCATTTTTATTCTAGTTTTTTTTTATCTGATACAATTCGCTAATAAACTTCTAAATTTACAAACATTTTATCAAAATGAAAAGTTTTTCAGAAATATACGAATGCATTTCAAATTAGGCAAATTACTGGAAGAAAAGCTCAGTGGAATGCCTTTGGGCTGGAAGATATTCGAATACTGAAGCAATGGAGAATGAACCTGCTTATAAATACTTGGGTATGAAATAACCATTGGACAATGAAGAGTGAAATTATAGCCAAGTTTACAAAGAATTTAATGCTATTATATCTTTTTCTTCGAGACTTAAACTATAGAGAAAGGAGGTGAAGGATTAAGAATTTTTTACTTATAATTCAGATTGCGGTACTAAGGCTTGTAATATGTTGGATATATATTTTTGCAGTTTGTTGTGAAAGTGCTTACAATTAGTAACAGAGGATGGTCTAGCTTGTGGATTTTTGAAAGATTGTATAATTGTATTTTTCTCTGAGGGTCAACTTTGATGTGATTTTAGCATCTATAAGTGATTCGCAGTATGTTAGAAGATTTCGAGATACTGGTTTGTAAAGAGAGACACCTAGTCCTCTGAGTCTGTCGTAACTGTTGCGTTGTCTCCATCTGCTTCTAGCATGACGATGTATTCATTCTTTTCAGATTTCTCATGGCTTGAAGCTCTTTAGTTCCTAAGTTGACTTGAGAATATCTGTAAGATTCGAAGAACACAAACTTATTATCCGTAACAAATCAACTACATCCCCTCCATTCCAACATTAATTAGCGACAGGCCATAACATCGATTTTAGCTGTTGCCAACAAATAGCCACTGCATGATAGTACAGAACAAGAATCATATGGCACCTGAAATAATGCTCTCAATCTTCCAGCTACATACAAAATACGTAATAACTAAAGATATCAACGCATCAGTACATGACAGCCTACTGAACAACGCTAAGACTGTTAACATTAGCCCAGAGAGGGCAGCACCTACTATGAGCGTTGTAACTTGGTCAACTCACAAACTCTCAACAATCCAGCATTTCATGAGCCTACGGACTCCCAGTCAACGTTAGACATCACTACCTAAGATCCTCCGACTTACCTCAGGATTTATATAAAACCTTTTACATTATTATTTAGGTTATTGACAAGTAAATACCTTAAGATTCAAATGCATAATCAGGATTAGTTCACCTCATTGTATAATAGTTATAGGTTTAACCTGTCTAATTGTAAATAAAACATACTAGATTCTCACCAACTTTCAGTATACATAGGGACACTATATCGTATGAAAAGTATCGATACTCTTTACTCATGAGTAGTATCAAAAGATTAGTATCGTACTCATGAAAGCATCGAAACAAAAGTATCGATATTTTCAGGTATCGATACATTTTATCCTTGACAATTCGTCTGCAAAAAACTTTTTCATAAGTTAAATAATGAATGAAATATGTGTCAAGTTAACCAATGTTTTTACTTCAATTACAATTTAAATTTCCTACTCTTCCTCTCTACAGTCACTCAAAAACAGAATTTTATCCAATCGTTCATCCTTTTAAACAGCTGAAGTAAGCCGAAAAGATGATTCTCACCTTTTTTTTTGCTTGGTGTGTGCTAAAATCTTGTCATGACTCCCAAAAACCTTATGATGTTTCTGTAGAAGAATCAGTAGCTGGTGTATCACTGCTGCCAGGGGTACCACAATTTTTTGTTTCTGCTAAACGCCTTATTGTAGATGATGCCTTGGCATAAACTTTAAGATCTGGAAAGTGAATATTTCTAAATCTAGGGTCAGGCAAGCAGGATATTGCAACCAAATGATTATTTTCAATTTGTCCAAATCTACGTTGTAACATAGTTATTTCATTACCTCGTTTTCCACTGCCTCTGTTATATCACTGTCAGTGCTGCCACCAGACTTACTTGAACCATTTATGTGTGCTTTTAAGCAGTTAAACATTGATATGATTTTGCTTATAGTTATATACTGCTCACCTGATAGCTCTTTGCTAACATATTTTTGGTTGGTTTTAGAATACTAAGCAACAATTTAATAGTCTGTATTTCTAAATGCGAGGCACTTTTGTATTAACCATCAAAATTTAGTGCACAATAAGAGTCGGTTCAATGTACGGCGTCTTTGTATATAACTTGATTGGGGGTTTACCAGGTGTATGGTGCAAGTATAAAATGCGGATTTGAGACAACAGATGGTGCACCAATGCAGTTGGTGCTATAAAGATTTGACACTGCGCCATTTTGTTGTGTCATCAACAAGTGTCAGACGAGCATGAGTGATAAATTGGAAAAGTGTATGCATAGTGTTGTGTTCAATATGTCGAAATTTATACCGAACAAAGAGCATTCGCGGACAGCATTAACTTTTTGTTTTCACTTGAAAAAAACTACTGTTGAATCATACCGATTACTTCGAGAAGCTTATGGTGAACATGCTCCAGCGCAAGATACGTGTGAACGATGGTTTCGGCGTTTCAAAAGTGGTGACTTCGATGTTGCAGACAAGGAACGTGGAAAACCGGCAAAAAAATACGAAGATGTGGAATTGCAAGCATTGTTGGACGAAGATGATTCGCAGACACAAAAATAACCCGCCGAGCAATTGAGCGTTAGTCAACAAGCTGTTTTTAATCGTCTACGAGAGATGGGAAAGATTCAGAAGACCGGTAGATGGGTACCACATGAGTTGAACGACAGGTAAATGGAAAAGCGCAAAAACACGTATGACATTTTGCTCGCTCGGTACAAAAGGAAGTCGTTTTTGCATCGTGTAGTTACAGGGGATGAAAAGTGAATTTATTTGGAGAATCCCAAGCGCAAAAAATCATGGGTAGACCCAGGCGCACCATCCACATCGACCGCAAGACCGAATTGCTTTGGCAGAAAGACGATACTCTGTGTTTGGTGGGACCAGAGGGATGTGGTCTATTATGAGCTGTTAAAACCTGGAGAAACGGTTAATACTAAATGTTACTAATAACAACTGACCGATTTGAACCGTTCGCTGCTTGAAAAAAGGCCAGAATACCGAAAGAGGCAATACAAAGTCATTTTTCTTCAAGACAATGTTCCATCACATACGGCAAAACCAGTTCGCGACACGTTGGAAGCACTCAGCTGGGAAGTTCTACCCCATGCGGCTTACTCACCAGACATGGTTCCTTCTGATTACCACTTGTTTGCATCGATGGGTCACGCACTTGCTGAGCGGCGCTTTGGTTCGTAAGAAGATGTGAAAAAATAGCTCGATGTATGGTTCGCAGCAAAAGGGGAAGATTTTTACTGGTGTAGTATTCACAAATTGCCCGAAAAACGGGAAAAATGTATAACAGGCGATGGAGCATATTTTCAATAAAGCACTTTTTATCTTTCTTCCGAATTTAACATGTTCTTTTTAGAAAAAAAAAACCCGCATTTCATACTTGTACACCTGGTAGTTTGTTTTTTGCTCACCTTGTTGATTTGATACGATACCAGCTAAAAAGTATTATATCAGTAAAACTATCGGTTAAATAGTATTTTTTTTTTTTTTTATTGGTCTAGCACACGTGCTGCAGGGAAGTCCCTAAAGCGCTCCAGGAGCGGCACGAGTGCGGGAAAAAGCGATTCACGTTGTTCTTGAATCGCTGTAAATTGTACTCGGTGGGAAACACAGCGCTGGGCAAATTATTCCAAAGGGATGACGTTCTCCATATAAAAGATTGCTTGAAAAGCGTTGTACGCGGAGTAACAAGCTGAACCTCATACGGATACGAAGCACCAGCGCGACGTGTATTTCTAACATGCACCGCTTTGGGAGGAATTAAGCGGGCTACATCCTTCGAACACTTTCCATGAAAATACTTGTAGAACAGACTCAAGTCGCCAACCGTTCTTCGATGTTCCAGCGAATCAAGGCCGCCGGTCAATTCCGGGTCCCCAATCAGACGGACCGCTCTTCTCTGAACAGAATTCAACAAATGCAGTGTATGTTTGGGAGCGGAGCCCCAAACGTGGGAGCAGTATTCCATAGTTGGTCGAATTTGGGCTTTGTAAAGAATTAACAGTTGTTGTGGGGTGTAAAGCTTTCTGGTTCTAAATAATATTCCCAACTTTTGAGAAGCTCTCCTTGCTATGCCTGCAACATGTTCATGCCAAGACATATTTGCTCCCAAACTAACGCCCAACAAATTGAGCGACGATGCTAGGGGAATGGAGTGCCCCGACATAACTATGTCGGGTTCAACAACGTTAACTTTTTTAGAAAAAACTGCCACTTGGGTTTTTGTAGCGTTAAATTCCACTTGGTTACTGTCACCCCAAGATAGAATTTCTTCCAGGTCTTTGTTGAGTTGAACGACCTCCTGCTGTCTGCGGACATTCGCCTGAGCAGCCGATGTCCGAGCGTTCAAGGTGAATGAAGAGACAAGCGTACCGTCATCTGCAAAGCTATAGATTGGATTCCCGGTCTTTTCCAGCAGATCGTTAATGTAAATGAGAAAGAGAGTAGGAGACAGTCTGGAGCCCTGGGGCACACCAGCGTTGATAGTGAGGGTGTTAGAAAGAAATCCGTCGACCGCCACTCGTAAAGAACGCTCTCTGAGGAAACATGAGAGCCACAAACAGAACCTTTCAGACATACCATAAGAGCGCCACTTAGCCAACAGTCCATCGTGCCAAACACGGTCGAATGCCTTGGATATGTCAAGAGCAACCGCTCGAGATTCTCCAAAGTGTTCAATTGCGTTGTTCCGAACATGTGTTACATAAGTCAGAAGATCTCCTGTTGATCTATGTTTACGAAAACCATATTGGTGATCGCTAATAATATTGAATCGTTCAAGATATTTTAGAAGATGCTCATTGATAACCTTTTCCATGACTTTCGATATTATTGAAAGCAGTGCAACTGGTCGGTAGTTATTTGGCAAGGTCTTCTTACCTTTTTTAGGTATCGGCTGAACCGTGGCACATTTCCAGCAGGACGGAAATATTTCCTTTCTGTAGGATAGGTTAAAAAGTCTACAGAAAACTGGTGTTAGTTCGCTTGCACAGTTTTTGAGAACTATGGCAGGTATTCCGTCAGCGCCAGAAGCCTTCTTGGTGTCTAGCTTCATTAAAATACGCTTTATGATGCGCTGTCTGAAGACAACATCGGGCATCCTTGACTGCAATATGGGAATAGTAGGTGGTGTTTTTCCTTGGAAATCGACAGTAGAATGTGAAGCAAAAAGTTCAGCCAACAAGTTCGCTCTCTCAACAGGTGTGGTTGCAATGGAATTATCTGGCCGTGTGAGTGGTGGTATGGTGGATTTGGTAAAATTTTGACTAACTGCCTTAGCGACTGCCCAAAAGGACCTGGAATTGTTGGGACAAGCGAGAAGTTTGTTTCTAATTCGTTGATTGTGTGCCTCCTTGGTTTCGTCGATAATTCTCTTGCATCTGTTCCGGGCATGAACAAAGATGTTTCGATTTACGGTGTTAGGATTTTCACGCCATTGTCGGTAGGCAATATGTTTAGAAGCAACAGCTTCTTTGCATTTTCGGTCGAACCAAGGCTTGCCGTTGGAGGAGTATCGAGTACGAAACTATCGATATCGAAAGAAATGTACTCGATACTGAAAAGTACCGATACTTTTTCCGTGTCCCTACGTATGTAGTCAACTATTGATCAGTAAACATCGGACTCGTAAAAAAAAGTTAAATTTATGACTAAAATGGCATAAGATTTGTGCTTTTTATGTGATAAAATAAAATTATTATTTCTTTTCAAATTATTACCAATTAAAACAATTTACATTTACATTACTAATTTTTTTTCGTTATCTAATATATCTAGTAAACTTCCAATTAAATCCAAATGTCACGACAATAAATATACAACATGAAAGATGCCGGCTAATTTTATTGGCTGCTTTGATTTGTTTAAATAATTTATCTTGATAATTATGCTACTGAATTATACTAATAACCTTTTTAAATAAGTTTTATTGATTCTAATTAGAACATAATATAATAAATTACATAAAGTTTTGTTACTAGGTATAAAATATTTCATATATATATAACAATTACATTCATAATGTATTGAAGTCTAGCATTTGAAAATTGTTTAAATTAGCAGAAATATGACCTAAAAGTACGTCATAATGACGTCTTATAAAAATCAATCTTAATCCGTGTCGTCTGCGTAGACGGACCCTGGTACGTTAGTGTGTGACGTGGTTTTTTTGACGTTATTCCTAGGCAAACTGAATATTCAATTTATGTAACATGGCCTGAGATTATTAAAAAATATCGTAACTTTAGAAAGTTGATGACTTATTTTTTAGGGTTCTGTGCGGAACCTTTATTAGATCACTTCGGTGTCCGTCTGTCTGTCACACTCGATTTTCTCTGAAGCTATTTGACATTGAAAGTAGAAATCTGGAACAAATATAGGAATTGATGGCTTAATCAGAGCCGTGTAGTTTTGAAAGATAAATTTTGATTTAAAAATTTTACCAGATCATCGAGTGGGATGTCCAATGAAAGCTTGTCAAAACACGAGTTCACAAATATATATGACTAGCCGTGCCCGCGGCTCCGCTCGCGTGGACTTGATTCCCTACTATCGTCACTGCTTATTCCTTATGTTACCTAACGTAATAAAATATCTGCCATTATTTATCCTTATCTCCCATTATTACTCCTTATCTCCCATTATTACTCCTTATCTCCCATTATTTATACTTATCTCCCATTATCTCACCTTATCTCACATTATCTAGGCCTATATCGAATTATATAGAACATATGTATAAATTTATAAAAACACGTAAATCGGATAAGTGATTCTCAAGTGATACGCGCACTAACGGACAGACAGACAGAGAGACGTTGCAATTTATATATATTATATTCTTTGCAACATGATATTGTTCCATATTTAATGATTTAGGCAGTGTATTGCAAGAGAACGAGCTAACGGTAACCTTTTTTCCGACTTGATTCACTATTATCGTCACTGCTTATTCTTTATGTTACCTAACGCAATAAAATATATCCTATAACCTGGCCAGAGAGCATATACAGATTTTAAAAAAAAGGACGTAAATCGGATAAGTGGTTCGCTAGTGATAAGCGCACTATTGGACAGACAGACAGACAGACAGAGATACGTTGCATTTTATATATATTATAGATGTAATAAAATATATATCTATAACCTGGTCAGAGAACATATGTATGAATTTAAAAAATGACGTAAATCGGATAAGTGGTTCTCGAGGGATAAGCGCACTAACGTACAGACAGACAGACAGACAGAAAGACGTTGCATTTTATATATATTATAGTTATAGATTATTATTATTATTATATAACCTAGCCCAAGAATATATGTATGAATGTAAAAAAAGACACGTAAATCGGATAAGTAAGTCTAGCGTGATAAACGCACTAATGGACAAACAGACAGTACAGAGAGACATTGCATTTTATATATATTATAGATTATAAATATTCTCTGCTACATAATATTGTTCCATATTTAATGGTTTAGGCTGTGTATTGCAAGGGAACGCGCTAGCGGCAAACTTTTTTCCGACTTCATTTACTGTTATCATCACTGCTCATTCCTTATGCTACCTATCGTAATAAAATATAGCCTATAAGCTGGCCAGAGAACATATGTATGTTTTAAAAAAAAAAAGTACGTAAATCGGATAAGTGATTCTCCAGTGATAAGCGCACTAACGGTCAGACAGACAAACAGACAGACAGACAGACAGATAGACGTTGCATTTTATATATATTATAGATGTAATACTTGCTTCTTTGTATTATTTTAAAAACATGGCCAAAAATCACTATCTCCCCCTATCACGGAAAGTAATGATCAAAAAATTTTTTAAAAATTCTGAAATACTATCCAATGAGTGAAAATCATCAAGAGTGCATTACGTTTGATAATTCATCTGGTATAAAAAAAAACTAACGGGCTTGACAAAACGGTGGAAATTTTTTATATACAGCCTTGGTCAAAAGTATTAGGCACCCCTAATAAACACCTGAAACTCATAAATTACTAAAAAAAGGCTAATTGTTTTAACAATACTATAGGCGGCACTGTCAAAAGCTAATTTAAACAATAAACAATCTCTATTACAGGTCCATAAAACACCTGGCCCACAAAATTGCGATGATGAGGTTTTTTGAAAAATATTTTTAATGTTTTCAGTCTCTTTTTACTACTTGTAGTGTCAAGAAGCTTCCGTGCGTGTTTAGTTTGTGAACTGGACATTCTTATATTTGAGAAATGCCTAAGAAAAGTGAGCTTGGTATTGAAAAACGAATTAAAATTCAAACCCTGCATGAACAAGGCAAGTCCCAGGTAAAAATAGCCAAGTTAGTGAAATGTTCTCGATGCGCAGTGCAGTGTGCTATTAAAAGGTTTGTGGATTCTGGCTCCCATGCCAACAAAATAAGAACGGGCAGAAAACGTAAGACTAATGAGCGACAGGACAGAAAATTCATCCAATCGAAAAAAAAAAAAAAACATCTGAGCTCGCTGCAACTCTGTCGGAAGAGATTGGGATGCCAATTATTTCTCGAACGGCAAGGAGAAGACTAACAGAAGCTAGATTAAGAGGGTGCAAAGCTAGAAAGAAGCCTTGGCTTTCAGAGACCAATAGGAAGAAACGCTTAGAGTGGGCTCTGAAGCACCAACATTTTAGCAAAGAGGATTGGTCTGATGTTGTATGGTCCTACGAATCCAACTTTGAGGTAAGTTTTTATATGATTTATTTTAACAAATAACTACATACAATTACTCTTGATTTAATCTGTTTTAGTCAAAATAATAACTAATTTTTTAACTGAGTATTTTTTATATTCTTACAGCTATCCGGAACGTCAGGTGTGACATTCGTGAGGCGGCGTGTCGGCGAGGAATACCATCCAGATTGCGTGGTACCTACTGTAAAACACGGAGGAGGCAGCAACATGATCTGGAGTTGCATGACTACTAAAGGTGTCGGCGAAATGTTCGTTTGTGAAGACCGCATGAACAGCCAAAAGTACATAAATGTACTAGAAACTGTTCTGATGCCTTCGCTAGCGCGCATTTTTGGCTACACTAGACGACATCAAATTCCAGCAAGATAATGCACCTTGTCATAAATCAGCGGCTACGATGCGCTGGTTTAGAGACAATAACATTGTCTTGTTGGATTGGCCAGCGCAGTCTCCAGATCTAAACCCTATCGAGCATCTTTGGGCTACTCTGAAGCGCAAGATACGGGAGCTTAGCATAACATCAAAAGCAGCGCTAAAAAGTGCTTTGATGGATGAGTGGGGTGCCATAAGTACAACTGAATGTACTAGGCTTGTATGCAGCATGCTCCAAAGAATTGCTGCTGTAATTAAAGCTAAGGGCGGACACATCAAATATTAATTTATTTCATAATTTTATCTCAATATACGATTTTACAAAACATACGAATTTAATTTTTTACCCTGGAACACAAGAAATGAAGTAAATTGTAGGGTGCCTAATACTTTTTGCCAAGGCTGTACTTTTCACCATAGAACGGAAACTGCGGGTGCTAGAAATGGATTACTGGCGTAGATCGGCGGGAAAATCAAGACTTGACAAAATCCCAAACAAGAAGATATTACAAATCGACGTCGATATAATTAACGAAATAGAGAGGAAACCACTAGAGTGGTACGGCTCTAAAAGCTCATCAAAAATTAGACACCACGGGAAAGAAGAAAAAGGGGACGTCCAAAGGCAACATGGATAGAAGGCATAAGAAGATACATGTCAGCTAGGAACTTGAGCCACGGAGACTGGGAAAATCGAGACGAATGGAGACAAGGAACTTAAAGGCATACAGCGCTATAATAATTGATGATGATGATTATGAACAATATTTTTTACCATTCATAAATAAGTTGTTGAATCCTGCAGATCACTAAGTTAATTGAATAATTCGATAATCACATGGCTAATGCATTAATGCATCAATTTCCTTAAGTTGCTACGATCTATGGACTAGATTTTCTATGAACACTTTTGAAGTTTTTGATTTATTAGTTCCTATTAATAAATCATAATGAAAGAAAAAGAGCGAGATTACTGAAAACATTTTATGAACTATTAATTTTCTATTCTTTTCTAATTTATTCCGTTGTTCATAAAGTAATTTGCCTAATTAAAAAAAAGCAAACTTCAAAACTACATACATGTCAGCTTGGAACTTGAGTCAGGGAGACTGGGAAAATCGAGACGAATGTAAACAAGGAACCAAAAGGCGTACAACGTTATAATAATGGATGATGATGATTATGAACAATAATTTTTAACATTCATAAAATTCATAAATAAGTTGTTGAATCCTGCAGATCAATAAGTTAATTGAATAATTCGATAATCACATGGCTAATGCATCAATGCATCAATTTCCTTAAGTTGCTACGATCTATGGACTAGATTTTCTATGAACACTTGTGAAGTTTTTGATTTATTAGTTCCTGTTAATAAATCATAATGAAAGAAAAAGAGCGAGATTACTGAAAACATTTTATGAACTATTAATTTTCTATTATTTTCTAATTTATTCCGTTGTTCATAAACTAATTCGTCTAATTAAAAAAAAACCGGTCAAGTGCAAGTTGAACTTGCACAATTAGTGTTCCGTACGTTGATTGTTTTTAAAATAAAAAAATTTGTTAGGGTGGTATAAAATGATCAGTGACTTTACAAAACACACCCCAAATGAGTTTTCAACAAAGTTTAATTCCAATCTTTACTGAAAACTGGTGACCTTGAAATTTTGTTTTTTTTTATATACCAGATAAATTATTGAAGGAAGTGATAATTTTCGTTCAATCTATACCCCGTGGAGAATATTCCAGGATTTTTTCAAAATTTTTTGATCAGTACTTTTCGAGATAAGGTAGGGGACCGCGATTTTACACGATTTTTTCACGATTTTTTTAAAAGTAATATCAAGAAAAGTGTGCGCAAGTATTACAATATATATATATTTTTTACTCGTGTTTTCAAAAGATTTCATTTGACATCACACTCGATGACCTAGTAAAAAAATTTTTTTTTCACTTCCGATTTCACCCCTCATAACGAATCCCTTAAGTCAAAAATTTATGTTACGGTGATATAAAATGATCAGTGACTTCACAAAACACACCCCAAATAAGTTTTCAACAAAGTTTATTTCCAATTTTTACTGAAAATTGATGACCCTGAAATTTCTGTTTTTTTTTTATATACCAGATAAATTATTACAGGTAATGTACTCGTGATAATTTTCGTTCAATCTACACCCCGTGGAGAATATTCCAGAATTTTTTAAAACATTTTTGATAAGTACTTTCCGAGATAAGGCGGGTGGACAGCGATTTTTCGCGATTTTTTAAAAATAATACAAAGAAAAGTGCGCGCAAGTATTACATTATATATGTATTTTTTACTCGTGTTTTCACAAGCTTTCATTTGACACCACACTCCATCACCTAGTAAAAAAATTTTTTTTTCTCTTCCGATTTCACCCCCCAAAACTAACCCCTTAAGTCAAAATTTAACTTTCAAAACTACATGGCTCTGATGAGGCCATCAATTCCCATATTACTACCAAATTTCAACTTTCTATGACAAATAGTTTCGGAGAAAATCGGGTGTGACAGACGGACAGACGGACAGACGGACAGACGGACAGATGGACAGACTGACAGACGGACAGACGGACAGACGGACAGACGGACAGACGGACAGACGGACAGACGGACAGACGGACAGACGGACAGACAGACGCCGAAGTGATCTTATAAGTGTTCCGTACGGAACACTAAAAAGCAAATTTCAAAACTAGATACATGTCAGCTTGGAACTTGAGTTAGGGAGACTAGGAAAATCGAGACTAATCTAGACAAGGAACCAAAAGGCGTACAACGTTATAATAATGGATGATGATGATTATGAAGAATAATTTTTAACATTCATAAATAAGTTGTTGAATTCTGCAGATCACTAAGTTAATTGAATAATTCGATAATCACATGGCTAATGCATCAATTTCCCTAAGTTGCTACGATCTATGGACTAGATTTTCTATGAACACTTGTGAAGTTTTTGAATTATTAGCTGCTATTTACAAATCATAATGAAAGAAAAAGAGCGAGATTACTGAAAACATTTAATGAACTATGAATTTTCTATTCTTTTCTAGTTTATTCCGTTGTTCATAAATTAATTCGCCTAGTTAAAAAGAAAGCAAACTTCAAAACTAGATACATGTCAGCTTGGAACGAGAGTCACGGAGACTGGGAAAATCGAGATGAATGTAGACGAGGAATCAAAAAGCGTACAACGTTATAATGATGGATGATGATGATTATGAACAATAATTTTTAACATTTATAAATAAGTTGTTGAGTCCTGCAGATCCCTAAGTTAATTGAATAATTCGATAACCACATGGTTAATGCATCAATTTCCTTAAGTTGCTACGATCTATGGACGAGATTTTCTATGAACACTTGTGAAGTTTTTGAATTATTAGCTCCTATTAACAAATCATAATGAAAGAAAAAGAGCGAGATTACTGAAAACATTTTAGGAACTATTAATTTTCTATTCTTTTCTAATTTATTCCGTTGTTCATAAACTAATTCACCTAATTAAAAAGAAAGCATACTTCTAAACTAATTAAGCAATAAATAGCTAACGAACCGAAAAGTACCAATTAACGTCAAGAAATATAGGGGTTGATTTTAACCTTTCTTTATCTATTGATAATTTTCTTGTGTATATACAGTGTAATGTAGTAGTGGTACCAACCATAATATCTAAATAAGCAGCCAGGGAGTTATCTGTTATCTGTTGTATTTTTCTCTGAGGGTCAGCTTTGATGTGATTTTAGAATCTATAAGTGATTCGTTAATTTTCTTTTGGTACTATTTTCTAAGAATGTTAGGAGATTTCGAGATACTGGTTTGTAAAGAGAGATACGTAGTCCTCTGAGTCCGTCGTAACTGTTGCGTTGTCTCCCTCTGCTTCTAGTATGACGATGTATTCATTCCTTTCAGATTTCTCATGGCTTGAAGTTCCTAAGTTGACTTGAGGATACAGGACAAACCAATAGCAGAATATCTGTAAGGTTCGAAGAACACAAACTTATTATCCGTAACAAATCAACTACATTCCCTCTATTTCAATGTCAATTAGCGACAGGCCACAAAATCGATTTTAGCTGTTGCCAACAAATAGCCACTGTATGATAGTACAGAGCAAGAATCATATGGCACCTGAAAATAATGCTCTTAATCTTCCAGCTACATACAAAATACGTAATAATAAAAGATATCAACGCATCAGTACATGAGAGCCTACTGACTGTTAGCATTAGCCCGCAGAGGGCAGCAACTACTATATCGAGACGAATGGAGACAAGGAACCAAAAGGCGTACAACGCTATAATAACTGATGATGATGATTATGAACAATAATTTTTAACATTCATAAATAAGTTGTTGAGTCCTGCAGATCACTAAGTTAACTGAATAATTCGATAATCACATGGCTAATGCATCAATGCATCAATTTCCTTAAGTTGCTACGATCTATGGACTAGATTTTCTATGAACACTTTTGAAGTTTTTGAATTATTAGCTCCTATTAACAAAACATAATGAAAGAAAAAGAGCGAGATTAATGAAAATATTTTATGAACTATTAATTCTCTATTCTTTTCTAATTTATTCCGTTGTTCATAAACTAATTCGTCTAATTAAAAAGAAAGCATACTTCTAAACTAATTAAGCAATAAATAGCTAACGAACCGAAAAGTACCAATTAACGTAAAGAAATAAAGGGGTTGATCTTAACCTTTCTTTATCTATTGATAATTTTCTTGTGTATATACAGTGTAATGTAGTAGTGGTATCAACCATAATATCTAACTAAGCAGCCAGAGAGTTATCTGTTATCTGTTGTATTTTTCTCTGAGGGTCAGCTTTGATGTGATTTTAGAATCTATAAGTGATTCGTTAATTTTTCTTTTGGTACTATTTTATGTTAGGAGATTTCGAGATACTGGTTTGTAAAAAGAGACACGTAGTCCTCTGAGTCCGCGTAACTGTTGCGTTGTCTCCATCTGCTTCTAGTATGACGATGTATTCATTCCTTTCAGATTTCTCATGGCTTGAAGTTCCTAAGTTGACTTGAGGATATAGGACAAACCAATAGCAGAATATCTGTAAGGTTCGAAGAACACAAACTTATTATCCGTAACAAATCAACTACATCCCCTCTATTCCAATGTCAATTAGCAACAGGCCACAAAATCGATTTTAGCTGTTGCCAACAAATAGCCACTGTATGATAGTACAGAGCAAGAATCATATGGCACCTGAAATAATGCTCTTAATCTTCCAGCTACATACAAAATACGTAATAACAAAAGATATCAACGCATCAGTACATGAGAGCCTACTGACTGTTAGCATTAGCCCGCAGAGGGCAGCAACTACTATATCGAGACGAATGGAGCCAAGGAACCAAAAGGCGTACAACGCTATAATAACGGATGATGATGATTATAAACGATAATTTTTACCATTCATAAATAAGTTGTTGAGTCCTGCAGATCACTAAGTTAATTGAATAATTCGATAACCACATGGCTAATGCATCAATGTATCAATTTTCTTAAGTTGTTACGATCTATGGACTAGATTTTCTATGAACACGTTTGAAGTTTTTGAATTATTAGCTCCTATTTACAAATCATTATGAAAGAAAAAGAGCGAGATTACTGAAAACATTTTATGAACTATTAATTTTCTATTCTTTTCTAATTTATTCCGTTGTTCATAAACTAATTCACCTAATTAAAAAGAAAGCATACTTCTAAACTAATTAAGCAATAAATAGCTAACGAACCGAAAAGTACCAATTAACGTCAAGAAATATAGGGGTTGATTTTAACCCTTCTTTATCTATTGATAATTTTCTTGTGTCTATACAGTATAATGTAATAGTGGTATCAACCATAATATCTAAATAAGCAGCTAGGGAGTTATTCGAAATATAGACAAACAACCAAATAAATTGGACCTTTTGGTCAGTAAAAATTTGCTTCGATCGGAAATATTTTATTGTACGTATTATACTACTTAATGTCCTTTATTAACCGATTATATAGGCTGGGTATCGATATGTATGTTATATTATACCTATATTATATTCTTTATGGCTAAAAGATAAAACATAAAATATTATATATTGCCAAGAATAAGAGGAAAAGAATTCGATAACAAAAAGCTAGATGGAACGGTGGCCCTAAAAAGAAAATAAATTTTGTCTGTGGACAAGTTATTACTACTTTTTATTAGGATAGTGGACAAACAATAGCAAATAGTTTGATTTAAGGCATGTTTGTTTTATGGAAAAAGATATGGGTGCAACTAAAATGTCGACAGAAAATATATATTATGTTATTCAATAAGTCAAATATTTATTTATACAATGAAAGACTGTTTTTAGTCAATTTCTGGTTTATTTATAATTTTTTTTTTTGATTACGCATTTCGCTGTCGATGCAGTTTCGTTCGATTTACGTTTAATCTGTCTTTCATTACATATTTTTAATGAACAAGCCGTACCCGAGGCTCCGCTCGTGTGGACTTGATTCACTATTATCGCCACTGGTTATTTCTTATGTTACCTAACGTAATACAATATATCCTATAACCTGACCAGATAATCTATGTTTTGAATTTAAAGAAAAAACACATAAATCGGATAAGTGGTTCTCGAGTGATAAGCACAGTAACGGACAGATAGACAGCCAGATAGATAGAGAGACGTTGCACTTTATATGTATTATTTTCCGACTTGATTCACTACATATATATATATATATATATATATATATATTATATATATCTATAATATATATAAAATGCAACGTCTCTCTGTCTGTCTGTCCGTTAGTGCGCTTATCACTGGAGAAACCACTTATCCGATTTACGTACTTTTTTTTAAAACATACATATGTTCTCTGGCCAGGTTATAGGCTATATTTTATTAAGATAGGTAGCAAAAGAAATGAGTAGTGACGTAAAATAGTGAATGAAGTCGGAAAAAAGTTTGCCGCTAGCACGTTGCCTTGCAATACACAGCCTAAACCATTAAATATGGAACAATATTATGTAGCAGAGAATATCTTTAATCTATAATCTATAATCTATAATACATATAAAACGCAATGTCTCTCTGTCTGTCTGTCTGTCCATTAGTGCGTTTATCACGCGAGAACCACTTATCCGATTTACCTGTCTTTTTTTACATTCATACATATATTCTTGGGCTAGGTTATATAATAATAATAATAATCTATAACTATAATATATAT
This sequence comes from Pachyrhynchus sulphureomaculatus, assembly GCA_019049505.1. Taxonomy (NCBI): domain Eukaryota; kingdom Metazoa; phylum Arthropoda; class Insecta; order Coleoptera; family Curculionidae; genus Pachyrhynchus; species Pachyrhynchus sulphureomaculatus. The sequence goes on from CM032446.1 coordinate 246,658,047, forward strand.
AAATGCAACGTCTCTCTGTCTGTCTGTCTGTCTGTCCGTTAGTGCGCTTATCCCTTGAGAACCACTTATCCGATTTACGTGATTTTTTAAATTCATACATATGTTCTCTGTCCAGGTTATAGATATATATTTTATTACATCTATAATATATATAAAATGCAACGTCTCTCTGTCTGTCCGTTAGTGCGCTTATCACTGGAGAACCACTTATTTTTACGTGCTTTTTTTTTAAACATACGTATGTTCTCTGGCCAGGTTAAATGAATATATTTATTACGTTAGGTGACATAAGGAATAAGCAATGACGATATATAGTGAATCAAGTCGGAGAAAAGTTTGCCGCTAGCGCGTTCTCTTGCAATACACTGCCTAAAGCATTAAATATGGAACAATATCATGTAGCAAAGAATATAATATATATAAAATAGGTCTCTTTGTCTGTCTGTCTGTCCGTTAGTTGCGCTTATCACTTGAGAACCACTTATCCGATTTACGTGTTTTTATAAATTTATACATATGTTCTGTATAATTCGATATAAGCCTAGATAATGGGAGATAAGGGGAGATAATGGGAGATAAGCAGAGGTAAGTCTAGATTAATGAGAGTTATGGTGAGATAATGGGAGATAAGGAGAAATAATGGGAGATAAGGAGAAATATTGCGAGATAAGTCGAGATAAGCCTCGGTAATGGGAGATAAGGTGAGGTAATGGGAGATAAGTATAAATAATGGGAGATAAGCAGAAATAATGGGAGATAAGCA
>CM032446.1:246661309-246663357 GCA_019049505.1 Pachyrhynchus sulphureomaculatus
TTGTATATTTGGGGTAGAAAACCGATAAAGCTCTGCGAGTTTTAATTGTTAGCAACTGAACAATTCCTCTATCGGTCTGGAGCCTTAAACAGCCTCCGAAAAGAGGCAAAAGTACGTCTTCAAAATTACCATAGGCTTATATCAACCAAAAGAAAAATTTGTTGTCTGTTGTAAATATAATATTAACTCAATATAGTACAGAATGGACCATAATGACCTGCGGTATAGAATCATGAGATGATACCATAAAACAAAAAGTATGCTACGTGCTGCCGAAATGAAAACCCTAAGGGCAATAGTTGGTAAAACAAAGAGGGATAGGATACGAACTACTGACATCAGGAAACTATGTGGCGTGCAAGACGTAGTAAGATGGCGTAAGCAAAGAAGAAGACAGTAGCATAACCGCGTAAAAAGGATGGAGGAGCACAGACTACTAAGGATCGCTCTGGAAGGACAACCAGTAGGCAAACGTCTCCCGAAGAGTCCACCAAAAAGATGGAGAATCTACCAGTTAAGAAATCCTACAACCTCGCAATTAACAGATCATCAGATCTATATAACAAGTACAAGAAGAACAGAAGAAGTAAAAAAATGGAGTGTAAAGTATTACCGGGCTTCTTGTTTAGTTAAATGCTTTCCGATTACTGTCACCCGGGCTTTTATTAAGTTGTAAAACTTCGTGTTGTGAGCGAATTAATGAATCGCAATATTTAAATATTAAAATATGTGGAATAAAAATTTGCATCATACCAGTAATTTTCATCATTCTTATAGCCGGTTTCCGATAACACATAATCACAAGGTAAGTTTAATTGACTTTTTGGATACGGCTTTCTCAATATGTTTTGTTATTCTTTTGTAAAAGTCTAGATGTTTCGTTATTTAATCATCAATCGAAATGTTTTGAAGGAGCCCACCATTAATTTACTTTACTTTGAACCTGAGTACTTTATAAGGATTTTATTAAAGGTTCGTCTTAAATTAAGGGTCAATGAGAGGTTTTTCTAAGTTTATTTAATTTCGTTTTCATTATTTACGTTTCCATGTTAACTTAGAACCGGCAATGTAGCAAGTAATATTTTATATACAGGAGGTTATAACAATCATTTAATATATTTAAACCGCGGGACTCTTGTGTTAGGTGAAACTACAGAAAAATTGTGATAAAATTCCACCTCTCTGTAACTAACGAGAAAACGGACTCTGAAAATTTATGTTTTTTTCAGCACGTAAGCTAATGATTCTACCTAATATATATATCAAACTACTCAGTATATATCACCACTATATCAAACACTTTATTTTTGCACTCGACGCGCATGTCGCTAACCATGTTAGCTTCACCAGGAGCGATGATTGAGAGTCAATCATCGCTTCTGATGAAGCTAACATGGTTAGCGAAACGCGCGTCGAGTACAAAAATAAAGTGTTTGGTATAGTGATGATATATATTGAGTAGTGTCATTGTGCCAAAGATTCCATATTCTCAACTTAATACATATCAAAAACAATTTGGGTTTAATTTTGATAATTACTTGTTGCAAAACTGCCCACGCGTAAAATTGACTTGAACCTCTTATTTTATTTTATTAAAAGGAAGAAATAGATATTTCTGAAGATCAGTGTTTTAAACGCCCTAGCATACTATACTAAACAAGAATAATCACCAACAATTTTCTATCTAAAGCTTTAATGTTTTACCCACTAATAATCACAACATACTACAATAAAAATATTTTTTAATTTTTATTGTAGTTTCTCGATACAAAATATAATTTTATGTATATATATATATATATATATATATATATATATATATATATATATATATACAGTAGAATCTCGAAAAAGTTAACCGAAAGATTCCAAGGGTAATTAACGTTTTCGAACTATTAACTTTTCTAAGCGATTTTCAAAATGAAAAAAATAAAATAATAAACCTAGATTTTTTGAAAATGACATGCTAAATTTATTTCATTGACTTAGTTTTCATTACTACAAAAAAAAGAAACTTAGATTTAATTTGTACCGGTTGGTTTAAAGTT
>CM032446.1:246663457-246705479 GCA_019049505.1 Pachyrhynchus sulphureomaculatus
TGTTTTTTGTTTATAAACAATTTAAGTTTTCAAAACGCTTTTTTTGAGCTTAAAATGTAAATAACTCCGGTTATATAAGTTGGATCGAGACAAAAAAAATTAAACTTTTCGCAATAAAATTTCCAACAAATCCTCGTTGGTTTTAACGTTGCTCAAGTGCGTACATAACCTCCAAATTGAAAAAACAGGAAAAAAATGGTTGTTTTTTCATTTTATTGTGCAAGTCAACCAAGTGACCGATCGGCTTGAAACTTTCAAAAAATATATTTTAGCAAAAATATCCTAAAATTTTGGTTATTTGAAATTTTGAATTGCCAGCCATTTTATGCCATTGGGTCCAAAATGGATCTTTTTTTTTCATAATTTAGGTCTCGACGCCAGCTTTCCGATGCCATTAAAAAAAAAATTTAACATTTGCTTATTAAACAAATAATAAAAATCGAAAAAAAATTGTCAACGAAAATAAATTTTTTTTATACGAAGGTCTCGCGGTTCTCTATCAGATGTGATAAAAATGTTTTAATTTTTCTTTCAAAATGACCGAAAAAACGCGTGTGTTGTGTAATTTGATTAATAAACAATTGGTAAAAAAAAACGGTTAAAATGACTCCAAAAAAAAACTTTTTGGGAGTGGCATTGGAGACTTGGCGTCGAGACTTAAATTTTGAAAAAAAAGATCCATTTTGGACCCAACGGCGGGCAATTCAATTTTAAATAACAAATTCAATTTTTACCCATTGTGTGTTCCGTATGGAACACTTATAAGATCACTTCGGTGTCTGTCCGTCTGTCACACCTGATTTTCTCCGAAACTATTTGTCATAGAAAGTTGAAAGTTGGTACTAATATAGGAACTGATGGCCTCATCAGAGCCGGTAGTTTTGAAAGTTAAATTTTGACTTAAGGGGTTAGTTTTGGTGGATGGAATCGGAAAAATTTTTTAGTAGGTTTATCGAATGTGGTGTCAAATGAAAGCTTGTGAAAACACTGGTAAAAATAAATAAATATATATATATATATATATATATATATATATATATATATATATATATATATATATATATCTCGAAAAGTACTGACCAAAAAATTTTGAAAAAAATTCTGGAATGGTCTCCACGGGATGTAGATTGAACGAAAATTATCATCAGTTTAATAATAATTTATCTGGTATATAAGAAAAACAAAAATTTCAAAGTCATCAGTTTTCAGTAAAGATTGGAAACAGACTTTGTTGAAAACTCATTTGGCGATGATTTTTTATTCTAAAAGCAATCAACGTACGGAACACTTATTGCGCAAGTTCAACTTGCACTTGACCGGTTATTTTTGTACCTAAATTTCAGGGTATTGATGCTATAACAAAAGGCATATTTTCTGAAAGTTCTGTCCACCTGTACAATCCCAAAAAAAAACAGTTTTTGCCTGTCTTTTCAATTTTGTAGGTTATGTACGCACTTGAGGGACTTAAAGCTAACGAGGATTTGTTGGAAATTTCATTACAAAGAGTTTGTTTTTTTTTGTCTCAATCCGACTTATATAACCGGAGTTATTCACATTTAAAGATGAAAATAGAGAAGATGTGAAAGATCGAGAAAAAATAATACACATGATTCAAATATACTATGAAAACTCGTATCAAAAAAAAAAACTGCCCACCAAATGATCTCAAAGAACGCCGAAATAAAAATATAATCAATGTTAACTCAGAAGGAATACCAGAGATAATAAATGAAGAAATATTAACAACACTAAAAACTATGAAAAACAATAAAATACCAGGACCTGACGGAGTATTAACAGAATTAACGAAAGAAGAAGGAGACTTGGTGGTACAGGTGCCGAAGCTCTTATTCAATAAATGTGTAGAAGAAGAGAAGATACCAGAAAATTAAAACACAGCTTCAACAATGATAAGATTAAGTTAAACAATTACCGTCCAATATCATTACTTTCACAAATACACAAATTGTTTACCAAAATAATAATTAATAGATTGGAAAACAAGATGGAATTAAACCAATCGGTAGAACAGGCTGGCTTCAGGAAGAGTTTTAGTCCTTGTGATTATCTCTTAACTATCAGAACTTTAATAGAAAAAGCCATAACTTAAAGTTGTACCTGGTATCTATAGATTATCAAAAGGCTCCGGATTGTATCGCGGTCTTGGCCGTCGAAAGAACCTTATATAACAGCAGAACAGACTATAGATATACTCAGCTCATAAGAACAATTTATAACAAGGCTCAACTGATAGTGGAAATGGATAGAAAAACAAATCCTATACCTATCAAAGGCAGAGTAAGACAGTGAGATTCCATGAGCCCAAAACTATTTATAGCAGCATTAGAAGAAATTTTCAATGAACTTAAATGGAAAAAAGGGGGATCAGTATAGACGGACAAAAGTTAAATCATGTGAGTTATGCTGATGATGTAGTGCTAATATCAGATAATTTTGATGATATACAGGAAATGATTAATGGACTACAAAACAAATCAGAGAGGGTAGTACTACTGCTGAATAGAGATAAGATAAAGGCTATGACAAACGAAGATAGTTCGCGAAACTTGAGAACAGAGGGCAAAACACTTAAATACGTAGAGGAATACATCTACCTAAGGTAAATAATAAAGTGTGGAAAAGCAAATCAAACGGCAGAAGTACAGAGAAGAATCAGACTGGCATGGGCGGCATTTGGCAAACAAAAAAAATACTGACCAATAAAGGAATTCCTCTGAAATTAAAATAGATGGTATTCGATCAATGCATTCTACCGGTTCTCACCTACGCGGCTCAGACTTGGACATTGACTAAGAAGATGATGGACCAACTGAGTAAAACACAGAGAGCAATGGAACACCAGATGCTGAATATAAAATTACAAGACAGAATCAGAAACGAAACTATAAGCAAAAGGCCAAAGTGATAGACGTAAGAGAATAGGTAGCAGGTTTGAAATGAAGGTGAGCAGGTCACACAATAAGACAACAAGGTGAGAGATGGAATAAAAGAATCCAAGAATGGAGGTCATGGCTGGGACAAAGATCCAGAGGAAGGGCCTAAACAAGATGGAAAGATGACCTGAAAAGAACGGCTGGTTTAGGATGGATCAGAAAGACGCAGAATCGAGCGGGATGGAAGAAGGAAGGGAAGGCTTATGTCCGACACTGGATGAAAGAAAGCTTATTAGATAGATAGAAAAATTCACATTTTAAGCTCAAAAACGCATTTTGAAAACTTGAAAACAATACTCCTGGTGATAACCTAGAGATCATTCATAATATTGCTATATCTAGACTAGACTTTTTTTTCTGCACTAATATGAGATAACTATTTCAAATCATATCGTACTTGAAGTAGAGATGAAACTTCCCATTTCTGAGTAATATATATACGAGGCTGGTTTGACAAGTCCGTGCAAAGTCCGGGAGATGGCACCACCAGCGCGTAACGAGATCATGTTTAGTTAGTAGCATCTCTTGAAAGAACGCACACACCAAGTTTCAGCCATATTGGTCTATTTTTTTTTGTGTTTGGCATTCGTGTGAATCAAGGAAGTCGAGTGATTTTCAAGAAATGGACAAAAAAGAATTTCGTGTGGTGATTAAACATTACTTTATGAAAGGCAAAACGCCTCAGGAGACTAAAGAGAAGCTTGATAAACATTATGGTGACTCTGCACCTTCGATTAGAACAGTTTATAAGTGGTTTCAAAATTTTCGCACTGGCCATATGGGTACAAGTGACGCTGAACGTTCTGGACGGTCTGTGGAGGTTACGACTCCAGAAATCATTGATCAAATCCATGATATGGTGATGGATGACAGAAGAGTTAAGGTGCGTGAGATTGCTAGTGCTGTGGGCATCTCGACTGAACGGGTACATAATATTTTGCATAAATATTTGGACATGAGAAAGCTATCCGCAAGATGGGTGCCGCGATTGCTCACGCTTGACCAAAAACGGAATCGTGTGAAGTGTTGCAAGGATGGTATTTTTTTTTGCAGCTGTTCCAGAAGAATCCGGAGGACTTTAAACGTCGTTTCGTCACTGTGGATGAAACATGGATACATTACTATACTCCTGAGACCAAACAACAATCTAAACAATGGGTTACCAAGGGGGAATCTGCACCAAAAAAGGCGAAGACCGTTCCTTCGGCCGGAAAGGTTATGGCGACTGTCTTTTGGGATTCGCAAAGGATAATCCTCATCGACTATCTGGAAAAGGGTAAAACTATTACAGGTGAATATTATTCATCGTTATTGGACCGTTTGAAAACCGAGCTGCAAGAAAAACGCTCGCGATTGGCCCACAAGAAAGTCCTTTTCCATCACGACAACGCACCAGCACACACCTCAGCAGTTGTGGTCGCAAAATTAATGGAAATAGGATTCCAACTCGTTTCACATCCCCCCTATTCTCCAGACTTGGCTCCCTCGGACTACTATTTGTTTCTCAATTTGAAGAAATGGCTGGCGGGACAAAGATTTTATTCAAACGAGGAGGTGATTACAGACACTAATGGATATTTTGCAGACTTGGACAAATCCTATTATTCGGAAGGGATCAACAAACTAGAACGAAGTGTATAAGCCTAAAAGGAGACTATGTCGAAAAATAAAAAAGGTTTACCCCAAACACATAAGTAGTTTTATTTTTGCACGGACTTTTCAAACCAGCCTCGTATATATATATATATATATATATATATATATATATATATATATATATATATACAATCATGTAATTTCGCAATGATATATTTTAGGAAAGAGAACCTTGTTCGTTGGTTATCTACTTCCTTTAATGAAACTTAAAAATAACAAAGTTAATAAAAGTGTCCAAAAAAAGCGATTAAAAAAACAGAAGGGGAAACATTAATTACAATCCACAAACCACTCTAGGAGTGCCCTCCTGATTTTAATTTCGAACTCTGCAACGCAAAAAAAGCCCATTGTTAATATTTATATTACAAGTGTTCTCGACGAAACGAACAGGGGTGTAGCGTAATTTGTTTAGATAGAAAAGGGTCCGTTCTCTCTGGCGTGTGAAAGGGTTGTAATACAGTAGCAATCAAACTTTGAAATTATTCAAGACTGAATTACGAATTTCATTCAAATGGAAATAAACTCACTCCACGTGATCTTATAATAATTTGGCTCTTGCTTGGTAGAGTTTCAGAGATAATTTCCTGCAGGATATGATTTTATTTTCGCTTGCACGATTGCACGAAAATATATTGACAATTTCTCATTTGAGTTTATCTTACAAGGGTGAGAAAATATGGAATATATTATACATAAGGATTAAGTTATTTCAGTAAATATTTTTACATCTCTTTTCCATTAACTACAACCAAATTTTTTATATTGCTCATTAATCATTTTTTTTATGGGTCTAGCACACGTGCTTCAGGGAAGTCCCTAAAGCGCTACAGGAGCGACACAGGTGAGGAAAAAGCGATTCACGTTGTTCTTGAATCGTTGTAAATTGTACTCGGTGGGAAACACAGTCCTAGGCAAATTATTTAAAAGGGATGATATTCTCCATATAAAAGACTGCTTGAAAAGCGTTGTACGAGGAGTAACAAGCTGAACGTAATACGGACGTAAAGTATTAGCGCCACGTGTGTTTTCTAACATGCACCGCTTTGGCAGGAATTAAGCGGGTTACATCCTTCGAACACTTTCCATGAAATACTTGTAGAAGAGGCTCAAGTCGCCAACCGTTCTTCGATGTTCTAGCGATTCAACGCCGCCGGTCAGTTCCGGGTCTCCAATCAGACGAACAGCTCTTCTCTGAATAGAATCTAACAAATGCAATGTATGTTTGGGAGCGGAGTCCCAAACATGGGAGCAGTATTCCACAATTGGTCGAATTTGAGCTTTGTAAAGAATTAACAGTTGTTGTGAAGTGTAAAGCTTTCTGGCTCGAAATAATATTCCCAACTTTTGAGAAGCTCTCCTTGCTATACCTAGGACATGTTCATGCCAAACGAACGCCCAACAAATTGAGTGACGATGTTAGAGGAATGGAGTGCTCCGCCATAACTATGTTGTGTTCAGCAATGTTAACTTTTTAGAAGAAACTTATTAATTAATTAATAATTACTTCAACTGTTGAAGAACAGTGTTGTATTTACAAAAAAATCCTTCTCCGAGATTTTTGCGTTTTTTTTTTTGATTTCAGCGGCTTTAGATCCCGTAAAACCCACATCTCAGATTAATTTCAAACGCAATAAGCTTAAAAAAACTCATAAACGAAGAGTAACAGGGATTTAGAAATAACCGTTCATTTTAAGACAGGTTAGAGAAAAAGATATAGAATGCAACACCCCGGCATTTATCTGTTTCGTAGACTTACAGAAAGCTTTCGACCGAATACAATTGAATGACACCATCGACACCCTAAAAATGAAGGGGACTCCCAGCGGATACGTAAAGCTAATAGGAGACTTGAATACAAGAAACACAACGCAGTTAAGGGTAAACGGAACACTAGCAAACCAAATTGCTTTCATCTTCACCGGAATAAGAGAGGGAGGCAGCCTTAGCCCACTCTTGTTTAACACGATAATGGACGAGACTATAAATGAAGTAAAAAAGGTTGGCTCAGGATATAGACTAGGTCCACACAAAATAAAGATTATGTGCTATACAGATCATGCTGCAATAATATCAGAAAGCGAAGATGATCTGCAACGTATGCTACACACTTTCAATATTCATGCGGAAAAACATGAAGATTTCCACGAAAAAAAACAAAATCAATGACAATATCGAAAGACCCGATCCGATGCAAACTTGTAATAGACAACATCAGCATTGGACAAGTTATCCAACTTGAATTACCTCGGTTGAAAAATCACATGTTATGGAAATCTTGCAGATGAGGTTAGGACACAAACCAATAAAGCAGCGGTAATCTCAGGACATCTCAAACAAGAAACAAACATCTTAGCACAAATGGGAAGTTTAGAATTTACAAAACATGTGTTAGACCTGCGATGACTTACGGTGAAGAAACAAGAGCAGAAACGTTTCTATCAAAGAGGACACTACGAACTAACGAAATGAGGATTCTGCGAACAATAACAGGGTACAGTTTACAAGACAGGAAAAGAAACAATGAGATCACGGAGAAGTGCAAGGGGAATGGTAAGCTGAATAAGATGTCGCAGAAGAGAATGGAACCAACATGTAACAAGAATGACAGAAGACCGATTAGCTAAAATAGCCAGAGACAATATACCACATGGTAGGCGACCTACAGGAAGACCACTAAAAAGGTGGAAAGACAGCTGGCAATCTACATCGTAAGAGCAATATAACCAGTAGTAAACAAGCAACTAATTAAAAGAGGAATAAGAAGAAAACCCATATCTGTCAGTCTATATCTCGACCTGTCCGTCCGTTGCTCTGTGGGCATGATGGCTGTCAAAGAAACACAGATTTCTACCACAAATTCTCATATGATATTTGACGTAGGAAAGATACAGCCTGTCAAGTAAGAAAGTGACCGCTCGTATTCTTGAAAAAATGTGTTGCGAGAACATTTTTTTGCCATCAGTGTATTCCTTGGTGTGCTAACAATGGCGCAACTACCTTAGTAAGTTAACAAATCGCCTCCTGCATCAATAATCGCCTGTCATCTTCGAGGCATGCTGTCGACGAGACCTTCTGCATACTCTGCAAATTTGACGAACCTCGCGAGACAAGTGAGCCAAAGTCCTCAGAGTCTTTTCTTTCAGCTTTCTCTTTACAATGTTTTCAATGGGGTTGGCGTCCGGCGATTGTGGGGGCTCTTCAAGTATCTTATGGCGGGTCCCGTGAAAACCAAGACACTATTCGTTTTTTTTTTTTTTCGACATTCGGAGTGACTTTAGCCACGTTTTGGCAAATCGTCGACATTTTTCGTATCGTTAAAATGATTTACCAACTTCTTTACAAATGATACCGACTTTTTAATATATTTAACGCCGCGGAATGTGTCATTTTAGGCCCCTTTGGAAGGGAATAAAAAAAGACTGCCGCTAACCAACACGCAAACAAGTGATTCATTTTGGATTTTATGTGATTTCGACGAAAGTTCGGAATCGACGGGTACTTTTACTAAAAGGCTTCGTAGGCAAAGGGTTTCTCTACCGATTTTTTGTTCTGTTGTATCTACCAAAAATAAATTATCGCGGACACATTCTCCCTTGACAGTCTGTATAAAATTTTTGACCGATATCGCTTTCAGGGAAAGGGGTGGAAATCGATAAATTTTGTATACTTTCAATAATATTATGCAAATTTTTCTGGTCTTTGCTTAGAATAAAATACATATTTGAAGAGAAATTACCTGTGGAGATTATTAAGATTATAATTAAAAGAAATGAAGCGGATTGTCTGAAAATCGAAAAATCATAGTAATTTTAACAGAAATAGTATTTAGATGACAATATCAGTTCTCAGTTTTAAATATCTGCATTCTATTTAAAATTTTCATATAGTTGATGTGTCACTTAAGCAGAGACGACAAATTTTATAAGATTTCATTCAATAAAATTAGTGCAGGTTACGTCGTTTAGACTCTAACTGGTAACAATTTAAAAACGACAATAATGTCCAGGTATTATTTAAATCAATAAAAAAACTCACGGCTCAAATCAAGGGTAACTTGTAAGATATGTTTAGGACATCAAAATAAAGGTCGTCCGAAAAAAAAAAAACGTCGATCCCAAAACGGTGTCGTTTTTGGCGGGAAAAAGCGGGTTCATTTTCGTCCTTCGGTATTGACGGCGTCTGCCTTTTGCAGGTTCTCTCTTAGTTTATCAAGGACAAACTAAATTTATTGATTTTATATGGTTAAATGGATTGGATCGACGAAATTGACATTCCACTCGATGTCCTGGTCCTGGTCAAATTTTTTTTCCGATTTCACCCCACAAAACTAGCCCCTTAAATCAAAATTTAACTTTCGAAACTCCACGACTCTGATCAATTCCTATATTAATGCCAAATTTCAACTTTCTGTGACAAATACAAAATGCGCTACAGGCCATGAAGGCCTAGGGCTTAGTAAAACTTGTGTCCTTTTCCCTCTTCCCTCTTCCATCATCTGGCGTCCAAGCATTGTTGGATCGTATGTCTCCACTCTATTCTGTTCTGCGTCTTCGTCCTCCAGTCTCTGGCCCTTTTGGCTCTTAAATCCTCTTCAACTTGTTGCAACCATCGCCTCCTCGGCCTTCCCCTTCTTCTCGCACCCACAGGCTTCATCGTCAGCACCATTTTCGGCAGACTCTCTCTTGTCAAACGTTGTACGTGTCCTAATCATCTCATTCTTTGCGCTCTTATAAAACCTATGATTCTATAGGTCCTCCAGTTCCTAATTTGTCCGTCTAGTCCACCCTTCCGGTGTGTTTCTTCCTCCGTAGATAACTCTTAACATCCTTTTTTGTCACCTCTCTAGCGTCTCTTCCTCCAATTTATTCATTACCCATGTTTCACATCCACAGGTGACAATAGGTCTTATGACCGATGTATAAATCCTCAGTTTTGTCTTTCTAGAGACGTATTTTGATTTCATTAAAGCATTCAGGCTTCCACATTTTTGGTTGCCCTTTGCTATTCGCGCCTTCAATTCGCTCACCTCATGACCGTTTTCTTCCAGCAGTAACCCCAAATATATAAATCTATCCACTCTTTCAAATTTATATTCCCTTCCATCATAGGCCAAATAGTTTCGGAGAAAATCGAGTGTGACAGACAGATGGACACGGAAGTGATCTTATAAGTGTTTCATACGGAACACTAAAAAGTGTTAATAATATCATTTTAAGGCTTTGCTTATTGATTATTTTTCATTTTTATTCTAATTTTTTTTATCTGATAGAATTCGTTAGGAAACCTCTAAATTTACGAACATTTTATTAAAATTAAAAATAAAAATGTATACAACAATATTACAAATATCCGAAAATATTCGTCAAGAATATCAAAAAAATGAACTATTCCTAGCAAGGGAAGTAAAGATAAGGGAGAAGATGACAATGTCAGTTTTCAGTTTTAAACATCTCCAGTATATAGACAATGTTGTATTGCATTCTATCTAAAATTTTCGTATAGTTGATTTGTCAATTGAGCAGTGTCCAAGTGGTAACAATTTAAAAACAACAATAATGTCCAGGTATTGTTTGATATCAATACAAAAAAACACTGTTCAAAGTAAGGGCACTTTTTAAGATATGTTTAGAACATCAAAATAAAGGTCTCTACAAAAATTCAGCTTGGTCGGAAATTTTTAGAAGTTTGACGTTTTTGTGACTGTGAGTGGATTATGTCCTCATCTATAGAAACATTCGTTAAGTTTTTGGGATTTTTCAAAGAAAACTCGGTTCCAAATTTTTCAAGTATTCAAGCTTGGCCTAAATCAATATTTTGTTAATAAAATCTTGTTTCTGGTAATGTTAAATCAAGTCAAGTCACACAAAATGTCATTAAACCGGACATACTGATGTAAACTTATGTCGAAACCCTGTAAATGACTACAGAATTCCATTCCATTCCATATTAAGAGAAACATACTCGAAAAATTGTAAGAATACGACAGAAACTCATGAAAAAATTTATAGTTGCAATTACGTTTGGAAATTACCTAACATTAAATTATGTATTTCATTCATAAGTAAAATTTATTCCACGCCATCCTTTAATTACAAAGCCCCACAAAAAAAAAAGTGGAGTATACTTTTGATGCGATATATCAGATCCGTAGTATTTTTGCCCGCTGATCACGAATCTGACGTCAGAATATCGCCATCACATCTCAATTTTTTTCTAACCTCAAAAAATAGGTAAAAATTAGTAAAAAATAAGAAAAATATACTCCTAAAAAATTGATTCAAGCTTTTTTATGAATCCAAAGATGTATTAATATGTATTCGGACATGCTAAGCTAATATTCATCGGTTGGATTGAGCCATACAGTTCTGTTTTCTTTCTAACCTCAATAAATCAGACAGATATAGTGCTTCTCGAATGCAAAAACGAATTCAAATTAAAATTCAACCGATCCTTACCAAATTTGGTACACGGGGATTTTTTGGGTTGCTGATCACGAATCTGAGGTTGGATTTGCAAAATTCAAGATGGCAGATGTTTTCGCGCCATTTTGAAGGCCGAGCAAATTCATCGGTCGATTTTTATTCTTCTACCTGCATCCAGGGCACCTCCACGTGGTGACGGTGGGCAACGGTGTTACTCCACTAGGCGGCAGAGTCCCTGGATAACGGCTTAGATGCCGTCATGACAGGTAGAAGAAAGAGAATTACGATGCAGGGACTTGGAAACCCAGTATGGGCGGTTGGTCAGGGTGGGAAAGCGGGCCCGCAGCCGTCGTCATCCAGCGACCGTAGCTCTTCATGTGTGGGTGACTTGGCTCATGTAGAGTATAATGCTACAAGAAAACGGTCTCACGGTACAAGGACTTTTCATAAGTGCGATAAAAACAGTGATTCATTTTGTTATATTTGCTGTCAACACGTATTGAGTAAAATGGGGTCACCGATAACGGATAAGATTAAAACCTTATATAAGGATTGTTTTAACATTGAAATACAGCACCAGGATACAGATTGGGTTCCCCACATCATTTGCAGTTCTTACAAAATAATGTTGTACATCAATAAGAAGGCGATTAAATATTCCAGACCAGCAATATGGAATAGACCATACAGTGAAAATGATTGCTGCTTTTGTATGAATGTTGTATCTAGGCATAACCGAAAAAATAAAAGCACTATTACTTATAACGATGTTTCGACAGTAACAAGACCAACTAAACTAATTCCGCCTCCTGAACCACTTGATGCTGATGTTATGGAAACAAATGATTTCACCTTATCAGTTCATGCCGAAAACATTGAGACTGTCGAAAAAGATTCAAACACTGTTACTAATGAATGTTCTAGTGACAACCTATCATATACTAGTGACACAGATAAAGAATTTCTACCATACAACCGTAAACCAGAACCAATACTCGTATCACAGTCAGAACTTAGTGATCTAGTCAGAGATTTAGGCTTATCCAAAGATGGTTCAGAGCATCTTGCTTCCTTTTTAAAGAAAAGACATTTACTTAAGCCAGAAGCTACGATTTCTTATTATAGAAACAGAGATGAAGAATTTCGAAAATATTTCACAATGGACGAGGAATTGTCACTTTCATATTGTACCGATGTAAAAGGTCTAATGGATGAATTTCAAAATAACTCATATGATCCTGAAGAATGGAGACTGTTCATTGATTCTTCTAAACGGAGCATTAAGGCAGTTTTTCTGCATAATGCCAACGTTTACGCTCCCATTCCGATTGCTCATTCCACAGTTATGGAAGAGCAATATGAAAAAATGAAGCAGCTTTTGATAAAAATAAAATATGCTGATCATAACTGGAAAATTTGTGGAGATCTGAAAATTGTAACAATATTGCTTGGCCAACAGTCAGGGTTTACACTTTATCCCTGTTATAAATGTCTGTGGAATAGCAGAGACAGGGAACGTCATTATAAGAAAAAAATTTGGCCAACAAGAGAATCGTTCACTCCTGGTGAAAATAATGTATTGTTTCCACCATTGGTAGATCCTGGAAAAGTTCTTATTCCCCCGCTTCACATTAAGCTTGGACTTATGAAGCAATTCACGAGAGCATTAGATACAAACGGCCCATGTTTCAAATATTTGCATAAAAAATTTCCGAAATTTTCTGAAGCTAAAATTAAGGCAGGTGTATTTGACGGGCCACAAATAAGAAAATTGTTTCAAGAATCATTATTTGTTACTAAAATGAATAAAGTTGAAAAAGCTGCTTGGCTTAGTTTTAAAGAAGTCGCAACAAACTTTTTGGGAAATAATAAAAGTCCTAAGTACAAAGAAATAGTCGAGAAAATGGTAAAAAATTTTCAAACATTAGGTTGCTTAATGAATCTAAAATTACATTTCCTGGACTCCCCACATCGATGATTTCCCAGATAATCTTGGTGACTACAGTGAGGAGCTAGGGGAACGTTTTCACCAAGATCTGAAAATCATAGAAAATCGGTATCAAGGACGATGGGATGACCATATGCTAGCGGACTATTGCTGGTCGCTAAAAAGAGAAACAAGTCCTCAAAAGCGTTTGGGCAGAAAGCCTTTGAATAGGTCATTCGCGGAAAAAAGAACAAGATACAGCCAAAAAAAGGAAAGTTAGGCGCGGGTCTAACCTTCGCAATTCTAGGGCTGAAGGGTCTACTATTTGAGAGTATATGGTTTAAAAGTCCTGGTTTTGAGTTTATTGGGTCTCATTTTTAAAGTTACAGGGTTATTGGGGTCTATTTTTTGAGATTACAGGATGTGGAGTCTAAGGTTTCAGGGTTTAGGGTTTAAGAGTATCAGGTTTGAGGATTCCCCAACTGTATACCAAATTTGGTAGGAATCGGTTGGTTTTCAAAAATTTTGTCCGCCATCTTGGATCCGCCATTTTGAATTTTGCAAATCCGACCTCAGATTCATGATCAGCAACCCAAAAAACCCCCGTGTACCAAATTTGGTAAGAATCGGTTGAATTTTAATTTGAATTCGTTTTTGCATTCGAGAAGCACTATATCTATCTGATTTATTGAGGTTAGAAAGAAAACAGAACTGTATGGCTTAATCCAACCGATGAATATTAGCGTAGCGTGTCCGAATACATATTAATACATCTTTGGATTCATGAAAAAGCTTGAATCAATTTTTTAGGAGTTAATTTTTCTTAATTTTTACTAATTTTGCAGAAAATATTGGATTGGAATAGGATTGGAAAATATATTGACAATTTCTAATTTCAAATTATTTAACAAAGAGAAGTTGTAAAAGATATTATTAACAAATTATTCGTTATTTTATTATAGAATTTTCTCTCGATTGGACGGTGTACTAATATGATTACAACTTTCTTCTCAGAACTCCACTGCCTACATTAGATGTGAATCTCAACTTCTTGATCAATATCACATGTTATTATTAAGAGATAACTGCTTATCGAAATAGTGCAAGAAGATAAATACAACGGAACGTGGAGAAGAAACTATTAGTAATAGTCAATCTTTCAATTATTCAGGACCGAATATCATTAAAATAATTATAAAGTCAATGTACGAGGTCTATCTTCTGGTTGCTCGGGTTTAAGAGATAATTCCCTGCAGGCTGTCATACTGTTCTCGCTTGCACTATTGCATGAACTGTGAAAAAATATTTTTGGACTCTGACTAATAAACCAAGAAGGCGACCCGAAATTTTGACCAGTCGACTAACCGTCTGCCTAGTTGTTCATTCTATCGGGCAAGTCGAATAAAAGCCTTTAGCGTTGATTTTGCGGCCCCCGTATCTTGGAATGCCCAGATAAGGCCCAAAATGCTATATCCAAAAATGGACTGTCGTTTTACCAGTTTGAATCAAGTACCATAGCATTTGTTGACACGAAAAAAGTCGAGCGCCCCAAAAGGCAGACGCCGCCGATACCGGATCCAGTTTAGGGTCGAAAAAAACGTGGATCCAAAAGCGGTGTCGTTTTTGGCTGGAAAAAAAACGGGTCAAACTCCGTCCTCCGGTATAGACGGCGTCTGCCTTTTGCAGGTTCCCTCTAATTTTATCAACAACAAACTAAATTTATTGATTTTATGTGGTTAAATGACTGTCCATTTTTGGATCGAAGAGATTCACACCCCACTCGATGACCTGGTCGTAGTAATTCTCTTTTTCACTTCTGATTTCACTTCCCAAAACTAACCCCTTAAAGTCAAAACTTAACTTTCAAAAATACACGGCTCTGATCAATTCCTATATTAGTGCCAGATTTCAACTTTCTATGTCAAATAGTTTCGAAGAAAATCGAGTGTCACAGACAGATGGACACGGAAGTGATCTTGTAAGTGTTTCATACGGAACACTAAAAAGTGTTAGTAATATCATTTTAAGGCTTTGCTTATTGATTATTTTTCATTTTTATTCTAATTTTTTTTATCTGATACAATTCGTTAGTAAACCTTTAAAATTACAAACATTTTATTAAAATTGAAAATAAAAATCTAACAATATTACAAATATCCGAAAATATTCGTCAAGAATATCAAAAAATGAACTATACTTCTCGTAAGCAAGGGTAGTAAAGATAAGAAAGAAGATACTTATACTTTGTCCTGAATTAACCTTAGATTACAATGTCTGTTCGATTTTACTTATATTTTAGTTTAATTTAAATGGGCATTAACAATAGATCGTTAATGCTAACATTACAATGTAGAACGATTTTACGTTTCGTAGAGATAAAGCATTTATCTAAAATTTCGTAAAATTGTTCTACAATGCAGTAGCAATTAAAGTTTAAAACTATTCAGAGCTAAATTGTGGATTTAATTCAAATGGAAATCAACTCATCTCACGTGACTTCATATTTTCGCTCTTGCTTAAGTTTGTAAGAAATTCTCCGAAGGATAAAATGTTGTTTTCGATTTAAATGAATTTTCACAAATATAAGACACAATTTAAATTTAAATTTATGTTTTAGTATTTTGATTTATCAGACAGAAATAAAAATGTAGAAAATATAAATACTCGTAAGTCAATTGATGAGCAGGTTTTTGTGAAAGTAATTCATAACGCAGAAAAAGAAAACGACAGGAATAAAATGAAAGCCTTTATAAACAATACTTAGAATTTCGTAAGTTAATTGATTAACAATATTACTTCCCTTGTTAAAGGAGATTGTTGCTTTTCTTGTTACACAGGAATCGATCAAGTGCAAGTTGGACTTGCGCAATTAGTGTTCCGTACCGTGACTGAAACCTTCACCATACGTCAAGGAACATAGTTCTCATCGTTTTTTACCAGGTAAATTATCAAACGTAATTCACTCTCATGTTTCCTTAGAGAGCGTTCTTTACGAGTGGCGGTCGACGGATTTCTTTCTAACACCTTCACTATCAACGCCGATGTGCCCCAAGGCTCCATACTGTCTCCTACAGTCTTTCTCGATCACATTAACGATCTGCTGGAAAAGACCGGGAATGCAATCTACAACTTTGCAGATGACACTTTAAATCCTCGGACATCGGCTACTCAGGCGAATATCTGCAGACAGCAGGAGATCGTTCAACTTAACAAAGACTTGGGAGAAATTCTGTCTTAGGGTGACAGTAACCAAGTGGAATTTAACGCTACAAAAACCCAGGCGGCAGTTTTTTTTAAAAAAGTTAACGTTGCTGAATCCGACATAGTTATGTCGAAGCACTCCATTTCCCTAGCGTCGTCACTCAATTTATTGGGCGTTAATTTGGGAGCAAATATGTCCTGGCATGAACGTCTTGCAGGCCTAGCAAAGAGAGATTCTCAAAAGTTGGGAATATTATTTCGAACCAGAAAGCTTTACACTCCACAACAACTGTTAATTCTTTACAAAGCTCAAATTCGACTAACTATGGAACACTGCTCCCATGTTTGGGGCTCCGCTCCCAAACATACACCGCATGTTGGATTCTGTTTAGAGAAAAGCTGTTCGTCTGATTGGAGACCCGGAATTGACCGGCGGCCTTGATTCGCTGGAACATCGAAGAAAGGTTGGCGACTTGAGTCTTTACAAGTATTTTCATGGAAAGTGTTCGAAGGATGTAGCCAGCTGAATTTCTCCCAGAGCGGTGCATGTTAGAAATACATGTAGCGCGAATACTTCACATCCGTATGAGGTTCAGCTTGTTACTCCGCGTACAACGCTTTTCAAGCAGTCTTTTATATGGAGAAGAAACAACAGTTTGCAGCGATTCAAGAACAACGTGAATCGCTTTTTCCGCACACATGCCGCTCCTGGAGCGCTTTAGGGACGTGTGCTAGACCCAGAAAAAAAAAAACTCGTGATAATTTTCGTTCGATCTACACTTCATGGAGAATATTCCAGAATTTTTTTTTAATTTTCTGATCAGTACTTTTTGGGAAATGGGGGAACAACTATTTTTGGTTCTTTTTTGAAAATAATACAAAGAAAGGTGTGTGCAATAATTACAACATATATATTTTTGAACTCGTGATTTCACAAACCTTCGTTTGACACTCCCCCTCGATGACCTGGTAACAATTTTTTTTTCACTCTCGATTTCACACCCCAAAATGAACCCATTAAGTCAAAATTTAACTTTCAAAACTACAGGCTCTGATTGGACTGTATTTATGCCAAATTTCAAGTTTTTACATCAAATAGTTTCGGAGATAATTGGGTGTAACAGATGGACAGACACCGAAGTAATCCCATAAGTGTTTGAAGTTTTTGAGCAATGTAACTTTAAGGGAAGTAGAAGACAGGAATGGTCGATAATATTTTTTTTACAGTTTCCATGGTATTATGAAAATTTTCTTTATTTTTAGTTAAGATAATGACCAGTATTAGTACCTATAGTGAGCATATGAGGTTTAAGCGGTGAGGTGGGAGTTCGAGAGGATTGTTTCGAGTATATCACATTATACTCCTGTTTGAAGGTTCTTGGACTTGAAGAATCCAGAAACATGTTATTTTTTCCTTATTTTCAATATTCACATAAATAGCATTTAAAGAAAAAGGTCCGTTTTCAGTCTCAACTTTCTTACTCAAACGGAAAATGACGTCATACGTCCCCTATTTTTAGTATTCCGTACGGAATACTTATAAGATCACTTCGGTGTCCGTGCGTCCGTCTGTCACACCCGAATTTCTCTGAAACTATCTGGCATAGAAAATTGAAATTTGGTACTAACATTGATGGCCTCATTAGAGCCGTGTAGTTTTGAAAGTTAAATTTTGACTTAAGGGGTTAGTCTTGGGGGGTGAAATCGGAAGTAAAAAAATTTTTTTTACTAAGTCATCGAGTGGGGTATTAAATGAATGCTTATCAAAACACGAGTTTAAATATATATATATATATATATATATATATATATATATATATAT
Source organism: Pachyrhynchus sulphureomaculatus (assembly GCA_019049505.1). NCBI lineage: Eukaryota > Metazoa > Arthropoda > Insecta > Coleoptera > Curculionidae > Pachyrhynchus > Pachyrhynchus sulphureomaculatus. Next base: position 246,681,440 of record CM032446.1, read on the forward strand.
ATATATATATATATATATATATATATATATATATAATATATATAAAATGCAACGTCTCTCTGTCTGCCTGTCTGTCTGTCCGTTAGTGCGCTTATCACTGGAGAACCACTTATCCGATTTTCGTAATTTTTTTTTTAAAACATACATATGTTCTCCGACCAGGTTATAGGCTATATTTTATTAGATAGGTAGGATAAGGAATGAGCAGTGACGATAATAGTGAATGAACTCGGAAAAAAGTTTGCCGCTAGTGCGTTCTCTTGCAATACACAGTCTAAACTACTAAATATGGAATAATATTATGTAGCAGAGAATATCTATAATCTATAATATATATAAAATGCAATGTCTCTCTGTCTGTCCATTAGTGCGTTTATCACGCAAGAACTAATCCGATTTACGTGTCTTTTTTTAAATTTATACATATATTCTTTGGCCAGGTTATATAATAATAATAATAATCTATATCTATAATATGTATAAAATGCAACGTCCTTCTGTCTGTCTGTCTGTCCGTCCGTTAGTGCTCTTATCACTGGAGAACCACTTATCCAATTTACGTGCTTTTTTTTTAAACATACATATGTTCTCTGGTCAGGTTATAGACTATATTTTATTACGTTAGGTAACATGAGGAATAAGCAGTGACGATAATAGTGAATTAAATCGGAAAAAAGTTTGCCGCTAGCGCGTTCTCTTGCAATACACTGCCTAAACCACTAAATATGGAACAATATCATGTAGCAAAGGATATCTATAATATATATAAAATGCAACGTCTCTCTCTGTCTGTTTGTCCGTTTGTGCGCTTATCACTGGAGAACCACTTATCCGATTTACATTCTTTTTTTTTAAATATGCTAAACCTTTAAATATGGAACAATATCATGTAGCAAAGAATGTCTATAATATATATAAAATGCAACGTCTCTCTCTGTCTGTCTGTCCGTTAGTGCGCTTATCACTGGAGAACTACTTATCCGATTTACGTGCTTTTTTTTTAAACATACGTATGTTCTCTGGCCAGGTTATAGGGTATATTTTGACATAAGGAGTAAGCAGTGACGAAAATAGTGAATCAAGTCGGAGAAAAGTTTGCCGCTAGCGCGTTCTCTTGCAATACACTGCCTAAAGCCTTAAATATGGAACAATATCATGTAGCAAAGAATATAAATATATATAAAATGCAACGTCTCTTTGTCTATCTGTCTGTTCGTTAGTGCGCTTATCACTCGAGAACCACTTATCTGATTTACGTGTTTTTATAAATTTATACCTTTGTTCTATATAATTCGATATAAGCCTAGATAATGGGAGATAAGGTGAGATAATGGGAGATAAGGAGAAATAATGGGAGATAAATCGAGATAAGCCTGGATAATGGGAGATAAGGGGAAATAATGGGAGATATTTTATTACGTTGGGTAACATAAGGAATAAGCAGTTTAGTAGATAGTAGTGAATAAAGTCCACGCGAGCGGAGCCGCTTGCTCGGCTAGTATATATATATATATATATATATATATATATATATATATATATATATATATATATATATATATATATATATAACATATATATATATATATATATATATATATATATATATATATATATATATATATATAAAATGTAATACACACTTTCCTTTGTATTATTTTTAGAAAATCGCGAGAAACCGCTGTCCCCCCCTTATCTCGAAAAGTACTGATCAATAATTTTAAAAAATTCTGGATTATTCTCCACAGGGTGTAGATTGAACGAAAATTATCACGAATGCATTACCTTTAATAATTTTTCTGGTATATAAAAAAAAAATTCAAGGTCATTAGTTTTCAATAAAGATCGGAAACAAACTTTGTTGAAAACCCGTTTAGGGTATATTTTGTGAGGTCACTGATCATTTTATACCGCCCCAACAAAAAATTTTACTCTAAAAGCAAACAACGGACACTAATTGCGTAAGTTCAACTTGCACTTGACCGGTTTTTTTATTGTTGTTATTTTGAACGATAAGTAAACTTTTGTACCACCATGAATGGAGCAATAGAGGCCGATCCGATTTTTTTTATCCAGAATAATGTTTTCTGTTGAAGTTACTTTTCGCAGTAAGGGCCATAACAGTTAATCCATTTTGGGTCCAGGAAGTTCAAAACCAAAACCATTGGTCGCTTAATGTATGGTGTGGAATATTAAATTTTCGAATTATTGGTCCATATCTTTTCCGCGAATCGCTTAACGGCCCTAGATATCTAAATTTTTTGCAAAACGAATTACTTCAGTTTCTTGCAGAAGTTGATAACTTTGAAAGGGAACAAATGTGGATTCAACAAGATGGAGTTCTTGCTCATTACCACCAGGAAGTTCGGGAATTTTTAAACGATCGTTACCCACAAAATGAATTGGTAGTGATGGATTCATTCAGTGGCCCCCCTCGATCATGTGCGTTAATACCCTTAGACTTCTTTTTGTGGGGCTACATTAAAGATCGTGTTTCTGTGAATCCCGCTACAATACCAGTAGATATGGAAAATAGGATACGAAATGCGTGCAGGACAATAATGCCCTTTATGTTAAGGAAAGTGGAGGAAAATATAGTAAAACGACTAAACACGTATATTCAGGTAGACGGGAATATTTTTGAACATTTATTTTATCATAATAATTAATCATTAGATAAGTTAAACTATATTAAAATTATTATTAACTATTTGTTTATGTTTTCACAATAGCGTAAGTGTATTAATAACAAGGGTAAAAATTGTAAAAATCAAAATAAATCGAAAACTATTAGAAATAAGTATATGACATACTTAATAAAAGTTGGAGGCTTTTGTAAAATCTGTCAGGAAAATAATAATATACAGGGTGTGCCACTAAAAAAATTCGAGATTTTTTCAATTTAAAATAGTCGAAATGTACAAATTTATTTTGAACATCCTGGAGCATTTAACACAAATTTCTTTACATATATCTTTTTTTTCATCTCTATAGAACGTTTGTACCAATTATGAGTATTCCACCTTCAGAAACAATGGCGCTACTGGCAATTATTTACAAAACTGAAAACTAGTATGTAAAAAAAAATGAATTATTAATAAAAAAAGTTATAAAATTTTACGCATAATTTCAAAATAAATTGGAAAATAGGATGTTCCATTTAAAAAAAAAAACATATGTTATATCGGCCACACTTTTTTGAAGTACCCTGTATACTCAAAAATAATTTTAAACTGTGCACCTTAACATTCCCTAAAACTATCGTATTTAACAATTTTTCGTCATTCCCGAGTCAAATGAGTAATGAACTTTACTCTATCATTGACTCACCCTGTACATACATTAACACAATTTCTACTACCGATTGTATCATAACTTAGGATATTGATATTCCTAAAAATTACTCGATATTTTGCACAGATTATTGCAAACGGTGTACAAAAACGTTTCAAAATAATAAATCGATTAAATATACACTTCGATGTCTGAAATTTTAAAACCTTTAACCTTCGCAATAATAATTAATTTTACCTTTCTCCAATGAAAAATAAAAGCTAAAATAACCATTGATAAATGAAATAAGCTACCGGGCTACTTTTCCTAAGGGAAACTTTTTCAAGCACAAAGTAATCGAGCTGTATTGTGAAAAAGCACGCCATTAACCCAAATGTCGTCGAAAGAAAATTTACATAACACAGGACATATTTGTGACAGCCAATTGACGTAATATAAAGCAGTCACGTGGGGACATTCATGAGGTATTAAAATAGATACCGGTCCCTTGATTACCCATTTGTAAGAGAAGTTCAGAGCCGTATTAGGGCTTAAATGACTTCTCGTTTATGTTTAAGGAGCTTAATATTATCAGAAGATTAATGTGTGGAAATAACGAAGGCAAAGGAGAACTCGGTGAAGGAGAAATGTGATGAAATGGAAAAACTAGAGAAAATATATGCTATAATTTATTAGAAACAGTGACCTCTCACTTCAATAGACTCTACTAGACGATCAAGATAATATATAATATATATAAAATGCAACGTCTGTCTGTCTGTCTGTCCGTTAGTGCGTTTATCACTGGAGAACCACTTATCTGATTTACGTACTTTTTTTTTAAACATACATATGTTCTCTGGTCAGGTCATAGGCTATTTTTTATTACGATAGGTAGCATAAGGAATGAGCAGTGACGTAAAATAGTGAATGAAGTCGGAAAAAAATTTTGCAGCTAGCGCGTTCCCTTGCAATATGCAGCCTAAACCATTAAATATGGAACAATATTATGTAGCATAGAATATCTATAATCTATAATATATATAAAATGCAATGTCTCTCTGTCTGTCTGTATGTCCATTAGTGCGTTTATCACGCGAGAACCACTTATCCGATTTACCTGTCTTTTTTTAAATTCATACATATATTCTTTGGGGAGCAAGAGGCAAGAGCAAGGTTTCGTCCGCTAAAACCAATATACGCTACCGTCAAAAAGTATTTGCCCACCTAGTTATTTCAGTCCTAAGACAACAAAAACCCAGATAATATATATATATTTTTTAAATTTTAATAAATTATTATTTATTTTCACATTATTTACAGTCTAGAAAATCAGAAAAAAATATTCATGATTTTCCAGGATTTTTTCATCTATGTTGTCTTGTTTTTAATTACCGCTTTACAGAGTTTCGGCATTCTGTCCAGTAGTTTCTTCAGAGTTTCTGGGGTTACCTTAACCCATTCTGCTTGTAAAAGTTCCCACAAATGATTTTCTGATGTTATATTGAGTTTTCGAACACACCTGTCCAAATGGTCGCACAACAATTCGATGGGGTTCAAGTCGGGTGATTGTGGAGGCCGAGTCATCACTTTCAGGACGTATCGGATTTCCATTGGTCTAAAAGTTCTCTAATTTATTTAGGAGAATGTTAAGGGTTATATAATAATAATAATAATCTATATCTATAATATATCTAAAATGCAACGTCTCTCTGTCTGTCTGTCTGTCCGTTAGTGTGCTTATCACTGGAGAACTAGTTATCCGATTTTCGTACTTTTTTTTGTAAACATACATATGTTCTCCGGCCAGGTCATAGGCTATATTTTATTACGATAGGTAACATAAGGAATAAGCAGTGAGGTTAATAGTGAATGAAGTCGGAAAAAAGTTTGCCGCTAGCGCGTTCTCTTGCAATACACAGTCTAAACCATTAAATATGGAACAATATTATGTAGCAGAGAATATCTATCTGTCTATCTGTCTGTCCATTAGTGCGTTTATCACGCGAGAACCACTTATCCGATTTACGTGTCTTTTTTTTAAATTCATGCATTTATTCTTTGGCCAGGTTATATAATAATAATAATAATCTATATTTATAATATTTATAATATATAAATATATATATATATATATATATATATATATATATATATATATATATATATATCCGTCTGTCTGTCTGTCTGTTTGTCTGTTTGTCTGTCCGTCCGTTAGTGCGCTTATCACTGGATAACCACTTATCCGATTTACGTGCTTTTTTTTTAAAACATAAGTATGTTCTCTGGCCAGGTTATAGACTATATTTTATTAATTTAGGTAACATAAGGAATAAGCAGTGACGATAATAGTGAATCATATCAGAAAAAAGTTTACCGCTAGCGCGTTCTCTTGCAACACACTGCCTAAACCACTAAATATAGAACAATATCATGTAGCAAAGGATATCTATGATATGTAAAATGCAACGTCTCTCTGTCTGTTTGTCCGTTTGTGCGCTTATCACTGGAAAACCACTTATCCGATTTACGTGCTTTTTTTATACATACGTATGTTCTCTGGCCAGGCTACAGGATATATTTTATTACGTTAGGTGACATAAGGAATAAGCAGTGACGATAATAGTAAATCAAGTCGGAGAAAAGTTTGCCGCTAGCGCGTTTTCTTGCAATACAAAGCCTAAAGCATTAAATATGGAACAATATCATGTAGCAAAGAATATTATAAATATAAAATGCAACGTCTCTCTGTATGTAAGTCTGTCCGTTAGTGTGCTTATCACTCGAGAACCACTTATCCGATTTACGTGTTTTTATAAATTTATACATATGCTCTATATAATTTGATATAAGCCTAGATAATGGGAGATAAGGTGAAATAATGGGAAATAACGAGAAATAATGGGAGATAAGTCGAGATAAGCCTCGATAATGGGAGATAAGGTGAGATAATGGGAGATAAGTATAAATAATGGGAGATAAGGAGAAATAATGGGAGATGAGCAGAGATAAGCCTAGATAATGGAAATTATGTAGAGATAATGGGAGATAAGGAGAATTATTGGGAGATAAGGGGAAATAATAAGAGATATTTTATTACGTTGGGTAACATACGGAATAATCAGAGACGATAGTAGTGAATCAAGTCCACTCGAGCGGAGCCGCGGGCCCCGCTAGTACAACATAAACATTAAAGAGTTCTTTGAAATAACATACATCAAGAAGTCTAAACCGAATATTATTTTGAGGTATCGGAGAAACTGAAAGAAGAAAGATAATAGTAAATACTGCGTTGATATATACGTATCGGTTTACGACGTTCCCCGACGTTTTTCCGACCTCCAGTCTCCATCTCTTTCAGTCGTTCTATAGATCTTCCAGGTTTTCTTTCTCAATTTTCCCTGTCTATCCCTTCTCTCCAACTTGTTTTCGGTCTACCTCGCGTTTTTTTTTTTCCTGCTTTCTGGTTGCCATTTTAGCATTTGTTTTGGGATTCGATCTTTGTCCATTCTTTGGATGTGTCCAAACAACATAAGTAGTTTGGTTAGAATGTTGTCTGTAATACTGTATTTGATTCCCATAATTTCTTCAATACGTTCGTTGGTGACTCTTTCTCTTGTGGATATTCCTGCTACTCTTCTCCAGAAGTCCATTTCCGTTGCTCTCAGCGTGGCTAATCCTTTAGAGACCATATTCACAGGTATATAATGTGATACTTTTGACTATGATTTCATATATCCTCTTTTTGTTGGTTTTATTTATAGAATTATCCCATAGAATGCTGTTTAGCAGTTTTATGGCCATTCTTCCTGCCGTATTTTTCTATCTTATTGCACTGTCCAGTTTTCCATCCTCCGAAATTTTTGTACCCAGATATATGTAGTCGCTGCAGTGTTTTATCGTGATTCGATCGTCCAGTATAAGGTCTTTTTGTTGTCCTCCAATACATAGATACTCTGTCTTATATTGACTTCTAAACCCTAATCTTCGTATTGGTCATATAGTTTTTTCGTCATGTAGTTCAGGTCGTGGCGATCTTGGGCCATTACTACTTGGTCATCCGCGAACCATAGCGCGTACAACATGGTAATAATTAATGGCATCCCCATTGGTCTACATTTCTGCTTCCATCTCTTTAGTACATTTTCTAGATATATCTTAAAAAGGGTTGGTGAAATCCTTGCTTCAGATCTTTTGCCGTAATAAATCTCGGTGTTATTTGTGTTCCTGTTTTAATTCTTGTTATGGGTTAGTCGTTAGTGTTTTGACCGCACTAATTAATTTTAAGTTAATATCAGAACTTTCCAATGATTGCCACAATTTCTGCAGAGGAATGCTGTCATAAGGGAATCGACGAACAGTAAGTGGACTTCTTGGGTTCGTGACATCTTTTTTTTTTAATTGAGTTAAGAAGAAAATGTGGTCTACTGTAGATCGTCCCGTGTGAAAAATTGTATTGAAAAGTGTGCAAACGTGGAATTTTTTAAAGTTATTTACCTTTTTATCTCTAGTTCCCTATAGGTTGTCGAAAAAGTATTGCGCCTTTTAAAGTCAAAACTGAATCAGTTGTTTTTTAGATTTTGAAAAAACTTTATTAAACCAAATATATCTCATTTTGTTCAATGACTTGCAATTTTTTTGGCAACACCACAATTCCACCGCTGTAGAAATTCTGTGGTTTCTGGACAAAAAATTGGTACTTTTGCAGAGACCGGAAAAAATGGTGGTCTGACGGTTCAAGGTCTGGGCTCTACGGTGGATGAATTAAAACTTCCCAGCAACGCTCTTCCTCAATTTTTGCCGAGTCATCAAAGAAGGGTGTGATCTGGCGTTTTTACTTTGGAAGACAACGTCCTTTCTGTTGACTAGTTCTGGCCGATGTGTTTTAATTGCTACTTCAGTCTGGTCAATTGCTAACAGTAGAGTACAGAAACAATCGCTTCACCAGGCTGCAGCAGCTTATGATGCATGATTCTCTTCCAATCCCACCAAATTCACAGCATCATCTTTTTCAGCATCAATCTGGGATTTGCACTTCCTTGTAGAGATTCAACCACCATCTTTTTCGCACATTATTGTCGTACATGATACACTTTTTATCGCTCATAATCAACAGCTTCAGAAGGAGCTCAATTTCGGTTCGTTTCTTCACAGATAGAAATTCATTCTGGTAAATATTTTCACGCGAAATCATGTGGCCTGCGTAACATTTGTGCATGTATTGAAATTAAAATTGTAAAATGTAGCAAACTTTTGCAGAAATTTCATTATTTTCAAGGCACTTTATATAAGTCCGAATGAACGAATTCTAACAGTTCTTATACGTCTAGTACTGTCAAATGTGAGGATTCAACAGCCGCTAATTATGACCCAATTAGAATTAATGCAGTGTGGAGTAGAGAGGCTATTTAGTATACAAGTTCTCTTTCAAGGATGTAGGGATATGAACCATGGCATATATGCCTGTTTTATATTGATTATATGAAGGTATTTGATAGGGTAAAGCACAGCTGATGGAGATATTGAACAGCACTGAAATAAACAAGACGGACAGAACAATTAAAAGCTTTTACTGGAACCAAACTTCATCTATATGAGCCCACGGAGAAGAGTCAGAAAACATCATTATTAAGCGAGGGGTTAGACAAGGATGTATATTGTCACTTCTATTGTTTAACACATACTCGGAAAGAACTTTTCAGGAATCCTTCGAGGACATCAGCAAAGGAATAAAACTAAATGGGGAATACATAAATAGCAGTGAAGACCTTGAAGACATAATGCACAGAGTGAGTGAAATCAGTTAGAGATATGGCTTATCACCTAACATTATGAAAACTAAACACATGATAATATCGAAGAACAACAATCTAAACGGAAGACTGGTAGTAAATAACCAGCAGACAGAAAAAACACAAGCATATACATATTTGGGGACAAGAGTAAACGATACATGGGATCACTCAGTAGAGATCAAAAATCAAATAGAAAGGTCAAGAGTTGCATTTCTAAAAATAGCTAAATTATTTAGATGCCACTACTTATCATTATTGGTAAAGAATAGGTTACTAAGATGCTATGTTTTTCTCGTGTTGTATGGGATGGAGTCGTGGATATTGCGGAGGCATCGCGTAAGAAGATCGAAGCCATTGATATATGGTTATACCGGAAATTCATGGAATTCATTGGACTGATCCCGTTACCAATGAGAAGGTTCTAAGAAGAATGGAAAACGACAAGGAGATAATAATGAGAATAAAAACAACGAAGTTAGAATATCATTGATTGCGTTAGCCGATACTTGTTGGAAATTCATGATAAAATTATATAAAAACAACACTATGTTTTAATTTCCAATAAATTTAAAATGACTTGACAATTGTTTAACCATACAATGGCTTCTTCAGAAGTGAATTAAAAAGAAAAATGTTTGGTAATAATACTGGTTATATAATGCTTAAAACTATCCTTAATTATATAAGATTATGTTTTATTATATTATTTACTGACAAAGTTATTTTAAAGATGCAAATCTATGGTACTATTTCAGAGAACTAATAAAGATTAAGTAAGGATGAATGGTTTAAGTCTACTGTTCGTTTAATAATAGATTGGAGTTTTTCCGTTTGTTAATTTGATGACATTCAAGCATATTTAATTTTTTAGATTTATTTTCTACATGCAGGATTTTGAATGTTTCATCAAAATTATGGGATTCGTTTATTATATGGGTTGCGTAATGTTGTTGTTTTTTAAATAACTATGTCTATGTTCTCTAATGCGAATTTCGAAAGATCTACCAGTTTTTTCCTACGTAGGTTTTAGTACAAGATCTACAATTTAATAACTTGACACTTTGGTTTTTTGGATTCATTAGATTTGGTTTTGTTATTTAAAATTATATTCCCTAAGGTATTAATGATTTTAAATGCTATTTTATTGTTCTTTTTTGTTAAGTGTTTTGAGATTGTTCTAGTTATTTTCCCTGTGTATGTGAGTGTGCTAAATTTTCTTTTTTTGTCATTAATGGTGGGATAAATTAGAGAGATTGCTTGTTTAAATGATTTATTATTATTCAAGATATTAATTAAAATGCTAGGGTCATATCCATTACTAATTGCTATTTGTTTGGTTATGACGAATTCCTTGTTAAAATTAGTTTCAGTCATAGGAATATGTAACAGACTATGTATGAAAGAGTTAAAAGCTGCCATTTTGTGAATATAAGGGTGAGATGAACTATTGCGTGTAACTGTGTCAGTATGTGAAGGCTCGTGAAAAATCGAGATATCATGTTTATTGTTCACTTTTGATATATATATATATATATATATATATATATATATATATATATATATATATATATATATATATATATTTACATGTCTAAGAAATTTGTAGAGTTATTGGTTTTTAATTGTAAGGTGAATTTAATGTTAGGATCCAAATTATTTAGGAAGTTAAGGCAGATTGTTAGTTGTCCTTTACATCTTTAAAACAACTTTGTCGGTAAATAATATAAATATGAACGATTAACTATTATTAAACGAACAGTAGACTTAAACCATTCACCCTTACTTAATCATTATTAATTCTCTGAAATAGTACCACAGATTTGCATCTTTGAAATAACTTTGTCAGTAAATAATATAATAAAATATAATCCTATGTAATTAAGGGTAGTTTTAAGCACTATATAACCAGTATTATTACCAAACATTTTTCTTTCTAATTCACTTCTGATGACAATGACAGAGCGGACTGACCAAAATGGCCATTAAAAAGGGGAACGTAACCACAGGAGAAAACCATTACTCAGACTTTAATATATACCTAAAATCGATCTATGAATCCCTTTTCCAACTAGGATGGGTTTTGGAAAATCCTGATAATAAGTTGTGGCCTATCAAACCCAGTGTCTATCCATCATTACTTTCAGTCAACATGAATAGAAACGACAACGTACACAGGAGAAGATTAGCGGCTGGACATACGTAGTCCACCCACAGTTACCTTATGAACAAGGAACAACAGCCCACATGTCCAGACTGTGATGCACCCCTTACAACGTCACACATTTTCGAGGTGGCTCACTATAGAGATAAAGGAAACAGATATAACATTTCATCTAGCATGAAACAAACAATTGAATCATTTGAACATATGAAAGTAAATATTTATAACTTCCTCCTAGAAATACACTTTAAAATCTAGATAAATAAAACAAGGGGCGCTAAATAACCTTTAGTAGTTCATGCGCCCAGACACCAATAACATCATCATCATCATAATTCACTTCTGAAGAAGCCATTGTATGGCGAAACAATTGTCAAATCATTTTACAGGTTGACTGCCGACCACTCCGATCGGAGTGCGTCGAGTCTCTTCGCCAACGCCGTCTACTCCGATCGGAGTTCGACATGCGTTCTTACGAAACGTTTTAGTATTCCATCGGCGTTGTATATGAAACGTGTTTCTAGTGGTGGCGTTGCTTAAAAACGCAAGTTCTAACAGGTGCTTAAATGGTTCCGCGGATTTGCTTTTGGTTTGGTTGTAATCTGCCGTACAATATGGACAATCAACCTGGGCCTTCTGGTATTAAAAAAAGACATTGTAGTGATGAAAAAAAGGTATATGAAAAGAAAAAGAAGCTAACTGACACTGAATTATTGCAGCTATTGGAAGAAAGCGGAGGTAGTAGTGACGAACATTACGTACCAGACGCCGACGATAGTGATGTAAATTCAAGCTCCGAGTCCGAAGAAGAGAATTTTATAGACCCTATTCGGCCACATCAAACACTTCCTAGCCTTGATGAGATAAAATGGAACGACAGAGGTGCGTTAAAACAAATTTTGTTCCAGAAAACCCAGGAATTATTGGTGCAAATTCCAGGACAGGGTGCACCTATCGATTTTTTCGAAATGATCATTGATGATGATTTTTTACAAACTATTGTAGAACGAACGAACTTTTACGCAGTCGAGGTTTTGCTGCGCCCAGAAACAAGTACAAAATCACGTATTACTAATTTTAAAGATCTTGCTCTTGACGAACTAAAAATTTTTTTGGCCCTGTTACTTCACACTGGCACAATATCCTTGAGCCGTCTTAACGATTATTGGAAAAACTGATCCGCTATTTAATCTACCTGTTTTTAGAAAATATATGTCAAGGAATAGATTTTTGCTTATCTTGAGGTGTTTGCATTTTACATCTCCAGATATGGATCCGGCAGACCGGCTAGGAAAGATTAGATTTGTGGCAGATTTTTTTAACAACAAGATGGGAGAAATTTACTATCCTGGAAGAGAGTTGTCTTTGGATGAAGCTATGGTACTTTATCGGGGTCGTCTCCAGTTTAAACAGTATATCAAGAATAAGCGTCATAAGTATGGTATGAAGTTTATACATGCTGACAGAGCCTAATGGACTTATTTTGAAATTTCGTGTCTACGAAGGTGCGACAGATGTTTATGGTGGAAGCGGACATACTGAAAAGATTGTTTTACATTTATTGGAGGAAAAATTGGGTGTTGGACATGCTGTTTATCTAGACAATTTTTTACAATAGTGTTAATTTAGCTAGGAAATTACTTCAACAAAATACATACTTCACTGGTACGCTGAGAGCTGAGAGGAAAGATAATCCGAAAGAGGTAATGAGTACAAACTTAAAACGTGGTGAGAATAAATCTATGTTTTGCAATGGAGTGCATGTCGGAAAATGGCGCGATAAACGCAATGTTCAATACATTTCAACAGAATTTGGAAGCGAAATGGGCATTTTTAAAAACAAAAGAAATCAAGAATCTGAAAAACCTTCCGCAATCATTGGATATAATGCTTTTATGTCCGGTATAGATAGACAGGATCAAATGATGGCATATTATCCTTGCAGCCGTAAAACCATTCGGTGGTACAAAAAGTTATTCATGCATGTGCTGCAAATGAGCATGATAAACGCCTATTTTTTTGTACAATAAATATTCGCGGTCTGACCAGTTACGATTATATGACTTCCGATTGGATGTCATAAGAAATTTACTAGCCAGACGACCAATTACTAATTTGCCGCAAATTCCTCCAGGCCAAATAAATGTCCACAGCATTAGCAAAGTAGAAAAAATTGTTAGTGAAAAAAAAGAAACTAAAGAAACAAAACGGGTAAGCAGAAAGGAATGCAAAGAATGCAGGAAAAATAAAATAAGAAAGCAAACAGTGTATGAATGCAAAATGTGCCCTGGACAACCAGGTTTTTGCCTTAATTGCTTTGAGGATTACCATCAAAATGTACAAAAATGATTTAGAAATAAATGTTTTGAGTTTATGAGTTCGATTTATTATTTCTTTACTTATTTAATTGGACACTCCGATCGGAGTGTTCGGCATCTAGTAAAAATTTTCACTTGCAATGCCGATTACTCCGATCGGAGTGAAATTTTTTTTTTCTAATATTTTGAATGGCACATAAAGAAAACACATCCAAGACTCATTTTAATTCATATTTACCACAATAAAATAAAAATATTTGGAAAAATCTTACCGGCGTCAACCACAAACTCAAAAATATAGATCGGCAGTCAACCTGTTAAATATATTGGAAAATTAAAACATAGTGTTATTTTTATATGAAGTTAGAATATCTCGGACACCTGACGAGAAGCAACGAAAGGTACGGCTTGCTACAACAAATACTGCAAGGGAAGGTGGAAGGAAGGAGAGGTCCTGGAAGAAGAAGAATATCCTGGCTAAAGAACTTAAGAACGTAGTTCAGTGAATCCACAACAAGTCTCTTTCGAGCAGCTATAAACGAAGTATCGATTGCCAGATTAATCGCTAACAACCACAAGAAAAAAGACTTATATTACCGAGGATATGCGACGTTAAAGCTGTCTAACGAGAAAAAGATTCAATATTTTTTCGACAACCATTTAAAACTACACTATCTATTGTCGATTTGAATTAAAATTTAGAGAGTTAGGTCAAAGCATAGCTTAGAATTAAAATAAGATTTGCTTGTTTTAAATTAAAAATTATTTTAACAGAATAACGAGAAAAAAGTATTTAATATTGAATGCTATTTTTGTTTGTATAAAAATACCTAAAATGACACGGCTAAAAACAAATTTCGGTTTTACTACATGTTGTGCAGAAATGAAATTTTGCAATTACTTTTTAAATATTAATCAAGAAATGAAAATAATAACAGATATTTTTGTCAACCTACGTTAATATTTTAATATTTTTTTGCAATTTCGTTTTTGTGTAAAAATAAATATCGTAATTATTAGATTTATAAAAGTGTGTCAACCATTATTACTGAGAAAAAGCCATAAAGATTGATTGGTAATTGTAATAACTTTTAATATAAGTTTTATGGCTTTTATAAGCCGATGTTTTACAAGTTGAACAAGGTCTCCAGGTATCGTTTTTACTTCTTTTCCTTATGAAAGTATTGTACTCGTGAAAAAAAAAAACACATTTCGAGACTATTGCATTTCTTCAGATTTTCAAATCTCCAGATGACTAAAAACACTTACCAATTAGTTAGCCTGTCTGTTTGTCTGTCTTTTGGTATGATAACTCTCAAATAAAATGAAATAACAATTTCAAATTTGTTAGAGAAATAATACTTTAAATAGGAAAGGAATCTGTAGTTTTTGGACGATATTACTTCATAGAATGAAAGGAAAGGGGAATTGTCATTTCTTTAAAAACAATATATAATATTGGTATGTTCAAAAATTAAGGCAACTATTTTTAAAAAATACGAACGCTACAGCTACCTACTAAAGAATGTGTTTGGTAGGTTGGTAAGACTGTGCTTATCATCTGAAAAATGTTGGTGGCATTTACTTTATTAAGTTACTAGCCGTACCCGCGGCTTCGCTCGCATCGGGTTGATTCACTATTATCGTGACTGCTTATTCCTTATCTAACGTAATAAAATATATCCTTTAACCTGGCCAGAGAACATGTGTGTTTTATAAAAAAAAAAACACGTAAAATCGGATAAGTGGTTCTTGAGTGCTAAGCGCACTAAAAGACGAACAGACAGACAGAAAGATGTTGCATTTTATATATATTATAGATTTTTTTTGATAAATATTAAGTTAAAAATTTAAAAAAAAAACATGTAAATCGGATAAGTGGTTCTCGAGTGAAAAGAACACTAACGGACAGACAGACAGAGAGTTAAACATATTTAAACAGTGTTATGGTGATGAATGTTTAGTGAAATCATAAGTTTTCAAGTGATATAAATCGTTTAAAGAGAGTAGGAAGTAGTCGAAGAAGAATCTCCTTCTGAAAGACTATCGCACCACAGAAGAAAATGTTAAGAAAATCAAAAATCTTGTACTCATCATTTAAGTATTAGAATCCTGTAACCTTATTAATATATCAACTATATCAAGACGATCGATTTTAAGCAGTGATCTGGGCTTGTGTCACGTGTTACATCATCTAGTTTTAAAATAATTTTCTTGGAAAACATTGTTGTGTTAAGGTAGCTAAAGAGATGGTTTCTTTGGATTACTCCATTTTGAAATTACTGGCGACGAAATATGACTCTGTTGATATGATTCGGACATATAGCAACAATAAGGTGAATATTGTGCAAAAACTGAACCAAAAACCGGAAAAACCAAGTCAAATCGATTAAAAATCCCGGTCATGTTGACTATTCTATTCGATTAATATCCAAACATTTTTAATAAAAATGAAACGATTATCGTTCTACAAGGTATGACGCGGGTGACTTTTTCTCTTATCAGACTTGAAATTACCATCCTGTACAATTGCAGAAATTATTACCATGAATGTGCTGCGGTGGAAGGAGATGTGGAAGAATAAATTAACATCGTGCTATTTATTTAAGCACCCCCTTAATTTGTTAACAAAGGAGGAATTTACAATTTCTTATAAAATTTGCTACGTGCCCTCTCTAATTACTTTTAAGCTACACGGCATTCATTTCTGCAACTAGAAGAGTAGTTGATAGATCTCACAGAGGATCTTCAAAAAATTACACCCTATGGTAGTCTCCTCGTGAGCTATAATATACGTGAGCATAAATATAGACTAAAATTATGTGAATACTGAAATTCTCTCCTGGTTATGACTTGTTTTTCAGGATTCATTAAAAGTGATGTATCATCGGCAAAATGAAAAATCTGTACATATTAAGCATCAGATAAATAGTCAATTAAATTATTACAGAAAACAAAGAAAAGTAGTAGTGATAAAATACTCGCCTAAGGCACTTTGTATTTAACTGTCAAATTATTAGATTTATAATATTGGTTTTAATGATCATAATATGAGAAAGTTATTTAAACATAATATACTCGATCTATGACACCAAAGATGGGCGCCTGATTTTATAACAAGGAGGTTCTTTTTTTTATACACACATATATATATATATATATATATATATATATATATATATATATATATATATATATATATATATATATATATACGAGGCTGGTTTGAAAAGTCCGTGCAAAGTCCGAGAGATGGCACCGCCGGCGCGTATCGAGGTCATGTTTAGTTAGTAGCATCTCTTGAATGAACGCACACCAAGTTTCAGCCATATTGGTCTATTTCTTTGTGTTTGGCATTCGTATGAATCAAGGAAGTCGAGTGATTTTCAAGAAATGGACGAAAAGGAATTTCGTGTGGTGATTAAACATTACTTTATGAAAGGCAAAACGCTTCAGGAGACTAAAGAGAAGCTTGATAAACATTATGGTGACTCTGCACCTTCGATTAGAACAGTTTATAAGTGGTTTCAAAATTTTCGGACTGGCCATATGGGCACAAGTGACGCTGAACGTTCTGGACAGCCTGTGGAGGTTACGACTCCAGAAATCATTGATCAAATCCATGATATGGTGATGGATGACAGAAGAGTTAAGGTGCGTGAGATTGCTAGTGCTGTGAGCATCTCGACTGAACGGGTACATAATATTTTGCATAAACATTTGGACATGAGAAAACTATCCGCAAGATGGGTGCCGCGATTGCTCACGCTTGACCCAAAAACGGAATCGTGTGAAGTGTTGCAAGGATGGTTTGCAGCTGTTCCAGAAGAATCCGGAGGACTTTAAGCGTCGTTTCGTCACTGTGGATGAAACATGGATACATTACTATACTCCTGAAACCAAACAACAATCTAAACAATGGGTTACCAAGGGGGAATCTGCACCAAAAAAGGCGAAGACCGTTCCTTCGGCCGAAAGGTTATGGCGACTGTGTTTGGGATTCGCAAGGGATAATCCTCATCGACTATCTGGAAAAGGGTAAAAACTATTACAGGTGAATATTATTCATCGTTATTGGACCGTTTGAAAACAGAGCTGCAAGAAAAACGCCCGCGATTGGCACACAAGAAAGTCCTTTTCCATCACGACAACGCACCAGCACACACACCTCAGCAGTTGTGGTCGCAAAATTAATGGAAATAGGATTCCAGCTCGTTTCACATCCCCCCTATTCTCCAGACTTGGCTTCCTCGGACTACTATTTGTTCCCCAATTTGAAGAAATGGCTGGCGGGACAAAGATTTTATTCAAACGAGGAGGTGATTGCAGACACTAATGGATATTTTTACAGACTTGGACAAATCCTATTATTCGGAAGGAATCACAAACTAGAACATCGTTGGACGAAGTGTATAAGCCTAAAAGGAGACTATGTCCGAAAAATAAAAAAGGTTTACCCCCAAACACATAAGTAGTTTTTATTTTTGCACGGACTTTTCAAACCAGACTCGTATATATATATATATATATATATATATATATATATATATATATATATATATATATATATATATATATATATATATATATAATATATATATATATATATATATATATATATATATATATATATATATATATATTTTTATATATATATATATATATATATATATATATATATATATATATATATACGAAGAAAGATAAAAAGTGCTTTATTAAAAGTATGCTTCATCACTTGTTATACATTTTTCCCATCTTTCGGGCAATTTGTGAATACCACGTCAGTAAAAATCTTCCACTTTTGCAAGTGCATGACTCATCGATGCAAACAAGTGGTAATCGGAAGGAGCCAAGTCTGGTGTGTAAACCGCATGTGGTAGAATTTCCCAGCAGAGTGCTTCCAACGTGTCGCGAACTGGTTTTGCCGTATGTGATGGAGCATTGTCATGAAGAAAAATGACTTTGCGTTGCCTCTTTCGGTATTCTGGCCTTTTTTCAAGCAGCGAATGGTTCAAATCGGTCAATCGTTGTGGGTAACGTTTATTATTAACCATTTCCCCAGGTTTTAAGAGGTCATAATAGACCACGCCCCTCTGGTCCCCACCAAAACACAGAGCATCGTCTTTCTGCCAAAGCGATTCGGTCTTGCGGTCGATGTGGATGGTGCGCCTGGGTCTACCCATGATTTTTTGCACTTGGGATTCTCAAAATAAATCCACTTTTCATCCCCTGTAACTCATCGATGCAAAAGCGACTTCCTTTTGTACCAAGCGAGCAAAATG
This sequence comes from Pachyrhynchus sulphureomaculatus, assembly GCA_019049505.1. Classification (NCBI taxonomy): domain Eukaryota; kingdom Metazoa; phylum Arthropoda; class Insecta; order Coleoptera; family Curculionidae; genus Pachyrhynchus; species Pachyrhynchus sulphureomaculatus. The sequence goes on from CM032446.1 coordinate 246,700,272, forward strand.
TCACACGTGTTTTTGCGCTTTTCTATTTGCCTCTCGTTCAACTCATGTGGTACCCATCTACCGGTCTTCTGAATCTTTCCCATCTCTTGTAGCCGATTGGAAACAGCTTGTTGACTAACGCCCAATTGCTCGGCGAGTTGTTTTTGTGTTTGCGAATCATCTTCGTCCAACAATGCTTGAAATTCCACATCATATTTTTTTGGCGGTTTTTCACGTTCCTTGTCTGCAAAATCGAAGTGCCTTCCTCGCTCGCATCGTTGTGCGGGAACCCATTCCATAACTCATTTGGTAGGTCTTTCTTATTCCATTCTTTGTACATTGCCATGTCATATCACCGTCTTTCGATGACATTGTGTAACCTACCGTCCATATCCATTTTTATACGTACTTTTTCATTTCACACTCCACAACCCCGATATATTTATAGTGATCATCTCACAGCGTCTATCTCTACTGCTCCTAGCTTTCTTCATTTTTTTCAATAATATAAAAAGTTACTTTTTACCAATGTGCTGTATTTGTTGAACTTTCTCTGTTTTCCAATTTCGCCACCCCATAGTATTCCATTTATACAGTCGATTATCTTTCTGGCTTATGTCATTTTCGACCTGATTTCTCTATCATCTGGAACACTTCGATCCAAAAGAGTTCCCATGTATGTGTATTCATTACATGATTCAATTTTCTCGTTATTTTCTAGCCTTATAATAGATAATTCTGCTCCAGTTGGTAAATACTTGTTTTTTTGTCAGTTTAATTCAGTTTCTGAGCTATATATCCTAGATATTCTTTGTCATTGGCAATAATAATTTGGTTATCGGTAACCAACAAAGTATATAAACATGTTCCTATTTCCATTCCATTCCACGACATTTCTTTTTCCAATCTTCTAATGCCTTTCGAATATATATTTTAAGAAGGGTGGGGGATATAAAACAGCCTTGCCCGATATAAATATATATATATATATATATATATATATATATATATATATATATATACATATATATATATATATATATATATATATATATATATATATATATATATATATATATTTATATATATATATATATATATATATATATATATATATATATATATATATATATATATATATATATATATATATATATATATATGTATATATATATATATATATATATATATATATATATATACATATATATATATATATATATATATATATATATATATATATATATATATATATTTATATCGGGTGTTATGGAATTCACGGCATATACTGCAATTGGCAGCTCCTTATGGCAAGACCGATTGCAGAAAATTTACCTTAAATAGCGGATCTCAAATAATAAAGGAAATAACGGCCAAATACAAGTCGGATTTGCGCAATTACACAAATGTCGATTGCTTTTAAAATAAGAATTTATGTTGCAGAGGTATCAAATAATCAGTAACTTCACAAAACATGCCCCAAATGAGTTTTTAACGAAGTTTTTTCCGAACTGGAAACTGATGACCTTGATTTTTTTTACATACCAGATAAATTATTAAAGGTGATGTACTCGTAGTAATTTTCCTTCAATCTACACCTTAGGGAGAATATTTCAGGGTTTTTTCAAAATTTTTTGATCAATACTTTTCGAGATACGGTGTGGGAGAGCGACTTATCACAATTTGTTAAAAATAATACGAATAAAAGTGTGCGCAAGTATTATATTATATATATTTTTGAACTCGTGGTTTTACACGCCAAATTCTGGGGATAATTTGTTTCCTACTTTTATTTGTGATCTTGTATTTTCATATAGATTTTTAATTGCCCTTATTAATGTGTAATTGCTGTTGGTTTCTTGTAATACATTCCGCAACTTAACTATCGGCACTATATTATATGGTTTCGCCAGTCAATAAACATAAGGTGTATTTCTTCATTCACACTTGTTTCTTTTTCTATTAGTTGTTTGAAACGAAATATGTTATCATTACAAGTTCTGCCTGCTCGAAATCCGCTCTGTTCTTCCTCTTCCTTGTCCTGAAATTTCTTCTTCTTTCTTTTATAATAGATTAATATTGAAAACATCAAATTTTTGAAGTTCAAATACTTGTTAATTAGATTTTAAATTTAGAATAAAGAAATATTATACCAAAATAACATATTGAAAAGAAGGGAGTTTAAATGTCAGTACGACCCTGACTTTTTCCCTCAATTGTATTTAGTCAGTTTAACAGCTGTGTTTTGTAAAGGATTTTACTGATAAAAAAAATATATTATTTTCGGTGGGTTGTTCATTGATCAAATCAACTGAATAGTTGCAGCCTTAACAAAAAATACCGTAAAAGTAACTGTTGGAACTACCGGCTTGGATGATTGTGCAGTTTGCGTTTCAATGTCGTTTTGTCGTGACGGCTAAAAAAGGAAAATTTTTAAATATTCCTTTCATTGTACCTTTCAAAATGAAAAATTCAAAGAATAAAGTTTTCGTTTTAAGGATACAATAAAATAATTTTGGCGCTTTTTGAATTGAGACCTATCATATAATGTAATCATAAACATTTCAAAATTTTTTATTGCCATTCTTATTCTTTGTATATTCAAAATTTAAAATTCATTTATTTCGTTATAAGATTACCTGAATAGTATCAAACAATCAGTCAAGACTCAAGCCTTCATATTTTACATTAAAATACGATTGCTCATCTAACCTGTTTTTAAAAACTGCCTGACTGGACTGACTGGGAATGATTTGGTCAATTGTGTAGGAATGTCAGACTTCCATAATTTAAGAAGATCCTTAATTAATTGGTTTTCTCAATATCATTTGGGCTAATAGAGAAGAAAGTAATAAACATTAGAATTATAAGTAACATTTGAATATTTTTTCTAAATTTGTCCTTTCATAAATTACTATATGAGGTTAAAAGTTCCGAATCTTTCCGAGAGATAGGAGCACAAACACATATGATTTTCAGTAAGTGTTAACTCTCCGAAGATTCGTGTATAATTTTTAGGACATTTTGTTTATCAGTTTGTCAGTTATAGCTACTGTCGATTTTTACAAAACGGTAGAACAAAAAACAAATTTTCTTCAATTTTAACTCTAATATAACAAGTTTTAATCAAGAAAATTATAAATTCATAAAGTCTCTTGAAGAATACATCACAGCTATCTATATGTGGTGCAACTGAGCTTTGCAATTGTTAGGTATAGAGATCGGACAGTGTTGCTAAACTATTTAAAATTCAAACTTGATAATATTTAAGAGAGGGGAGAATGGTTGATAACGAGTTGCGGTAAGGGTCGGTGAGAGATAATAAAATGATCCGAGTTGCGGTACATACCTTTTTTGAAGTCAAAATTGACGGCCAAGTTGCGGTTCGTCATAGGTATGTATAGAGCTATAAGTGTGCAAGTTAGGTATGAAAATTAAAGCAAAATGAAAAATTCGGAAAAAATCAAGTTTTCGTTTTAAGGATACAATAAAATAAATTTGGCGCTTTTTGAATTGAGCCCTATCATATAATGTAATCATAAATATTCAAAATGTTTTATTGCCATTCTATTCTTTGTGTATTCAAATTTAAATTCATTTATTTCGTTATACAGTCCCTGGCCAAATTATTAGACGCACTGCAAGATTTCATGTAAAATATTAATTAGCGAGTGATATTGTACCGTTTTTAGTGTTCCGTACGGAACACTTATAAGATCACTTCGGTGTCTGTCTGTCTGTCTGTCTGTCTCTCTGTCTGTCTGTCTGTCTGTCTGTCTGTTGTCTGTCTGTCTGTCTGTCTGTCTGTCACACCCGATTTTTCGAAACTATTTGACATGGAAAGGTGAAATTTGGTAATAATATAGGAATTGATGGCCTCATCAGAGCCATGTAGTTTTGAGAATTAAATTTTGACTTAAGGGGTTAGTTTTGGGGGGTGAAGTCGAAAGTGAAAAAAAAAATTTTTTACTAGGTCAACGAGTGTGGTGTCAAATGAAAGCTTGTGAAACACGAGTAAAAAAATATATATATAATATTATACTTGCGCGGCACTTTTCTTTGTGATTATTTTTAAAAATTCGCGAAAATCGCTGTCCCGGGCCTTATCTCGAAAAGTACTTATCAAAAAATTTCGAAAAAATTCTGGAATATTCTCCACGGGGTGTAGATTGAACGAAAATTATCACGAGTGCATTACCTTTAATAATTTATATGGTATATAAAAAAAAAACAAAAATTTCAAGGTCATCAGATTTCAGTAAAGATTAGAAACAAACTTTGTTGAAAACTCATTTGGGGTGTGTTTGTGAAGTCATGATCATTTTATACCACGTAATAAATTTTGACTTAAGGGGTTTGTTATGAGGGGTGAAATCGGAAGTGAAAAATTTTTTTTTACTAGGTCATCGAGTATGGTGTCAAATGAAAGCTTGTGAAAACACGAGTAAAAAATATATATATAATGTAATCCTTGCCCACACTTTTTTCATATTACTTTTAAAAAATCGCTGTCCCCTACCCTTATCTCGAAAAGTACTGAATCAAAAAAGTTTGAAAAATTCTGGAATATTCTCCACGGGGTATAGATTGAACGAAAATTATCACGAGTGCATTACCTTTAATAATTTATTTGATATATACAAAAAAAAAATTTCAAAGTCACCAGTTTTTAGTAAAGATTGGAAACAAACTTTGTTGAAAACTCATTTGGGGTGTGTTTTGTGAAGTCACTGATCATTTTTATACCACCCTAATAGAAATTTTATTTTAAAAACAATCAACGTACGGAACACTAATTGTGCAAGTTCAACTTGCACTTGACCGGTTTTTTAATTATTTTAAATTGATTTGTTTTTTATTTTTATATTATCCAATTAATTACCTATTTATTTGACATAAATAAAACAGCATTTAATTTAGAAAAGCATAAGTTTATTAAGTTTTAAAGAAAAGTGAAATTAATGTTAGTAAAGTCAATATTTAGTTGAGCCACCTTTAGCCGCTATCAAGCTTTAATTCTGCGCGGCATGCTATCAATGCAAGATTGTACTGTCTCCTGCATTTGAGGATGATGATTCCACACATGAATAATCTTTTCTAGGAGCTGGGTTTTGTTGGTAATCACATCTTTAGCCACTTATCTTTTCATCAGCTCCCACACATTTTCAATGGGGTTCATATCGGGCCAATCCAACAGAGGGATATTTTTTTCTGCCAAAAAAGCTTTAA
>CM032446.1:246705579-246745579 GCA_019049505.1 Pachyrhynchus sulphureomaculatus
GCCTGACTGGACCGACTGGGAATGATTTGGTCAATTGTGTAGGAATGTCAGACTTCCATAATTTAAAAAGATCCTTAGTTAATTGGCTTTCTCAATATCATTCATCAAAGTAATAAAACATTAGAATTATAAGTAACAGTTGAATATTTTCTAAGTTTGTCCTTTCATAAATTACTATAAGAGGTTATAAGTCCCGAGTCTTTCCGAGAGATAGGAGCACAAACATATATGATTTTCAGTAAGTGTTAACTCTCCGAAGATTCGTGTATAATTTTTAGGACATTTTGTTTATTAGTTTGTCAGTTACAGTTGTTGACGCTACTGTTGATTTTTACAAAACGATAGAACAAAAAACAAATTTTCTTCAATTTTAATTCTAATATAACAAGTTTTAATCAAGAAAATTATAAATTCGTAAGGTCTCTTGAAGAATACATCACAGCTATCTATATGTGGTGTAATTGAGCTTTGCAATTGTTAGGTATAGAGATCGGACAGTGTTGCTAAACTATTTAAAATTCAAACTTGATAATATTTAAGATAGGGGAGAATGGTTGATAACGAGTTGCGGTAAGGGTCGGTGAGAGATAATAAAAAGTTCCGAGTTGCGGTACATACCTTTTTTGAACTTAAAATTGACGGCCAAGTTGCGATTCGTCATAGGCATGTATAGAGCTATAAGTGTGCAAGTTAGGTATGAAAATTAAAGCAAAAATGAAAAATTCGGAAAATCAAGTTTTCGTTTTAAGGATACAATAAAATAAATTTGGCGCTTTTTTTGAATTGAGCCCTATCATATAATGTAATCATAAACATTCAAAATGTTTTATTGCCATTCTATTCTTTGTGTATTCAAATTTAAATTCATTTATTTCGTTATAAGATCACCTGAATAGTATCAAACAATCAGGCAAGACTCAAGCCTTCATATGTTTACATTAAAATACGATTGCTCATCTAACCTGTTTTTAAAACTGCCTGACTGGACCGACTGGGAATGATTTGGTCAATTGTGTAGGAATGTCAGACTTCCATAATTTAAGAAGATCCTTAATTAATTGGTTTTCTCAATATCATTTGGGCTAATAGAGAAGAAAAAGTAATAAACATTAGAATTATAAGTAACATTTGAATATTTTCTAAATTTGTCCTTTCATAAATTACTATATGAGGTTAAAAGTTCCGAATCATTCCGAGAGATAGGAGCACAAACACATATAATTTTCAGTAAGTGTTAATTCTCCGAAGATTCGTGTATAATTTTTAGGACATTCTGTTTATCAGTTTGTCAGTTATAGCTGTTTGAGTGACGCTACTGTCGATTTTTTACAAAACGATAGAACAAAAAACAAATTTTCTTCAATTTTAACTCTAATATAACAAGTTTTAATCAAGAAAATTATAAATTCATAAAGTCTCTTGAAGAATACATCACAGCTATCTATATGTGGTGCAACTGAGCTTTGCAATTGTTAGGTATAGAGATCGGACAGTGTTGCTAAACTATTTAAAATTCAAACTTGATAATATTTAAGATAGGGGAGAATGGTTGATAACGAGTTGCGGTAAGGGTCGGTGAGAGATAATAAAATGTTCCGAGTTGCGGTACATACCTTTTTTGAACTCAAAATTGACGGCCAAGTTGCGGTTTCGTCATAGGCATGTATAGAGCTATAAGTGTGCAAGTTAGGTATGAAAATTAAAACAAAAATGAAAAATTCGGAAAATCAAGTTTTCGTTTTTAAGGATACAATAAAATAAATTTGGCGCTTTTTGAATTGAGCCCTATCATATAATGTAATCATAAACATTCAAAATGTTTTATTGCCATTCTATTCTTTGTGTATTCAAATTTAAATTCATTTATTTCGTTATAAGATCACCTGAATAGTATCAAACAATCAGTCAAGACTCAAGCCTTCATATGTTTACATTAAAATACGATTGCTTATCTAACCTGTTTTCAAAACTGCCTGACTGGACCGACTGGGAATGATTTGGGCAATTGTGTAGGAATGTCAGACTTCCATAATTTAAAAAGATCCTTAGTTAATTGGCTTTCTCAATATCATTCATCAAAGTAATAAACATTAGAATTATAAGTAACAGTTGAATATTTTCTAAGTTTGTCCTTTCATAAATTTACTATATGAGGTTATAAGTCCCGAGTCTTTCCGAGAGATAGGAGCACAAACACATATGATTTTCAGTAAGTGTTAACTCTCCGAAGATTCGTGTATAATTTTTAGGACATTTTGTTTATTAGTTTGTCAGTTACAGTTGTTGACGCTACTGTTGATTTTTTACAAAACGATAGAACAAAAAAACAAATTTTCTTCAATTTTAATTCTAATATAACAAGTTTTAATCAAGAAAATTATAAATTCGTAAGGTCTCTTGAAGAATACATCACAGCTATCTATATGTGGTGTAATTGAGCTTTGCAATTGTTAGGTATAGAGATCGGACAGTGTTGCTAAACTATTTAAAATTCAAACTTGATAATATTTAAGATAGGGGAGAATGGTTGATAACGAGTTGCGGTAAGAGTCGGTGAGAGATAATAAAATGTTCCGAGTTGCGGTACATACCTTTTTGAACTCAAAATTGACGGCCAAGTTGCGGTTCGTCATAGGCATGTATAGAGCTATAAGTGTGCAAGTTAGGTATGAAAATTAAAGCAAAAATGAAAAATTCGGAAAATCAAGTTTTCGTTTTAAGGATACAATAAAATAAATTTGGCGCTTTTTGAATTGAGCCCTATCATATAATGTAATCATAAACATTCAAAATGTTTTATTACCATTCTATTCTTTGTGTATTCAAATTTAAATTCATTTATTTCGTTATACAGTCCCTGGCCAAATTATTAGACGCACTGCAAGATTTCATGTAAAATATTAATTAGCGAGTGATATTGTACCGTTTTATTATTTTAAATTGATTTGTTTTTTATTTTTATATTATCCAATTAATTACCTATTTATTTGATATAAATAAAACAGCATTAATTTAGAAAAGCATAAGTTATTAAGTTTTAAAGAAAAGTGAAATTAATGTTAGTAAATGTCAATATTTAGTTGAGCCACCTTTAGCCGCTATCAAAGCTTTAATTCTGCGCGGCATGCTATCAATGCAAGATTGTACTGTCTCCTGCATTTGAGGATGATGATTCCACACATGAATAATCTTTTCTAGGAGCTGGGTTTTGTTGGTAATCACATCTTTAGCCACTTATCTTTTCATCAGCTTCCACACATTTTCAATGGGGTTCATATCAGGGCCAATCCAACAGAGGGATATTTTTTCTGCCAAAAAAGCTTTAACAGACCGAGCAGTGTGGCAGGGAGCTCCATCTTGCATGAAAGTGAATGGTTCCCCATTTGGAAACCATTCTCTGAGCTGCGGAATCAACCGATTTTGTAATACTTCTTTGTACTGATCTTGCCTCATTATTCCTTTGACGACGTACAGACGTCCAGTGCCCTTGCCGCTGATGACTGACCAAATCATCACTTTGGTAGGATGTTTAACCGTCGGGACGACACAATCAGGATAAAACTTTTCTCCATGACGACGAGGCACATACTGAGCTTTATTCTGCAAAATTTCGAATGTGCTTTCGTCACTGAAGCAGACCTGTCAAAATAGGAAAAATATATAAACTTCCATGTTTATTTGCTTTATTTAACTGAAAATGATAATAATGTATCAATTATTGATTAAATTGCTGTATCTTACCGATCTCCAGAAGTCCACATCTTTGTCTTGCCATTGTTTGGCCCACTTCAGGCGCTTTGCTTTCATTGCAGCTGTTAACTTGGGCTTCCTGGCGGGGCGACAGGCCTTAAAAATCTAATTCTTTCAATTGTCTTCGAACAGTGCGCTCAGAAGCATTTACGCTAGCATCCTGGAGTTGTGATTTTATTACCTTTGTGGTAGCAAATCTGTTTTCTACACACAATTTTCTTCAAACATCTCTCTGACCGTGGAGTGAAAATTGGTTTTCTACCGCATCTTTTCTTTCTTTTCGGGCTTAATTCTTTCCCTGACTCAATTTTCTTTTTTATGCGTCGTACACTAGCTTCAGAAACCTCAAATCTTCGTGATATTTCTCGGTTTGTAAATGTTTTCGCAATCACAAGGGCCTTCACTTCAGCTTTTTTTACGTGGTGAAAGATCGTCTTTTCTACCCATAATGAAAATAGTCCAATTACTTTTTTAAAACACTGCACACAAAGTAAACTAATAACTGAGTAGTATAAAACTGTTAAACAAACAATCACAGTCCATAAAGCCACAGAAACACGTCCGTACCTGACTCGATTCCGATCGCGACCGATACAGGTTGTACTTATTTACGTTCATGTATCACTTTGTCAACACAGTGTTGCCATATGTTAAAAATAAATTACAAATATGTAGTCTACAACAATTCTTTTAAATAAAAATCAATAATATTTTAGTTTAAATATACCATTATTGCATAAAAACTCTTAAGAAACATAAAATTACTAAAAAAATTACAGTGCGTCTAATATTTTGGCCAGGGACTGTAAGATCACCTGAATAGTATCAAACAATCAGTCAAGACTCAAGCCTTCATATGTTTACATTAAAATACGATTGCTTATCTAACCTGTTTTCAAAACTGCCTGACTGGACCGACTGGGAATGATTTGGTCAATTGTGTAGGAATGTCAGACTTCCATAATTTAAAAAGATCCTTAGTTAATTGGCTTTCTCAATATCATTCATCAAAGTAATAAACATTAGAATTATAAGTAACAGTTGAATATTTTCTAAGTTTGTCCTTTCATAAATTACTATATGAGGTTATAAGTCCCGAGTCTTTCCGAGAGATAGGAGCACAAACACATATGATTTTCAGTAAGTGTTAACTCTCCGAAGATTCGTGTATAATTTTTAGGACATTTTGTTTATTAGTTTGTCAGTTACAGTTGTTGACGCTACTGTTGATTTTTACAAAACGATAGAACAAAAAACAAATTTTCTTCAATTTTAATTCTAATATAACAAGTTTTAATCAAGAAAATTATAAATTCATAAAGTCTCTTGAAGAATACATCACAGCTATCTATATGTGGTGCAACTGAGCTTTGCAATTGTTAGGTATAGAGATCGGACAGTGTTGCTAAACTATTTAAAATTCAAACTTGATAATATTTAAGATAGGGGAGAATGGTTGATAACGAGTTGCGGTAAAAGTCGGTGAGAGATAATAAAATGTTCCGAGTTGCGGTACATACCTTTTTTGAACTCAAAATTGACGGCCAAGTTGCGGTTCGTCATAGGCATGTATAGAGCTATAAGTGTGCAAGTTAGGTATGAAAATTAAAGCAAAAATGAAAAATTCGGAAAATCAAGTTTTCGTTTTAAGGATACAATAAAATAAATTTGGCGCTTTTTGAATTGAGCCCTATCATATAATGTAATCATAAACATTCAAAATGTTTTTATTGCCATTCTATTCTTTGTATATTCAAATTTAAATTCATTTATTTCGTTATAAGATCACCTGAATAGTATCAATCAGTCAAGACTCAAGCCTTCATATGTTTACATTAAAATACGATTGCTCATCTAACCTGTTTTTAAAACTGCCTGAGTGGACCGACTGGGAATGATTTGGTCAATTGTGTAGGAATGTCAGACTTCCATAATTTAAGAAGATCCTTAATTAATTGGTTTTCTCAATATCATTTGGGCTAATAGAGAAGAAAGTAATAAACATTAGAATTATAAGTAACATTTGAATATTTTCTAAATTTGTCCTTTCATAAAATTACTATATGAGGTTAAAAGTTCCGAATCATTCCGAGAGATAGGAGCACAAACACATATAATTTTCAGTAAGTGTTAATTCTCCGAAGATTCGTGTATAATTTTTAGGACATTCTGTTTATCAGTTTGTCAGTTATAGCTGTTTGAGTGACGCTACTGTCGATTTTTACAAAACGATAGAACAAAAAACAAATTTTTCTTCAATTTTAACTCTAATATAACAAGTTTAATCAAGAAAATTATAAATTCATAAAGTCTCTTGAAGAATACATCACAGCTATCTATATGTGGTGCAACTGAGCTTTGCAATTGTTAGGTATAGAGATCGGACAGTGTTGCTAAACTATTTAAAATTTCAAACTTGATAATATTTAAGATAGGGGAGAATGGTTGATAACGAGTTGCGGTAAGGGTCGGTGAGAGATAATAAAAAGTTCCGAGTTGCGGTACATACCTTTTTTGAACTCAAAATTGACGGCCAAGTTGCGGTTCGTCATAGGCATGTATAGAGCTATAAGTGTGCAAGTTAGGTATGAAAATTAAAGCAAAAAATGAAAAATTCGGAAAATCAAGTTTTCGTTTTAAGGATACAATAAAATAAATTTGGCGTTTTTTGAATTGAGCCCTATCATATAATGTAATCATAAACATTCAAAATGTTTTATTGCCATTCTATTCTTTGTATATTCAAATTTAAATTCATTTATTTCGTTATAAGATCACCTGAATAGTATCAAACAATCAGTCAAGACTCAAGCCTTCATATGTTTACATTAAAATACGATTGCTCATCTAACCTGTTTTTAAAACTGCCTGACTGGACCGACTGGGAATGATTTGGTCAATTGTGTAGGAATGTCAGACTTCCATAATTTAAAAAGATCCTTAGTTAATTGGCTTTCTCAATATCATTCATCAAAGTAATAAACATTAGAATTATAAGTAACAGTTGAATATTTTCTAAGTTGTCCTTTCATAAATTACTATATGAGGTTAAAAGTTCCGAATCTTTCCGAGAGATAGGAGCACAAACACATATGATTTTCAGTAAGTGTTAACTCTCCGAAGATTCGTGTATAATTTTTAGGACATTTTGTTTATTAGTTTGTCAGTTACAGTTGTTGACGCTACTGTTGATTTTTACAAAACGATAGAACAAAAAACAAATTTTCTTCAATTTTAATTCTAATATAACAAGTTTTAATCAAGAAAATTATAAATTCATAAGGTCTCTTGAAGAATACATCACAGCTATCTATATGTGGTGCAACTGAGCTTTGCAATTGTTAGGTATAGAGATCGGACAGTGTTGCTAAACTATTTAAAATTCAAACTTGATAATATTCATGATAGGGGAGAATGATTGATAACGAGTTGCGGTAAGGGTCGGTGAGAGATAATAAAAAGTTCCGAGTTGCGGTACATACCTTTTTTGAACCCAAAATTGACGGCCAAGTTGCGGTTCGTCATAGGCACGTATAGAGCTATAAGTGTGTAAGTTAGGTGTGAAAATTAAAGCAAAAGACATATTTTAGTAATTACTATATTTGTAAGACATGCATTTGACAAGCGTTACAGCATCAATTTTTTTTATGTACATATTGAATTATCTTATTTTCTAAAAATGCTGCACTGGTTTGTACTGCGTTGATTTTCGCGAATGATTCAGTCTGGAAACCCTTGATGACCTCTAAAAATTCATGAAAATTTGGATGAGGCGAATGACTATCCTTTGCAAATTTTGTGTGAAAAGCCTCAACCCCAGTTCTCCAAATGCGTCGAGCGTGACCCAAAGGGTTGTAGGAAAAGAGCACTATCATCGCTGCAGTTTTCAACTATGTAGTCAGCAAACAATGTTACTTTTGAGTGGACTGGCTGATTTTCTAATAATTGGACGAAAACATCACCCACGTAATCGGCAGGGAGAAAAGTTAGCTCGAAGCCATTTTCCAATGGGAGAATTTTTTATCTTTGTATTCTCTAGTTAATCCTAGATTCTGAATTTTTCTCCACCAGGATTGTCCTAAAAGGAATCTGCATTCCACAAGCGTTGTTAATGGAAATTCGGTTGCAATCGCACCGTGAATAGCGCGTTCAAAATCTGACACGACCATTTTAGGCGAGAAAACACATCCTAATTGCTGGCATTTGGACTTTACCGCAGAAAATACCAAAGAATACGAAGTTTCCTTCTTATCGTGCAATAGTCTGAACACCAAGGAATGTAGTGGCCACTGATTATATATATATATATATATATATATATATATATATATATATATATATATATATATATATATATATATATGCCAGAATAGTAAACATTTGTAGAAAAAACTTCGCACAAAATTCAAATGTACTGTCCACCATCACAATTTCCGCCGCGCACAGGAATTCTAAATTAATTTTACAGGAAAATATCACACCAACCTGGACATGCCCCGACATAGTTATGTCGGGGCACTCCATTCCTCTAGCATCGTCGTTCAATTTGTTGGGCGTTAGTTTGGGAGAAAATATGTCCTGGCATGAAAATGTTGCAGATATAGCAAGGAGAGCTTCTCAAAAGTTGGGAATATTATTTCGAACCAGAAAGCTTTACACTCCACAACAACTGTTACTTCTTTACAAAGCTCAAATTCGACCAACTATGGAATACTGCTCCCATGTTTGGGGCTCCGCTCCCAAACATACACTGCATTTGTTGGAGTCTGTTCAGAGAAGAGTTGTTCGTCTGATTGGAGACCCGGAACTGACCGCGGCCTTGATTCGCTGGAACATCGAAGAACGGTTGGCGACTTGAGTCTGTTCTACACGTATTTTCATGGAAAGTGCTCGAAGGATGTGCTTCACATCCGTAGGTTCAGGTTGTTACTCTGCATACAACGCTTTTCATGCGGTCTTTTATATGGAGAACATCATTCCTTTGGAATAATTTGCCCAGCGCTGTGTTTCCCACCGAGTACAACTTACAGAGATTCAAGAACAAAGTGAATCGCTTTTTCCGCACACATGCCTCTCCTGGAGCGCTTTAGGGACTTCCCTACAGCACGTGTGCTAGACCCATAAAAAAAATCATTAAATATCAGGGAATCTTCATGCCTGGCGGTTTCGACCGAGATTGAGATATTCATGAACTTCCTCTTGGGACTTTGGTAACTTTGGATAGCATTGCAGTCTGGCTCAGTTCAAATTCTTCCCTATTCTTGTCATATCGGAATCGGTGAAAGTGTTCAGCACATTTGGATCTGCAGCCACCTCTCGCCGAATCGTTTTTCTTGGTCTTTCGTTGTAATGTTCCTCGTTGGCTCTCTTCTTCACAGCGTTGTCAATTTTTTGGTGATTCAGTACTTGTTCATTTTCGTGTTGATGTTGATGATTGCCAGTTCGTCGTGAAAATATGTCGTCTGGTTCAATGGCAGTGCAGTTCTTGTTTGTGCAGACCCAGCACATCTCTTCTGTCGATTTTAAGCGGCGATATTGCCGAAATTTGTAATTTTGTAATACAGGGCTGTCAAGGTCATGCACAGTTCGAGCCAATTTCCGAGGTAACGCCTCCCGCTGCCCTCACCACTGTTGCTGGCGCCGATCGCGCAGTCTCAGGAGCGGCTATGAGAGACATAGGAGGAGCGCATTGTGTTTGGTAAGAGGCCGAGCCGCGACTGGCGGCTCGGCCACTTTACGTCTAGCAGTGGTGGGGGTACCGGGAGGCGTTACCTCCGAAATTGGCTCGAACTGTGCATGACCTTGACAACCCCGTTCTAATAGGATCAAAGTTTTGCCTTTCTAGCTCAACATCCTCTTTAAAAAGACCATGTTGACTTGAAAACGTAAACTAGTAAATTTCAAAAATGCCTGTACGTTTTATATTTTTATCTAATTTAGGTTAACCCTAATTTAAGAATTAGTAATATTTGGCAATTTAACCCTACCTACCTGCCGATTTGTCGATTACGGTCAAAATATTTACAACCTTCTAAAGGCCATTAGGGGGGCCGCAACTCGGTATCTACGTTAAGAATTAGTCAGTTGGTTACTAAAACAGAATACACATCTAATTTTTACACTGCAGGTTTGAACAAATGATTGTTATAGAGCAGTTGTGTATAGAGTTCCAGTCCTTTATGTAGGATTGAAGTTCACGCCAACTTTACAGCAAGGGGCAGTAAAAACAAAATTACTGAAAAAGTCTCTACTGCCATACACAACTATTCAACATCAGCATGTCCTACGGCTCCAAAACAGATCACAAGTCCTAACAAGCTTGGAAGCATCACTAGCAGATCGAGCAGCAGGAGAATAATCACCAGCGGACTGCAAAGATCACAATTTATCCTGACAAGACCAAGGTCATCTAAGAGAACACTATTTTACGGACACTTAATTTTAGAAGAAACAAGATTTAAATGGAGGAATTACGTCAAATACTTGGGAATAAAATACGACAAAAGGCTCGTCTGAAGATGAGGCCAAAACTACTAACACTAAAGTTAAAAATAAGCTGACTATTTATAAGGCCAACCTCAAATCAGAACTGATATTCTACTGCTCGACAAGACAACACTTATGTAAAATACATAAAGTTGCTGTTCAAGCAGTACCGTAGAAAGTACTAAGGATAATGATCAACTTGCCAGAATTCAGGGATCATCAACTTCATCGTTGCTTACCCAAAATTCACAACCTGGAAAAGCAATGCGACCCATTGTTTCATCGTCGGATCACCCACATATTTAATATCCAAATGGTTATCAAAAGAACTTGAGAAGTTACCGTTAAAATACTTTCGCAGTGAAGAATTCGTTAGAATTCATTAATAAAACAAAAAATCTAGTTCTTAATGAAGGTGAAGTCTTAATTTCTTTTGATGTTAGTTCTTTGTTCCCAAGTGTGCCAATTCCACAAACTTTACAATATCTCGAAGAATTAGTTAGAATGAATGACTTTGAAGACGAAATTATTCGTGAATACTTAACATTATCTAAACTTTGTATGGAACAAAATTATTTCCAATATAACAATCAATTTTATGTTCAGAAAGAAGGAACAGCTATGGGTAATTGCTTATCACCTTTCATAGCCAATTTATTCATGAGCAAGTTTGAAATCGAAGCCAGTCAAGAATTCGAATATTTCCCAAGGGTATGGTATAGGTATGTGGATGATATTTTCGCGATTTTTGATACAAAGAAAGCAAACATTGATGATTTTGTTTCTAAATTAAATAGCCGGTATGATTCCATTAAATTCACTTACGAAGTTGAGAACAAAGGACAATTGCCCTTTCTAGATATTTTAATTATTAAAAATAATAATAGATTAGAATTTGATATCTATAGGAAGGACACAGTAACAGATAGATATATTCCTAATGATTCATTTCATTGCAAACAACATAAATTAGCCTCATTATATTTTTTTAGTTCATCGTTTGGTCAATTTCCCTCTGAATAGAGTAAACTTTAATAAAGAAAGGAATCGTATTAGAAATATAACTAGAGTTAATGGTTATGACGATAACTTAGTAAATAAGCTAATAAATAGATATAAGTTTAGGTTTAATATTCAGAATTCCACCTTTTTTACACGCGAAGAAAATAACATCAAATATGTCTCCATACCATATAATCCGAAATATAGCAAGGGACTCGATAAGGTATTTAATAAGGTAGGCCTCACCTTAGTCTATAAGTCATCAGACAATCTGAGGAATATCTTAGGAAATCCCAAAGATAAGATTCCTAATTGTGAGAAAAGTGGAATTTATGAAATTATTTGTAATGATTGTGACAAAAAGTATGTTGGGCAAACTAAAAGGTCAATTAAAACAAGATTTAAAGAACACTTAGCACACTTAAAATACAATAGAACAGAAAAGTCTAGCATTGCCGAACATGCCCTTGAAGCTGATCATACTGTAACATTAGATAATCTAAGATTAATAAAAAATGTATCTGATAGGAGATTGTTGAACGCATACGAAAGTATGGAAATCATAAAATGTAAAAGTAGTTTAAATAAAGACAGAGGACCTATTCCTTATAGTCCCCTCTACTGGTTACTTGACCGGAACTGATGGCCTTGCCAATGTCATTAGTTCTGCATGAGTAATTCAAGGGTTAGGCTAAGTATAAATAGGGTAGATTTGTAGTTTAGCTTTAGTCAATCATCGCTCCTGATGAAGCTAACATGGTTAGCGAAACGCGCGTCGAGTGCAAATATAAAGTGTTTGGTGTAGTGGTGATATATACTGAGTAGTATCATTGTGCCAAAGATTCCACATTCCCAACTTACTTAACTTCACCGTGACCTAAAGGTTCAGACGTTGTAACAGCACAATTAGAAAATATTTTAATAATCAAAACAAGAGGTAACTGATCAACTAGAAGTTTTATACTCCATAGTAACAATATATCTTAGCAACAGCACTGTGTTCATCACAATGTGATAGTTGGTCTCGATTTTTTTAGTTTTATTTTGTCTGTACGTTCCATGGCGCTCCTCAAAAATATGCACTATTTTCGTTCACAGAATAATTTATTTTTGCAATTTAGAGTTGATGGTCAGCTAAAATAGCCATACAAAATGTTTCTTACTTTATAAAAACAAGTTCATAATACACCGAAAGCTGAATGAACACCATTCTCTTGAACCCCTTATTTACAAAGTCCAGCAGCTGAACAGAACATTTCAACTTATCAAACCTAATTAAAATTTATAGGTTTCAGCTCAAATCAGATAATTTTTCTGAGTCACAATTATAAAGGTAACTCAACCATTCAGAATAAACAGAAAAAACGAACGGACAAAACATAAATTCACAAGGGGATCTAAATCCTGTTAGTTGAAATTACTCTCATACGAAGCTACTATTTTAATAGTAGCTCCCTTTAAGTCCTTTCAACAACTTTTTTTTTCTAATGCACTGTAGGTGATCTACCGGGGTTTTTCAAATAATACATAGTTAAATGACGTTTAATTTAAAAAAAAAATGCTTAACAAACGCGGAATCAAATATAATAAAATTTATTTTCTATACATAATTAAAGAATTAATTAATAAAATGTCTCCTATTAAATTTAAAGAAGGAGGTGCTGCTATATTAGAAGAACACAAAAGAAACCATCAAAGTGATATAATAGGAATTAAATTAATTGTACTCTTATTTAAATAAATTCTTCGTCTTACCACACGCTCATAAGATATATTAGCTAAGCAAAATAATCCAGATGAGCATAACCCACGAGCTAACATTATTACCAAAGCACCTCAAACTCCTCACACGTTTATTGTTAATAAATAGGAATAAAAAATTTAAACAAATGTTTAAGATCACCACTTATGTTTATTATTGCTGACAATTGTTTCGACACACTGTGTCTTCTTCTGGAGCACGATGTAAATTAACTAAAAAGGATGTTTCAGAATACATAGTTTACCTAATTACAAGTACTAAATTCATTAACAATATTTACCTTAATACCTAGAACAAGTTCAATAAAGGAGACCCTCCCCCATCTAATTGCTCGTTGAGTAATAGACCTGAGGATTTTTTCTGATTAATTTCTACCTGTTCTAAACAATTCAGTAATTTTCATTTCTTTCCGTTATGCAAAAATTTTGTAATCTTCATTGGTTGTATGATTTTCCTCTGTTAAATGTTTGGCGTCATGAGATTTGTTATTTTTCAATTTAAAGCTTTGTTTATGTTTAATCTTTTATAGAAAGGTCTGTCTGTTTGTCCTATATACGTTTTGTTTCAAGTGCCACAGCATAATTCGTAAACCCCAGATTTATTTTCTTTTTTTGTTTTACTTTTATTATTTTAATATGTCGAGATAATGTATTATTTGTACGGAAAGCGATATTTACATGATTTCTATGGAAAAAATTTTGAATTTTATTAGTTAATGTTCCGGTATAAGTGAGTGTATGAAATTTTTCTTTGTTTAGTTGTTTGTATGGGTATACCAGTTCTATTGCTTTTTTAAATTGTTTTTTCATTAAAATATTATCTACGAAATCGCTCTTGTATCCATTGTTTATACTAATTTGTTTTATAATATGTAATTCTTTCTGAAAATTATTTTAAACATTTGCTTAAATTTTTTATTCCTATCTATTATGGATCTCCATCAAGTAACGGCTAAGTCAGTGCAGTATTTATTGTTAATAGCCCACATAAAGCTGATCCTATATGAGCAACAGAAGAATAAGCAATCAAAGATTTCATATCTCTTTAATGTAAACAAATCAATGAAACAATCAATCCACCAACTAAAGAAACTATAACACAGGGCAACAAAAAAATATTTTTGTTTTGGTGCCTGGGATTTTAGAGCTGATTTTAACTATATTTGGGGCGCTAAATCTATACATGCAATCCGTTTTTCTCTATCAGCTCTACTATTTTAGATATATCAACTTATCTACCAATGTGGTTTTTATTCAGTATATTCATTTATGAGAGTTCTAAAATTATTATATATTCATTAATGTAGGTACAATGGTTTTATTGTCAGTCTGTAATTGAGTAAATTCCAGGTAAATGTATAAATAGTGGAACCATTGCCTATCAGGTACCTGAACTGACCCTTTTAATCACCTAACTCGGGTAAGTCTCGTCAGTTTGTGCGTTCTTACTAATGAGAGTAGATCGATCGAATTCGGCGTGTTATTTTATGTTAAGAAAAGAGTGTTTTTGTGTTATTGAACAGAATTAAAATGAGTTCAGGTTCCAGTTCAAGAAGAAGTTGTGTAAATCAACCTGATGTGTTTTGCTATATATGCGGAGAATACATGTTTCAACAAAACAGACAAACTATTACTGACTTTGTAAAGCGAGCGTATCTTGGATACTTTGGAGTTAAGCTTGGTGATCAGGACAAAACGTGGGCCCCGCATCTCGTATGTAAAACTTGTACAGAGCATTGACGGCAGTGGACTACCGGGAAAAGAAAATGTCTAAAATTCGGCGTACCAATGGTTTGGAGAGAACCAAAAAACCACTTCAATGATTGTTATTTCTGTTTAGTAAATATTAATGGAATCAATCGAAATAATCGCAGTAAGTGGACTTATCCCAATTTAGACTCGGCAATACGCCCTATCCCGCACTCAGATGAAATACCGATTCCAACATTTCATCAGCTACCACATATCTCTGATGACGAATATTTTCCCTCTGATCGCTCTTCTGATGCTAATAAAAGTTCTGATGCTAATGAAAATAACAGTGACTATGAGGGGACGTCATCAGTTCCTCAACGCTTCAATCAAAATGAATTAAATGATCTCACCAGGGATCTCAATTTATCGAAAAAAGCTTCTGAAGTACTGGCTTCTAGGTTGAACGACAAAAATTTACTGGAACAAGGAACCAAAATTACCTTTTACCGTACAAGAGAAAAAGATCTGCTACCATTCTTTTCTCAAGAAGACAATCTTGTATTTTGTCACGAAATTAGGGGACTCATGAAAGAAATGGGACTTTCTGAATATATTCCTATTTATTGACAGTTCAAAGCGAAGTTTAAAATGTGTCCTTTTACATAATGGGAATAAATATGGTTCAATACCACTAGCTCACTCAACGAAACTGAAAGAAGAATATAATACCATAGCTTTGGTCTTGCAGAAGATAAAATGTATTACGAACATCAATGGATGATTTGTGTAGACTTAAAAATGGTAAACTTTCTTCTTGGGCAGCAAAGTGGTTACACGAAATATCCGTGTTTCTTGTGCCTCTGGGATAGTAGGGACAAAACACACCACTGGGTTAGAAAAGATTGGCCTCAGAGAGAAAAACATGGACGTTGGCGAAAAGAATGTCATTAACGACGCTGTGGTTGAAAGAGAAAAAATCATACTTCCTCCGTTACATATAAAGTTGGGCTTAATGAAGCAATTTGTAAAGGCTCTTGATAAGAATGGGTCTTGTTTTGCATATATAGGGGTAAAAATGCATCAGTTGAGCACAGAAAAACTCAAAGCAGGGATATTTGACGGCCCACAAATAAGACAATTAATTAAGGATCCTGCCTTCATAAATTCAATGAATCAAGTTGAACGAGAAGCTTGGACATCATTTGTTGCAGTTGTAGAAAATTTTCTAGGCAAACATAAAGCTCAAAACTATGTTGAAATGGTTAACAAGATGCTTAATAGTTTCAAATCCTTAGGGTGCAATATGAGTATTAAAATACACTATTTACACATCCACTTAGACCGTTTTCCAGAAAATTTAGGAGACATGAGTGAGGAACAAGGTGAAAGATTTCACCAAGATATTAAAGTTATGGAGGACCGCTACCAAGGAAGATGGGACATGCACATGATGGCAGATTACTGCTGGAGTTTAAAAAGGGACTGTTTAAAAAAAACATTCAAGAATGTCGCGGAAAAGAAGCTTTCCAAGTGTTGAGTGACTATTTCATTTCTTCAATGTTTTTTTTTTTGTTTTGTAAGTACGAAATAATATTGTATTTTGTATAACTAAAAATAAAAATTTCGTATCTACTTTTGATTACTACACTTACGGATTTGAGTTACAATAATGTAACTTATATTTCTCTAAAATTGTATATCTTAAAAATTTGAGCTCCTAGGTACAAATGAATACGTTATTTGAATTCAGGACATCAAATTGATATAGAATCAGCTCAAAAAACCTCGACACCAAAACAGCTGTTCCCCTGTGTAATAATAAATATATTCAACTCTAGTCCAACCTTTAAAAATAACTTTATAACACGAAGTAATCCATACCCGCCTAACTTTAATATAACACCCGCCAAAATTATAGATCCAGAAATAGGGGCCGCAATATGAGCCTTAGGCAATCATAAATGAAAAGAAGATATGGGAATTTTCAAGTGTATATTTCTGATTTGCTTACATGTTAAAGAAATCTGAAGGATTCTAAGACCAAGGAAGGTGTTCTTAAATTGCTACAAGAGCAGCGCATATGCTGAAGTAGCGATTCACATTGACCTTGAATCGCTGTATGATTTACTCGGAAGAAATATAGTCCTGAGCAGTTCAATTCATTCATATTTAGAAGTTTTATTTACGGGATGTATTACTGCATAGTATGCACCGTTCGGTGAAGAATCAAGTGGGTCACATCAATCGTACTCACACACATCTACACACATATACATGCGTTATTCCTTCTATGAAAGTAATATCAAAATGGGCTCAAGTCTCCAACTTTTCTTCGATATTTCAAAGTCTTCTGGCGAGTTCTGAGTCCCCAGTTTGGGAACAGTATTCCATGTTGAGTACTGTACAGGATTAAACGCTATTGAAGATACATGTCTTTATTACGAAATAATATTCCAAGTTTTTGATGATGTCAAGACATATTGCGTTCATAACGCATAGCAAGTTAATTAAAGATGCAATAGAGGGTCATATAAAGTTAACCTTTTTGAAAACTGCTGCCTCGATTTTTGTAGTGTAAGCTTCAATTTAGTTACTAAACGAATATTTTTGGATTTAGTAATAAATTTGCTACTTTTAGAGAAATGATCAATATGAAAACAGCAATAATAACTGCTAGAAAACTCTATCTACATTAGAAGGAGAAAAATCAGAAGGAAAATTAATACAAGAATAATTAGAAAAAGAATGCCACGAGAAGGTGACTGGAAAGTAACCAAGTAGTGCCATTTCCAGCGTCTTCACTAGAAGTACCCCATTTAGCATTTTTTATTCCAGGGTACTTCTTTTTAGTGTTCCGTACGGAACACTTATAAGATGACTTCGGTGTCTGTCTGTCTGTCACACCCGATTTTCTCCGAAACTATTTTTTATAGAAAGTTGAAATTTGGTAATAATATAGGAATCGATGGCCTCATCAGAGCCGTGTAGTTTTGAAAGTTAAATTTCGACTTAAGGGGTTAGTTTTGGGGAGTGAAATCGGAAGTGAAAAAGAAATTTTTTTATTAGGTCATCGAGTGCGGTGTCAAATGAAAGCTTGTGATAACACAAGTAAAAACTGTGTATATATATATATATATATATATATATATATATATATATATATATATATATATATATATATATATATATAGTATAATACTTGCGCACACTTTTCTTGGTATTATTTTTAAAAAAATCGCGAAAAATCGCTGTCCCCCCCCTTACCTCGAAAAGTAATGATCAAAAAATTTTGAAAAAATTCTGGAATATTCTCCTCGGGCTGTAGATTGAACGAAAATTATCACGAGTATATTACCTTTAGTAATTTATCTGGTATATAAGAAAAACAAAAATTTCAAGGTCATCAGTTTTCAATAAAGATTGGAAACAAACTTTGTTGAAAACTCATTTGGGGTGTGTTTTGTAAAGTCACTGATCATTTTATACCACCGTAGCAAATTTTTTTATTTTAAAAGCAATCAACGTACGGAACACTAACTGTGCAAGTTCAACTTCCACTTGACCGGTTTTTTTTCTCTTTTTTATCTCTCTTTTCTTGAGAAGATGATTCACAACTTTTCATCCTAGGCTATTAGAAGTGTCCTAGAAATAGCTTGTCTGGTACAATTATAGTCTTTAAATGTTAGAAATAAGACATTCAGCGTTTCACTTTATCATGCTGGGAAATCTGACTCGTAAGACAGCAATAAATGTTATGTTTCTGAAGTTTTTAGAACTCCCTATATTTATCCTTTATGTTCAAAGGATATGATTACAGATATGCTCTTCTTAGGTCTTAAAATTACCACAAATAGCGGCTTGGATTAATATCTTATTTTCTTATAACAACAACAGTGACTTTCATTTCCACGCCGACGGCATTGCTCTTCGTTTAAAAGTTTTGACGTTTTCACATCAGATGGCGCTAAGATTTGTTGGCTACTAATATTTTTTGATCTTAAATTTTTGCTGCTCTAATGATTGTACAATGAGAACATTGTCATCTTTACCTGGGCCAGCTGATGACCTTTGAAATGGAAAGAAATATGGTTGTTTGTGGCTCTCATGTTTCCTCAGTGAGCGTTCTTTACGAGTGGCGGTCGACGGATTTCCTTCTAGTATCTTCACTATCAACGCCGGTGTGCCCCAAGGCTTCATACTGTCTCTTACTCTTTTTCTCATTTACATTAACGATCTGCTGGAAAAGACCGGAAATCCAATCTACAGCTTTGCAGATGACAGAACGTTTATCTCTTCATTCACTTTGAACGCTCGGACATCGGCTGCTCAGGCGAGTGTCCGCAGACAGCGGGAAGTTGTTCAACTTAACAAAGACCTGGAGGAAATTCTATCTTGGGGTGACAGTAACCAAGTGGAATTTAACGCTACAAAAACCCAGGCCGTAGTTTTTTCTAACAAAGTTAATGTAGCTGAACCCAACATAGTTATGGCGGGGCACTCCATTTCTTTAACATCTGCATGTTGCAGGCATAGCAAGGAGAGCTTCTCAAAAATTGGGAATATTATTTCGAACCAGAAAGCTTTACACTCTATAAACATCTGTTAATTCTTTACAAAGCTCAAATTCGATCAACTATGGAATACTGCTCCCATGTTTGGGGCTCCGCTCCCAAACATACACTGCATTTGTTGGATTCAATTTAGAGAAGAGCTGTTCGTCTGACTGGAGACCCGGAAATGACCGATGACCTTGATTCGCTGGAACATCGAAGAACGGTTGCGACTTTAATTCCTCCTCCCAGAGCGGTGCATGTTAGAAATACACTTCGCGTTTATACTTCACATCCGTATGAGGTTCAGCTTGTTACTCTTCATACAACGCTTTTCAACCAGTCTTTTATATGGAGAACATCATCCCTTTGTAATAATTTGCCCAGGACTGTGTTTCCCACCGAGTACAATTTACAGCGATTCAAGAGCAACCTGAATCGCTTTTTCCGCACACGTGTCGCTCCTGCAGCGTTTTAGGGACCTACCTGCAGCACGTGTGCTAGACTCAAAAAAAAAGTCATGTTAGTAGTTAATAGATTGTACTCTCGGATGAACCATTATTTTGCCTCCCGTACTTCTAATGTAAAAGCAAAACTTACTGACACTCTTCTTTCAATAATACGCTATATATTTTCCTAATTAAATTTACTATTTTCGACTTACCTCGGTACCTAATACCACCCCTCAATTCCTTTCAACAACTTATATTACCCACGCTGCATGTATTATAAGAACGAACTAACTTTTAAAATTCTAAAGATGTATATTGTAGATTCTTTACCAACACTACAACCAGTTGTGACATAATGAGGTGAATTTATCTCGAGGGGTTGATTCTTTACACCTTTTAAAACGTCGTTTCTCCCCCTTAAGAACGTATGTGTAAATAGTACGGTATAAAAGCGGTGCATAAGGTATCATGCAGGTATTAAGGGCAATTATTATTTTGCACCCTGTATGGATGTATTGAAAAAATAGACATGTTATCAAGCAGCAACTTAATCCGATTTGTCAAAAGTACAATGTTTGTTGAGCACGTTTTTCAAGTTGTTACAAATATACAAAGTTGTGGATACAATATATATATTCGAGTCGAGAATAAGCACATTTTAAATCCAGCTTTTGGTGCTTGGATGTAATGCAGCGTTTCTCAACCTGTGGGGAGCGCCTCACTAGGGGGGACGTAATTACACTATTGGGGGAGGGGGGGGGGAGCGAGCGTATCGAAAAGAAATTATTATTAAAAATATTCATTAAAAACATTTAATACAATTTACTGGAAGGAAAGTAAAACAAAATACAATAAAACTATCGGGTCTTCCATTAAGGACTTGACAAATTTTTTCTGAAATAAAACGCAACCCATTTGAGACATTTCGAAAATTTTACTATCGGCTTGAAGTACAATCAAAACATTTATGTATGGAATTCGATTTCATTCATATGTCCACCACGGGCACGTTTGCAGCGGTCGATTCGTTGAACCAAATTTTCGATGACTCGGCCACACATTTCGACGGAAACGGCCGCTATCTCTCTTTCAATATTGGCTCTGAGCTCCTCTAACGACGCAGGCTTGTTAGCATAGACCAATAATTTAACGTACCCCCCACAAAAAGAAGTCTAGAGGTGTTAAATCACACGATCTAGGCGGCCATTCGACGGGACCATTTCTCGATATAACACGTTCACCGAATTTAGATTGCAGTAAGTCGATTGTTATACCAGCTGTGTGGCTTGTGGCACCGTCTTGTTGAAACCACATATCATTAATGCCTAGCCCATGCAATTGATCAAAGAAATAACGTTGCAACATGCCTCTGTAGCGATCTCCATTGACTGTAACGTGACGTTTATTTTCATCAACGAATGACACCACCGGCATGAAAACCGCACCAAACAGTAATTTTTTGTGGATGAAGTGATGTTTCTTCAAGCACATGAGGGTTTTCACCTGACCAATAATGCATATTCTGTTTGTTGACGAAGCCGTTTATCCAAAAATGCGCTTCATCACTAAAGATGATTTTGCGATGAAATTGGTCATCTTCTTCCAACATTTCTAGAGCCCAATTCGAGAACGTACGTCGCTTCATATAATTGAATGGCTTTAGTTCTTGAGTTAACTTTAACTTATAAGGGTGCAGGCCAAGATCCTTTCGCAAAATTCGCCATAGTGTGGTCTGAGCGATGCCCAATTCTTGAGAACGCCGTGAAATCGACTGTTTTGGTTCGTTTGAGATGGACGCTTGAACGGCAGCAATATTCTGGCTACTTCGACCAACTCGTTGTCTCACTGGCACGGGAACATCCAGCAGCGAATATGTTAACTTAAATTTTTTCACTAGACTATGAATTGCTTGTTTACTGGGACGAGAATTACGACCAAAAATTGGCGTTAACGCTCTTAAAGTTGCAGTCACCGACTCCAAATTTTGGTAGTAAATTTTAATTATTTGTAAACGTTGTTCGTTTGTGTACTTCACCATGATGAAAATGTTGACTTTACTGAATGTTTTGACGTTGACAGTTCGGTGATTGGCTTAAGGCTGCGTTCACAGTGAAATTTCAAAGTTGTCAAGTTCCAAATGGAAGACCCTTTACTTAATTACTTTGTTAACTGTCACTAAATATATTTGTAAATATGTTACAATTGCGTTATCGCGATTTCGTAGTACAACTACATTGTCAAATGCTTAAATAAGACTAAAACAGATTTTTGGTATTTTATGTTTATATGATGAACAGATGTGGGTATATTATGTGTTAAAAAACTTGGAACAGAACATTAGACGTAGCAAATTCTGTTCTGTTTCAACTGTTTTAACACATAATAGACCCACATCTGTTCATCATATAAGCATAAAATACCAAAAATCTGTTTTAGTCTTAGTTAAGCGTTTGACAATGTAGTTGTACTACGAAATCGCGATAACATAATTGTAGCATCTTTACAAATATATTTAGTGACACTCAACAAAGTAATTAAGTAGTTTTATTGTCAAAATGTACTGTCACAAAGTAACGGACCAATCAATGAACTCTTTAAAACAAAATACATTCTGACATAATAAAAAATAAAATGCACATTTACACTGATACAATACACCTATAAATAGGATTGTATTATTACTGCACAATGTATTGACCTAATAAATAAAATATCAATACTAAATTAAAAACAAGTTTAATAATTATTAGTGACTCCCTTGGGCTTGTATTGCAGAGCAAAGATTTTCGAAGGATGGTTTAATATTAGAAGTAGACACTCTGAGTTCTTTTTCTATATTTAGTTGAGATCTATATTTTGTTTTCAAAGCAGCTAACGAAAAAAATCTGGTTTCGCAAAGGTAGGATGTTGAAAATGGTAATAGTATACGAAATGTTCTTGTTTTCAGTGTAAAAAACTCATCATTCACCTCTGCCCAAAATTCAAAGAGGGATTTATTATTAAATTGTCTTTTGATTTAGCCACTTGCCGTGAAGTCTATGAAGATTTCTTCTTCGGAAGTTGAGAGCCCTTCGGGAGTATTTTGAAATGGATCCCCATTACCAAGTTGTCGTCAATAAGAAAATACTTTTTAAAATTCTTTGTCAACATGGCTAGATGATTTTCAATGGTTACTAAAACAACTTTCACATGTTGTTCTTCGGCCTTTTATGTTTTAACACATTCACCCACATTTGCAAGCATTTCTGCTACAAAATTCCAATTTTTTACAAAAGCATTAATTTTATCACTTGTATCGGATATATGTGTATCTGTTCCTTGTAGTTGAAGATTTAAGGTATTTAATGTCTCGAATATATCGACCAAGTAGCTCAATTTCATCACAAATAAACTATCTCGAAACTTCTGGGCTTCCGATTGGTTTTCCTCTTCTAGAAAAATGGCGATTTCATTTCTTAATTCATAAACACGTTGCAAACATTTCCCACGTGATAATCACCTCGTAATATAATAGTAACGCTGAATGTTAGGCACCCATGTTTTACAAAGTGCAGAAAAAATTCTAGATTTTAGGGGTCTCATTTTAATATAATTTACTAAGGTTACAACTGTATTGAGCATAATATTCAGAGCAGGGCTCATTTCTTTGGAATCCAGAACTTCTCTGTGGATCATACAATGTATCCACATACACACACAATAGAGATTTTTGTTTCACAAGTGGTTGTACACTTTCAAATCTTCCAGACATTGAATGAGCACAATCGGTACATATTCCGAGGCAATTTTTCCACTCCATATTTGCCTCGTTTGTAAAATCATTTTAGATAACAAATAATGCGAGTGATATTGCTTTGAGTTCTATTGGTTTCCAGAAAAATAGTTCTTCTACTGCTGACATACCATCACAAAATAGAACATAGGCAATGAAATGAACATCTTTATTGCTATCTATTGCCTCATCAAGCTGAGTTGAAAACAATTTGTCACGCAACTTCCCGAAAAGCTGATGCTGTACATCTTCAGCTATATCACCAATTCGGCGGGCAGCAGTATCATTTGATATAAGTATGGATAGTAATTGTTTGGCAAAATTATCTCCAAACATAGTTTCCACAATCTGTGAAGGTTTTCACATCTGGCTATTTTATATGAAACTTTATAAGAGGCAAGTAAAGCTTTTTCATTCACAGACAAAGTTTTTTTTAAAAAATGATCCAAATATCGTTTAAGTTTATTTGGTTTCATGCTGTGTGCTGTCAAGATTTTTGAGCAAATAACACACAGGGGCCTTCCTTCTTCATTCACTTCAATATTGGTAAACCCTAAATTTAAGTATTCTTGAGAATATTTTCTTGATTTTATTTTCGGAACCACGCTCGTCTCTGCACTTGTTGATGCTTCACTATCGTCTAATGCTCGCTTACGCCCACTTAAAAATTTATTCATGATTCTGTATAAATTTACTGCCGTGAATACTTAATACCTTGAATTTCAATTAACACGTAAATTACAGCATACACATTCACGATAAATTCGAAGCAGAACTCGAATGAGACGGGCTGTAATTGAACGAGGTGCAGCATTTATACACTTTCCGAATGTTCGAGACAACTCGGAGCTTCTCGCGAAGCCGCTACCGATATAGTGGACATGACAGAGAGCAATAGAGAGGCATCGATTCTAGTTTTGTAAATGCAGCAGATATGTGTTGCCAAATATGAATAAATTTACTTTTCCTTGGTAGTTTGTAAGGTTTGTAATTAAGGTCGTAGTGTAGCTTTAGCATCAAAAATACTGAAAATACATTATTATTGCATGCATTGTTATTGTATAAGAAGGGGGAGGCCCGATGAAAATTATGTTTGAAAATTGGGTCGTAAATACCGAAAGGTTGAGAAACGCTGATGTAATGTTTAATTTGAGAAAAACGTTCTATGATTGACTAAAAAACCCCTACGAATTAAAATTACCTTCATCTCTTTTGACAAATTGCGGAATTTTTTTGTAATACTGTGTGTATTTTTAGTGTTACGTACATCTTATAAAATCACCTCGGTGTTTGTCCGTCCGTCCGTCATCTTATAAAATCACCTCGGTGTTTGTCCGTCCGTCCGTCATCTTAAAAATCACCTCGGTGTTTGTCCGTCCGTCCGTCACACCCGATTTTCTCGGAAACTCTTTGACATAGAAAAGCAAAATTTGGTACGAATATAGAAACTGACAGCCTCATCAGAGCCATGTCGTTTTGAAACTACATTGCTATGATGAGGCTGTCAATTTCTAAATTAGTACTAAATTTCGATTTTCTATGTCAAAAATATTGTGGGCCCAAGCGAGCCGCTTCACGCCGTGATTTTCCCCTGGCAAAGATTTCTTCAACGTGCTTAGGAATTTGAAATCGTGAGCACGAAGATATCGAATGGTCTCATGGGACATATATTTTTTTTTATGGGTCTAGCACACGTGCTGCAGGGAGGTCCCTAAAGCGCTACAGGAGCGACACGTGTGTGGAAAAAGCGATTCACGTTGTTCTTGAATCGCTGTAAATTGTACTCGGTGGGAAACACAATCCTGGGCAAATTATTCCAAAGGGATGATGTTCTCCATATAAAAGACTGCTTGAAAGGCTTTGTACGAGGAGTAACAAGCTGAACCTCATACGGATGTGAAGTATCAGCGCGACGTGTATTTCTAACACGCACCGCTCTGGGAGGAATTAAACGGGCCACATCCTCCAAACACTTTCCATGAATATTTAAACCTGATTTGCTTAATTTTGCCACTCTTTGACGCAGCGTCAATTTCGGGTCCCGTAAAGACACGATGCGTTTTTCGACTTTCGGAGTGACTTTGCCTACCAAGCCACGTTTTGACAAGTCGTCGACATTTTTCGTCTAATTAAAATGATTTACCTACTTCTTCACAAACGATACCGACTTCTTAATATATTTAGCGACCACAGAATGTGTCATTTTTAGGCCCTTTTGGGTTGGAACAAAGAAAAACTGCCTCAAACCGACGCGCAAACCAGTGACTTCTTTTGGATGTTACGTGATTTCGACGAAAGGTCGGAATTGACTGTTAGTTTTACTAAAATGCGTCGTAGACAAGGGTTCCCTCTACCGATTTTTTGTTGAATCACTAGAATCCCATCTACCAAAAATGAATTATCGTGGACATGTTCTTAGTTGACACGCTGTACTTGCCAGCCACGTAGTAAGTAAATTTACAAAATTTCTAACTACTGCACTGACTTAGCCGTTACTTGATGGAGATCCATAATAACTAGGAATAAAAATTTAAACACTTACCTATACCGGAAAATTAACTAATAAAATTCAAAATTTTTTCCATAGAAATCATGTAAATTTCGCTTTCCGTACAAATAACACATTATCTCGACATATTAAAAATAATATATACGAGGCACGTTTCGAAATTAATGACCAATCGGTTATAAATTAGCGATTCTGATTTAGTTCACGCATGTACATTAACTTTGACTAGCCTGTTAAGAATTTAACCGCTATATTGCAGTCAGTTCATTGATTGATTGCCTGTGCGCGATAGTGTGTAATAAATGCGCTAATAACGAATCCCTCCAAATTCGAAGTTCGATCATTCACCGTCAATTATGTGAAACCTATGGACCGCAAACCGTATGGGAGATTTTGATCATCCAGTTTATGATCAGAAGGAGTTGGAAGAACAGCGTGTGTGCGTGATATTTTGTTTCAACCTTGGTAAAAGGACTTTTGGCGGTGAATCTATGAGCCGGACCCAGTGTTTTGAATTTAACAACCGCTTCAAACGACGAAGAACCTCGACAGATGAAGATCCGTAAAGTGGACGGCCCTCCACGTCGACAGACGACGCCCACGTCAAATTGGTGAATGATTTGAAGTGGGTAAATTGTCGGTTGACTGACGGAGATTGCCGAAGTTATGAAGAAGCTGAAAGTCGCAGTGTCGCGAAAGAGGCCGGAAACGTGAACGAATCGAACATGAAGCTTCCATTACGACAACGCACCGGCTCAGCCAGCGCTGATTGTGACCGGGTTTTTTGCGAAAACCCGAAAATTGGCGATCCCGTAGGCTTACTCTCCAGCAGGTATCTTACTGTTCCCCAAGTTGAAGGACGCCGGGTCGACTCCATTCCGGACATCAAGACAAATTGTACAGCGGACCTGGAGAGGAAACGTTGGCAGCGGTGTGTGGCTAGCCAAGATATGCACCCCCTACAACAAAAAAAGAAAATAAATCGGGGGTTTACGAATTATGCTGTGGCACTTGCAATAAAACGTATATAGGACAAACAGGCAGACCTTTTTATAAAAGTACTACTCAGTATATATCACCACTACACCAAACACTTTATTTTTGCACTCGACGCGCGTTTCGCTAACCATGTTAGCTTCATCAGGAGCGATGATTGACTAAAGCTAAACTACAAATTTACCTATTTATACCTAGCCTAACCCTTGAATTACTCAAATTACTCAAAAGAATAAACGAACATAAACCTAGCTTTAGAATGAAAAATAACAAATCTCATTACGCCAAACATTTAACAGAGGAAAACCATACATCCTATGAAGATTTCAAAATTTTGCATAACGGAAAGAAAGGAAAATTACTGAATTGTTTAGAACAGGTAGAAACTAATCCGAAGAAAAAATCCACAGGTCTATTACTCAACGATCAATTAGATGGGGGAGGGTCTCCTTTATTGAACTTGTTCTAGGTATTAAGATAATGAATTTAGTACTTGTAAGTAGGTAAACTATGTATTCTGAAACATACTTTGTTAGTTAATTTACATCGTGCTCCAGAAGAAGACACAGTGTGTCGAAACAATTGTCAGCAATAATAAACATAAGTGGTGATCTTAAACATTTGTTTAAGTTTTTAACGTATCACAAATTCCAAGAGGAGACAAATAAACTCTCCATTGTCCCCTCTGCTTGATTCCATTACGTCACCTGTCATGACATTTCAAAATTACATCGTTTACACAACTTAACTACCGTAATCTTTACAAAATATATCCATTATATGAGAAAAATAATTTTAAATGCATTCGGTGCCATGCCCACTTTTCCATTTATCCGTTTTGACATAACCTGTAATGTATATCGGACGAAAAAAAAACTGATTAATTGTATATTTAACGCTCGAGATGCTGCAGACAAGTTGCCCTTCGAAATTCTAGGCAGCATAATTAAATAAAAAGGCTACTTACCACGTTTTGTGTATTATTAATGTTTGCTGAATGAATCAGCAGAAACGGCTGCTGATACAACTGAAACTAATATTCAACAAGTTTGTAGATGGAATATCGAATACTGAGCTTTATTTTCAGGGGACTATATGATTGTTTAATTTATTTGTATGAAATATTCATTGTTTTCGTATGTTAGTTCAGTTTATGGCTAGACGATGCGTGAAATTATGTCAGGCAAATTAAAAAGCTACAACGTAAACAGCTGTAAAAGATTCTGTTAGCCTGTGGTTAATCTTCAAAGCATTACAAGGTAATTTATTAAGAAAGATGGTAAGTATATTTCAAGCTTCTGTTATAATGTTTATCCTTCCAAAATCGTTGAAACCAAGAAGGTACACAATCAAAGAATTAAAAACAAACTTTTTGCCTGCCTCAATAATTCCAGATCCTTTTAGTCAGTCTCTAAGTCCATTAGTTAAAATTTCACTAAATCCACCATACCACCACTAGCATGACTAGATAATATTATTGCAACAGCACCTATTGAGAAGGCCAACTTATTGGCTGAACTCTTTGCTTCACATTCTACTGTCGGTTCCCAAGGAAAAACATCACCAACTCTTACCATGGTGCAGTTAAGGATGTCGGATATTGATTTCAGGAGTTACATACACTTCGAATTTTCAAAAATTCGATTTTTTTACGGATTTTTATTCCTTATACTTCTAAAAATTATTCAAAAAATTTTTTTTAAGAAAATTCCATTCCATTACAAAGTTACAGCATTAAATGTGGCCTAGCGACGGATTGGGACCGCTAACTATTTTCAGGCATTGTAATATTATCGGTCAATTTTTAATATTTTTTAACTTTTTTTTTAAATCTTAATAATTAGTTTTTCTACAAAATGTTGAGAGGTTTTTTTAATTTTTCTAATACAAAATTTTTTATAAATAATTAAACATAAATTTTTGGTCGAAAATTGCATACTAGAGTCTGAAACACGTAAATCTTTTATTTTTCAAAAAAATCCTTCGAAAATTTTTAACTACTACATTATTTTACAAGATACATTTTTATTTTTGCAGATTGGATTATTTTCTGTAAAATTATCCTGCAGACAAGGAAGCGCCATAGTTTTCATCAGTGCATTTAATGTTAACATTTTTAAAAAAAAAATCTTATAATTTAAATTAGAATAAAAATATATAATCGCCATTCTTTTGTATTATTCACCAAATAAGTTTTATAGTATTTTTTTTAAATATACATACTTTTGCAGCATCCAAGTGTATGTAACCCCTTTTAAAAGAAGTAAAATAGAATATAACAGTAAATAATAACCAGGCCAGGCCAGGCCAACAAAAAAAAAAATATTTGTAAAAATTTTTTAAACCAATACATCTAAGTGTTATGTATTTGTGGGAGCTGAAATCGTATCTGGTATCAGTTTTTTTTTTTTTTTGTATTATCCACAGTTTTCTCACAATATGACATCGATTAAATTGCAAAATAGGGAAAATTTGACACATAAAAAATAAAAACTTAAACCGTACTTTTATTTGATTAGGATACAATTTTTGCTTACGATAACATATCTCACTTCAGTGCGAATATTTTAGGTGCGTATTTTTTTGTATTTTCTTTCCCTTTTCTCTGTGAAGTTTCTTGTATAGTGACTAATAGTAATCACTAATCATGTTGATATTCTATAGTCCCTGGTACCGTTTCTCCATCTCCTTTATGTCCTGATGGAACCGTTCTCCCTGCTCTTCACTCATATCGCCTAAGTTTTTAGGAAAAAAGCTGATTGCGCAAGAAGTGGACTTTAAGGCTCATCAGACAACCCAGATTTTTGAACTTGTTTATCATATTAGCTACAATAAGTTCGTAGTTAGGGTCTTTCACATTGCCCAAAAACTTAATCACAACTTCTTTAAATGATATCCAAGCCTCCTTTTCCTTTGTAATCATCCTTGCTTCAAAGTTGGAATCGAAAATCATTTTACGAATATCTTCAACCAACGAAAACCCCTTCTTTCAGTTTGGCTTCTGATAAATGAGGAAATCTTTTACACAGATATTGAAAACATTCACCACCTTTAGGCAAGGCTTTCACAAATTGTTTTATTAAGCCTAACTTGATGTGTAGTGGTGGTAGAAGAATTTTTTTTGGGTCTACTAAAGTTTTATGCAAAATGCTCTTCTCACCAGGTGTTAAAGTTTTTCTTACAGGCCGTTGTTTTTTGGACCAATGTTGATCCCTTGCTTTGTTATCTCACTCACATATAAAACATGGAAACTTTGTAAATCCCTTTTGTTAACTAAGGATCATGGAGACAACTTTTAAATCTCCACATAGCATCCAATCGTGAGTTGAATAATTAATTTTCTGTAAAATCATATTAAGATTTTTCCTTTCCGTCATATGGACTGAATGAGCAACAAGCAGTGAAGCAAGTATTTCCGTTGTGTAACAGAACACATTTTAAACTAGTTTTTGGTGAGTCTATAAAAAGCCTCCAATTTTCTTTCTTGTACTCAATGCCAAATTCGTTCATTAGACTACCAATATCATGGCATTAAACCAAATCCTCTTTCTGCTTGAAAAACTGAGCGAACTGTTGATCTCTTGTGCTATAATGGTAAACAGATGTTTCAGATTCCAATAAATGTTTTTCTTTCAGCCTAGAACCAAGCAATTCTGCTCTTTCCTTAGTCAAATCCAAATCTCTCACTAAATCCTTTAACTCAGCTTGTGTAAACAAGTGTGGTTTTAAATTTTCTAGAGAACATTGAAACTCATTATCATCTGGTCGACTTTCATTAAATTCGGGACTGGACTGTAAAACGTCATCAATAGACTGAGGTGGCTCAGGGACAGGAAGTCCCGGTCCATGTCCTACCGGCCGATTAGCTGAAGTAAAGTTAGGATACACAATTACTTTCTTATTTTTGGAGAAACATCAACACTGCAAAAATAACAATCATTTGAATGATTTTCTTGCTCTCTCCATACCATAGGTACTGTAAATCTAAAAGCTTTCTTTTCTTTCTTATACCATTTCCTAAGATCCTCGACACAAACATAACATACTTTGTGAGGAGCCCAACATTTTTCTTGATTAACCTCTTCACGACCGAATTTATTTGGGAAAGTAGGACCAAAATGCCCGATTTTTTTTATGGTATGTGTTAAATCTGCAAATAGGACTTACCAAATATGTTTTTTCACAGTTTCAAAAAAACAAGTGTTTTCACAAAAAATAAAACATTTTAATTCTGTTCTTGACATCACCCGAATTAACTCGGGCGTTCAAAGAAATGCTAATTTGAAACAAAATTTGAGCCAAATAACAAAAAAAGTGGCTTATCTTATCAACTAAATAGTACTAACTGTATGATATACACTAAAGCAGGGTGTAACACAGAGCGGTACGTCACAAATAGGGCAGTAGTAGAGTGTTTCCTTTCGAACTTTTTTGCCGCGGGCATCACGCACTCTACAGCATACACCACATTGCCGAGTTGGAAATTGTTTTTTTTTCGGTTGCCGGGATACACTCAGGGAAATGACGACCTGTCAGTCTAAGTGGTGTAGGTTGGCTTGAAGGTCGTCCTTTTCTAGAAGAAAATTCCGTGCGGTGATATTTTTCCATGATCTGTTTGATTAGATCCAACCTATAAACTAGTGCTGACTTTGTTCCTCCAGTTTTTCGATATAACACAAAAGAGTTCCACAGTGCCAAATCTAATAACTGAAAAAATATTTTTTTGTAATACTTTTTTCCACGCTTTCTTGGAAGGTTGTAGTCTGCTAAGTGTTGATCCACCCGATCAACACCGCCCATGGTGTCGTTATAATCGATGACAACTTTCGGCTTTATTATAATCTCTCTTGGGTTTTCTACCTCTACACAGGTGTTCGTATGAATGGTTGAAATCAAAGAAACATCTTTCTTGTCTTTCCACTTTAGGACACAAACTTTACCTCTTTGAAAGGCTACAACTTCTCCTTTTTTCAGCTTCTTTTTTTTTAGCTCTGAAGGAACTTCTTTCCGTGTTAATTTTAGTGTTCCATAAACGTCGGTTTTCTTTGTAATAAGTAAATCCGCAAGCTGGGGGGAGTTATAAAAATTATCCATCGTTATGCAATTCCCCTTCTCTAACAATGGCTTAGACAGCGTCATGACAACTTGCGACGAAATTGGTAGATTTTCATAGTCTTTGTCAAGGTTGGTTTGTTTTCCAGTGTAGATGATAAAATTCCAAACATAACTTTTAGATTCACACAGTAAATAGGTTTTTATACCAAATCGAGCTCTTTTTAGTGGAATGTATTGGATCCAACCAAGTCTACCCTTATATAAAAGGAGACTTTCGTCAATAGACAGGTTTTTTTCAGGTACGACCAGTTCTTGAAACTTGCTAACCAATTTTTCTTATACTGGCCATATTTTATTAAGTTTTGGGTTTGGATGAGTTACTTCATCAAATTCATCATTATTAGAAAAATGGATGTTTTGATGCATAGCCTCAAATCTATTTCTGCTCATACAACTGGCAAAAAAGGGCGTCACCAAAAGAGGATCGGTTGACCAGTATTGACGCAATTCTGGTTTTTTTTATAACGCTTTGTAAAATTGTCAATCCTAAAAAGACTCTAATTTCTTCGCTAGTCACAGGGTACCACATTTTTCCTCTTTTTTTTTGCTCAGCATACCTGTTGGTTTCTGTTACTATATGGCCAACCAGATCGTCGTCAACGAACTGTTCAAAAAAATCCAACATGTTCCAATCATTGCAGGATACACAATTTATAGACGGTACAGCCGTAAAAGGAATGATGGTGGGGCTGGGGAATCAGGTTGCAATTCAAACCAATCACGTGCTTCAAGTAAATCCGCCGAATTATCTGAATTCGAGCTACTACTTGAAATATTGCCGTAAGATGTATCAGAGCCACTTTCGTCTATTGGTTCGTCAAATTCTGACTCATCTGACAGATCATAATCGTGCCTGTCCATGATATACTAAGTACTTGGGTTTCAGCTACTAAAATGTAAATAACAGGTATAATAAATATATTTACTTATTGTAGACAAAAACTCACGTAAAATTTAATTCACAGAAGCAGCGCAACAAAATTTATCAAGTCGCAACACAAACTAAATTTACCCGCTGGCAGCTTATTTTTGCCTCAAGATCAAATAAACAGTCGCAAAAATCCGACAAGACCCGAGGGGTTTGAGTTAAATGTGTAAAAATGCGTATTCCCGCTTTTCACGAGACAGTTCGGGTGATGGCGCATAACATCCATAAAAATTAGAGATGCCCGAGTTAGGCCCGGGCATAGGAAAATCGAAACGTTGACCGTGCCCGAGTTATCTCGGGTACAGTCGTTAAGCGGTTAACGATTTCTACACCAAAATATGCAAAGTATACTTTTTTTTTTACAAAGTCAGTAATATTTCTTTGATGTTTTTTGACTACAAACTCACCACATATATAACAAAAAGTGTTGGGAGAGTTTTACAACCTCGCTTAGCCATACTTTGAGTGTGAATTAAAGCACATGAGTTAAACACTGTAATGCGAGGTTATACTAACTGGAAGAAAACAAACAGCTGCGACATTTATCGGAACTGCCAACCTAGTAACGTTTGATTTTACTACCAACTTTATAAAATTCTGATTTTATTGCCAACCTAATAACATTCGAATGATAAAAAAAAAAAAAACTTTTGACATTTTGAATATTAAAATGTGAAAAATTGGTGGGTGATACGACTTTTTCATTATTATTTTCGGACTCAGTACACTAGAAAACATAGAAATCAGGTAAAAATTATTAAAAAAGTTTTTTCATCGTTAGCCTGAGTAATGTTAAAGTAACTGTAAAAACTAAATAAAAATAAATAATAAAAAATATAAACGAGCTATAGAAAGAGTTCTTTGCACTGCTTGTCACTTAAGTACCTTAAAATTTAAGTTCATAATTAAAAATAAATATGACAAAACAACAGTGCCATAAAACGACAAGTTACAGCAAAAAACTGTAAATAAACCGAAATAACGAAGTAAAAACTATGATCAAGAATTGCACAGTACAAAGTTAGGATCAAGAGAAACCACATTTACTTCAGACTTCTGCTTTTTATCTTGAACAGATATAGCCCAAAATGGTGACCCGAAATTTTGACCGAATAAAAGCCTTTAACGTTGATTCTTCTGCCCCCGTGCTCTGGAATGCCCAGATAAGGCCCATCCAAAAATGGATTGTCGTTTAACCACTTGAATCAACATTTACTGACACTAAAAAGTCGAGCGCCCCAAAGTACAGACGCCGCCGGGACCCGACCCATCCTTAAGGCCCAAAAAAAGTCGATACAAAAATGGATTGTCATTTACCCAAATAAAATCAATAATTTTAGTTTGTTCTTGATAAAATAAGAGGGAACCTGCAAAAGGTGGACTCTCCGCCAATACCGGAGGACGAAGCTGGACCCACTTTTTCCAGCCAAAAATGGTCGTAAGTCCCAAGTTTTGCATTCCATGCGTCTGCTTAAGTTATTTTTGGAAAATTTAGGCCTTAGTTAATAAAATATCAAGAGGGCAGACGCCTCGCTTGTACCTGAACAACCTAAGGCTTACTTGATTTTTCAAGCATTAATTGACTTGATTTTTTTGAATTTATACTAGAATGTAAAAGCATTTTATTTGAAATTTCTAGTAAACGCTTTAAAAAAAATAGCGATTTGGGCCTAATTGGGACGATTTTGTTCATTGGGACTAGTTGTTCCGAATTCTAATACGTACGAAAATGGTTAATTTACCCTCCTACTAGATAGGCTGTCTCAGAAATTACATAAAAAAGACTTTTTCGGACCCATAGCAAAAGGCCCGAATACTATATGATCTCAAGAATCGCAAATTCTCCCTTGGTAACCCATTGTTTAGATTGTTGTTTGGTCTCAGGAGTATAGTAATGTATCCATGTTTCATCCACAGTGACGAAACGACGCTTAAAGTCCTCCGGATTCTTCTGGAACAGCTGCAAACCATCCTTGTAACACCTTATACGATTCCGGTTTTGGTCAAGCGTGAGCAATCGCGGCACCCATCTTGTGGATAGCTTTCTCATGTCCAAATGTTAATGCAAAATATTATGTACCCGTTCAGTCGAGATGCCCACAGCACTAGCAATCTCACGCACCTTAACTCTTCTGTCATCCATCACCATATCATGGATTTGATCAATGATTTCTGGAGTCGTAACCTCCACAGGCCATCCAGAACATTCAGCGTCACTTGTGCCCATATGGCCAGTCCGAAAATTTTGAAACCACTTATAAACTGTTCTAATCGAAGGTGCAGAGTCACCATAATGTTTATCAAGCTTCTCTTTAGTCTCCTGAGGCGTTTTGCCTTTCATAAAGTAATGCTTAATCACCACACGAAATTCTTTTTCGTTCATTTCTTGAAAATCACTCGACTTCCTTCATTCACACGAATGCCAAACACAAAGAAATAGACCAATATGGCTGAAACTTGGTGTGCGTTCATTCAAGAGATGCTACTAACTAAACATGACCTCGATACGTGCCGGTGGTGCCATCTCTCGGACTTTGCAAACCAGCCTCGTATATAACAAAAAGTGTTGGGAGAGTTTTTACAACCTCGCTTAGCCATACTTTGAGTGTGAATTAAAGCACATGAGTTAAACACTGTAATGCGAGGTTATATTAACTGGAAGAAAACAAACAGCTGCGACATTTATCGGAACTGCCAACCTAGTAACGTTTGATTTTACTGCCAACTTTATAAAATTCTGATTTTATTGCCAACCTAATAACAATCGAATGATAAAAAAAAAAACTTTGGAAAATGGATTGTCATTTACCCAAATAAAATCAATAATTTTAGTTTGTTCTTGATAAAATAAGAGGGAACCTGCAAAAGGTGGACTCTCCGCCAATACCGGAGGACGAAGCTGGACCCCACTTTTTCCAGCCAAAAAATATTTTCCAGCATATTTTCTATAATAAAAATGTACAAAAAAAATGACCGTATGAATTTCTTACAACTATCGGCATAATATTTCATAGGAAATTAACCCTTTTCGAACGTAATTATACTTGAAGGATCCAGAAATTTGCAATTTGATGCTAAAAGCTGGTATTACAAACAAATAGCGATTTGGGCCTAATTGGGACGATTTTGTTCATTGTTCATACGAAAATGGTTAATTTACCCTCCTACTAGATAGGCTGTCTCAGAAATTGCATTAAAAAGACTTTTTCGGACCCTAGCAAAAGGCCCGAATACTATATGACCTCAAGAATCGCAAATTCGGATTCTGCGGGGCGAGATACATAAAAAAATAACAATTTCAGTCAACGGGTACAAATTTTATGGCGTCTACACTATCAGAATTTCTGTTTTTTTTTTTTATGTTTGAAAACGCCTTGGCTTGTTCGGGTACCAGTGAGGCATCTGCCCTCGTGAAATTTTATTAATTAGGGCCTAAATTTTCCAAAATTAACTTGGGCAGATGCGTAGGACCCAAAACTTGGGACCCACGGTCTTATTTATTCAGAAACTCAAACAACGACCGTTTCTGGTTAGAGAAACGGATCCAACTTCGTCCTCCGGTATTGACGGCGTCTGCCTTTCGCAGGTTCCCTCTTATTTTATCAAGAATAAACTAGATTTATTGATTTTATATGGTCGAATGACAGTCCATTTTTGAATTGATGTTTTTTGGGCCCTAAAGCTGGGTCCGCTCTCGGCGGCATCTGCCCTTTGATTCAAGTGGCATTTTTCAATGTAGCATTTTGGGTCTTTTCTGAATATTCCAGGGCACGGGGGCCGCAAAATCATGCGCTTTTATTCTACTCGTCCGATAGAATGAACAACTAGGCAGATGGTTAGTC
Source organism: Pachyrhynchus sulphureomaculatus (assembly GCA_019049505.1). Taxonomy (NCBI): domain Eukaryota; kingdom Metazoa; phylum Arthropoda; class Insecta; order Coleoptera; family Curculionidae; genus Pachyrhynchus; species Pachyrhynchus sulphureomaculatus. The sequence goes on from CM032446.1 coordinate 246,742,438, forward strand.
AATAGGTCAAAATTTCGGGTCGCCCTCTTGTTTTAATAAATATAAGCCAAAATATCACAGTGACATTAATATCTGAATTAAATCTCGCATATGGAAAATATATAAATAATATAACATATGTAGAGACTCATCTTTTATTCATTAATGTAAATCGAAACAATATAAAGATCCTTTGTATAAAAGAAAACATCCCTGTAACTTTTCAACAACCTCAACACGCCATATGATTGACAGCTCCCAGAATAAAGAATAATTATCCTAATTATACTATACTTTTTGTAAGGGGCATTGTTGTGACTTTGATTTGAGCAGATATGCAACTGTGATAACACTTTGCATTTGTAATTAAACAATTTGGTTGGTAAACAAGAGTTTCGTGCATATTCTTGCAGGCAATTATATTGTAGAATAAAATGCTAAGCTACGGGTTTGAAAGCTATAATTTGAAATTTAAAACCTGTCGAATTCTTTTATATTTAGGAAATTATTAGAACTTTATTATAGCCAATTATGATTAACAGAATGTTGGAAGAGCCTAGTTTATGTTTGTAACCTCACTTACAGTAAGTTTTTTAATAATTTTTCTTTTTTAAAGCCTTTTTTTAAAAACCACCGTCCCCTTTTGTAGAGTGGCTGAAGAAGGATTGAATATATCCGAAAGCTTTCACTAAGTAAAAAGAGTATTTTTTGTGAATGCCCTAGAAAATCTTTATAATCTGGCTGCAACCCTGCGAAACTCACAATTTTTGTTTAAATACACATTCGTGTAATTGATAACTCATATATATACATATATATATATATATATATATATATATATATATATATATATATATATATATATATATATATATATATATATATCTATATATATATATATATATATATATATATATATATATATATATATATATACGAGGCTGGTTTGAAAAGCCCGTGCAAAGTCCGAGAGATGGCACCACCGGTGCGTATCGAGGTCATGTTTAGTTAGTAGCATCTCTTGAATGAACGCACACCAAGTTTCAGCCATATTGGTCTATTTCTTTGTGTTTGGCATTCGTGTGAATCAAAGAAGTCGAGTGATTTTCAAGAAATGGACGAAAAAGAATTTCGTGTGGTGATTAAACATTACTTTATGAAAGGCAAAACGCCTCAGGAGACTAAAGAGAAGCTTGATAAACATTATGGTGACTCTGCACCTTCGATTAGAACAGTTTATAAGTGGTTTCAAAATTTTCGAACTGGTCATATGGGCACAAGTGACGCTGAACGTTCTGGACGGCCTGTGGAGGTTACGACTCCAGAAATCATTGATCAAATCATGATATGGTGATGGATGACAGAAGAGTTAAGGTGCGTGAGATTGCTAGTGCTGTGGGCATCTGGACTGAACGGGTACATAATATTTTGCATAAACATTTGGACATGAGAAAGCTATCCGCATGATGGATGCCGCGATTGCTCACGCTTGACCAAAAACGGAATCGTGTGAAGTGTTGCAAGGATGGTTTGCAACTGTTCCAGAAGAATCCGGAGGACTTTAAGCGTCGTTTGGTCACTGTGGATGAAACATGGATACATTACTATACTCCTGAGACCAAACAACAATCTAAACAATGGGTTACCAAGGGGGAATCTGCACCAAAAAAGGCGAAGAAGGTTATGGCGACTGTCTTTTGGGATTCGCAAGGGATAATCCTCATCGACTATCTGGAAAAGGGTAAAACTATTACAGGTGAACATTATTCATCGTTATTGGACCGTTTTTAAACCGAGCTGCAAGAAAAACGCCCTCGATTGGCCCACAAGAAAATCCTTTTCCATCACGACAACGCACCAGCATACACCTCAGCAGTTGTGGTCGCAAAATTAATGGAAATAGGATTCCAACTCGTTTCACATCCCCCCTATTCTCCAGACTTGGCTCCCTCGGACTACTATTTGTTCCCCAATTTGAAGAAATGGCTGGCGGGACAAAGATTTTATTCAAACGAGGAGATGATTGCAGACACTAATGGATATTTTGCAGACTTGGACAAATCCTATTATTCGGAAGGGATCAACAAACTAGAACATCGTTGGACGAAGTGTATAAGCCTAAAAGGATACTATGTCGAAAAATAAAAAAGGTTTACCCCAAACACATAAGTAGTTTTTATTTTTGCACGGACTTTTCAAACCAGCCTCATATATATATATATATATATATATATATATATATATATATATATATATATATATATATATATATATGCAGAAGGTCTCGGGTTCCAATCCTGGCAGGTCGGTATACTTATTTATGTAAGTATAAATGGCTGGGCCACCGCACATATGTAGGTAGTAATTTGCAGAAATGTAATAACATCAGCATTGTCTAAAAGGTACCATGAAATACAAAAATGTATGTTTTGGCACTTGGATAATGTTGACGGATCTTACGACATCCCTGCCGATATCTTCAGGATACCAAAATGGGTGAAATCCCTACTTAAGCGGAGAGATGAACGATAAATAAATATATATATATATATATATATATATATATATATATATATATATATATATATATATATATATATATATATATATATACATACACTGCCGTCAGAAAGTATTTGCCCACCTAGTTATTTCAGTCCCAAGACAACAAAAACCCAGATAATATTTTTTTTTTTTTTTAAATTTTAATGAATTATTATTTATTTTCACATTATTTACAGTGTAGAAAGTCAGATAAATATTTATGATTTTCCAGGATTTTTCTCATCTGTGTGACCTCCTTTGTTTTTAATTACGGTTTTATAGAGCTTCGGCATTCTGTCCAATAGTTTCTTCAGAGTTTCTTCTGTTATTTTAACCCATTCTGCTTGTAAAAGTTCGCGCAAGTGATTTTCTGATGTTGGATTGAGTTTTCGAACACGCCTGTCCAAATGGTGCCACACGATGGGGTTCAAGTTAGGTGATTGTGAAGGCCAAGTCATCACCTCCAGGACGTCATCGGGCCATTGGCCCAAAAGTTCTCTAATTTGTTTAGCAGAATATTTAGGGTCGTTATCATGCTGAAAAATAAATTTCCCCTAAAAAATATCGCTTCTAGAAGGAAGCATTTAAGTTAGCAAAATTTCTTGATATTATTCTTTTC
>CM032446.1:246750579-246766978 GCA_019049505.1 Pachyrhynchus sulphureomaculatus
TCAATAATTTTTTATGAACATTGGTTACACTAAAAGTTAGAAAAAACTTATTTGGATACTTTAGAAGTGAATTAGCTACCAAATTTGTCTATAAGATTCGAATTAAAATTATTCTTAAGACCTAATAACAAAATCGTTGAAATTATGTAATAATGAAAAAAATAAACTGGGACACCAGTAGCGTGTGTTGCCTCCTCCTCTACTTTCCGATTACAGCGTTTATGCGCCTAGGCATGCTTCTAATTAAATTTTGGATAAAATCTTGAGGAATTTGCTCCCATTCTGTGATAACTGCATTTTCAAGTTCCCTCAGGTTTCTAGGTGCAGGTATATGACGTTTCACATTTTTCTTAAGGTGATCTCATACATGTTTTATCGGATTTAGATCCGGGCTTTTTGGTGGCCATTGCATAATCGGTATATCAACTTGATTAAGATAATCGAGTACCTCCCTAGCCACGTGAGGTCGAGCGTTGTCTTGCATAAACAGGAAATTTGGCCCCACAAAAAGACCAAAAGGCATCACATGTTCTATTACAATATTCTCAAGATAGTAGTCAGCATTCATGGATCTCGTACGTAGGTACGTAGGAACTAACTCTGTGCGAGCATCAAAGCAGATGTCACTCCAGAACATAACAGAGCCACCGCCGAATGGAATCCTAGCAGAGATATTGCAAGGAGCAAAGCTCTCTCCTGGTCTTCGCCATACTCGCTCACGAACATTTGGATGTTTTAGACTAACCCTAGTTTCATCTGTGAAGAAAACTTGTTTCCAATCATCCACAGACCAGTTTTCGTGATTTCGAGCAAAACGTAACCTGGCAACTCTGTTTCTCTCTAGTAAGCAATGGGCGCAGTGTCTGGTCTCCTACTATTTAGTAGTTCATTTAACCGTCTTCTAACTGTTTTAGAAGAAATTGTGACATTGCGAACAGCTTCGAGTTCGTTTCTTATTATAGAACTAGTGACAGTCCTGTTTATTAAAGCATATTGTCTTATAAAACGTCCATCTAGGTCGCTAGTGCATCGTTTTCGCCCTTGACCTAGCCTTCTAGAATAAGTTCCTACTTCATTCAAGCGTCTTACGATACGACGAACGATGTTTGCCTAACAAATTGGCAACATACCTCTGACAACATCCCTCGTCCAATAAAACTGAGGCTCGCACTGCCTCGTATTCAGTCAAATTCCTTGTTCGATACATTTATCTAATTCTTTGGGGCATCAAAAATAAAACTGTCTACCACAAAAACGTATTACTTTGAAAAAGGGAACAATTTATAAGCTTACTTTTAAAGAAAATCTATCGCATCATTACAGAAAATTGTTTATCTTCGAAAAAATTCTTTAAAAACTGTAAATCTAAACGAATTGTTTTGATCTCTGTCATGAACAACGAAACAAAATATGCATAGTCTACTATTCAAATACTCGATAAACTTTAAAACTGATATAAGAAAAAGACAAATTAATTTTCAGATTGTTGCGTTAATTTTGTCCAGGAGCTTATATATAAATAAATATATATAAATATATATGTATATATATATATATATATATATATATATATATATATATATATATATATATATATATATAAATAATTACTACTACTGTGATCAAGAAATAGTAAGACTTTTAAATTTAAATCGCCCGGGCATTTCAAAATCGGATTAATTTTTTTTTGTTAGGTTGGTAGGACCTTAGTTGCCATCTGTATCAAATTTTAAGACCATACCGTCTGTAGTTGATAAGATTCGCTTGCATTCGTTGGACAACCAAAGTGCATTTTTTGATTTTTAACATGAGTGAAATAATTCAGCAAAAAAGTTTTGTTTTAAAATTGATTTTTCGGCTTCCTAAACGTTTGAAATGATAAAAAATTTGGGCCTATAACTCTTGATTTTTTCATCACGATAATGCGCCTTCCTCATACAGCATTGGTTCTTCGCGACTTTTTCGTTAAAGATTCAAACTCATATCATTCCACAATCGCCCTAATTCGCCTGATTTAGCTCCATCGGACTTCTGGCTATTTTCCTAAACTTAAAAAAACCGCTTCAAGGACATCGTTTTGAGTCGATTGCGGAGATTAAAACCGAATCGAAGAAGGCTTTAAAGGCCATTCCAGAAATCGAATTCAACAACTGTTTCGAAAATTGGAAAAAAAAACGTTGGCATAAATGCATTGTATCCAAGCGGGATTACCTTGAAGGGAACGAAATAAATTTGGAAAAATAAATAACCCGTTTTGCGTTTTATTTCAAGAGTCTTACTATTTTTTCATCACAGATGTATATGTATATATATATATATATATATATATATATATATATATATATATATATATACATATATCATCAGCTAGCTCGTTTTTTTTACTGGTAGAGTACATGGAAGATCGATTTAATTTTTGTAAGCCTTTTGAAAATAGTCTCTATAGTTGTTTTAAAATTTGATTGTACAGTTTTTTGGGCATCATTCATTTTAGAATAAAAAGAATCTAAGTTCAGCTTCAAAAAATAAAAAAATACTGAAGAGTTATTTAGTTGTTGAAATAAAATTAATTTACGTACAACCGTTGCGTACTGAAAGAAAGAGCAGGAGTTTACTGAGACACTACACATTTAAATAAAAAAGGGTATATTCATTAACAAAATAAAAATACCTAACTTTATTACACTCCTAAAAAATTACTTCTACTAAATACAACTCCCTTGTAGATAGGAAATGAGATATTTAGATTGGTGTGATTATGAGTTACTGGTTGGTTTCTTCTCTTGGGTTTTCCATAAGTTACTCGGTCTTTCCTGGTGAGATCCTCAAAAATATTGTCTCAGCCATTACAACTCTAGTTTTATTTGGGCTGCTAAACACTTTTGACCTAAAATGCCTGTGGATGAGCAAGATATTTCAAGAAAGGAAAAAAGCCTTAAACTTGAGAGCTAGAAACCGTTACTGCACTACTACATCACTAAAAAAAACACTCTGGCGTGCTGGAGAAGAAAGCCACTACGGCCTACTGGCGAAAGAAAAGCGTTTCAAAATTCGAAACGGCTGCTTAAATATCTTTGTCCCTTCTCCAAAGTGACGTCTTTAAAATGGCTCACTTCCGGGCGAAAAATTAATGCAAACTAAATAACTCAATTCGGCAACACGCGTTACACACTGCTGGTTTAAATTAAACTGCTCAAAAATTTAAAACACTGTTTTAAGCTACACTGCTCAAGAATTGAAATCACTGCGATAAATATAAAAATGTAATAAAATATAAATTATAGGAAAAAAAAAGTGTCGTAACATGATCTTAAAATCTAGAAAAAATGAATGTAACAATATAAATATATATATATATATATATATATATATATATATATATATATATATATAATTATATATGCCGATTTTTTTCTAAAAAAACATGTTAAATTTGGAAGAATGATAAAAAACTGCCCTTATTCAAAGTATGCTCCATCGCTTATTATACATGTTTCCCATCATTCGGGCAATTTGTGAATACCACGCCAGTAAAAATCTTCCCCTTTTGCTGCGAACCATTCATCGAGCCATTTCTTCACATTTTCGTACGAACCAAAGCGCTGCTCAGCAAGTGCGTGACCCATCGATGCAAACAAGTGGTAATCGGAAGGAGCCAAGTCTGGCCACATGGGATAGAACTTCCCAGCTGAGTGCTTCCAACGTGTCGCGAACTGGTTTTGCAGTATGTGATGGAGCATTGTCATGAAGAAAAGTGACTTTGTGTTGCGTCTTTCGTATTCTGGCCTTTTTTTTTTTTTTTTCAAGCAGCGAACGGTTCAAATCGGTTAACTGTTGTGTTGGTAACGTTTAGTATTAACCGTTTCCCCAGGTTTTAACAGCTCATAATAGATCACGCCCCTCTGGACCCACCAAACCACAGAACATCGTCTTTCTGCTAAAGCGATTCGGTCTTGCGGTCGATGTGGATGGTGCGCCTCGGTCTACCCAAAGAATTTTTTGCGGTTGGGATTCTCAAACATAAGTCCACTTTCATCTCCTGTAACTATACGATGCAAAAACGACTTCCTTTTGTACCGAGCGAGCAAAATGTCACGTCTTTTTGCGCTTTTTTCCATTTGCCTGTCGTTCAACTCATTTGGTACCCAACTACCGGCCTTCTGAATCTTTCCTATCTCTCGTAGCCGATTGGAAACAGCTTGTTGACTAACGCCCAATTGCTTGGGCGAGTTGTTTTTTTTGTTTGCGAATCATCTTCGTCCAACAATGCTTGCAATTTCACATCTTCGTATTTTTTTGGCTGTTTTCCACGTTTCCTTGTCTGCAACATTGAAGTCACCACTTTTAAAACGCCGAAACCATTGTTCACACGATCTTGCGATGGAGCATTTTCACCATAAGCTTCTCGAAGTAATCGGTATGATTCAACAGCAGTTTTCTACAAATGAAAACAAACAAATTAATGCTGTCCGCAAATGCTCTTTGTTCGGTATAAATTTCGACATATTGAACACAACAGCACAACACTGTGCACACACTGTTCCAATTTATCACTCATGCGCGTCTGACACTTGTTGATGACACAACAAAATGGCGCAGTGTCAAACTTTTATAGCACAAACGGCATTGATGCACCATCTGTCTGAAATCGCATTTCATACTTGTACATCTGGTATATATGTATATACTAGCCGTGCCCGCGGCTCCGCTCGCGTGCGATGGACTTGATTCACCTTTATGGTCACTGCTAATTCGATATGTTTATATTTATTATATAACTCAAGGGGCCTTAGAGGCCCATGGCTTGGTTGCATACTTGTCTCTACTTCTTTAGCTTTTCCCAGTGCGGGATTCCCATCAACTCCGGATCTTGCTTTACTGCCTGAATCCATGTAGATCAAGGTCTACCCTTGCCTCTTCTACTACCAACCACTTCCTCTTATTAGGGCTTGCTTTGCCTGTCTTTCTTCCTTCATCCTTGCCACGTGTCCCAACCATCCTAATCGCTGGCTAATTAGGATTTGGCTTACAAGGGGTTTCGTATATAGGCATTTTAATTCATAGTTTGTTTTTCTTCTCCACAGTCCCTCTTCTTTCCTTCCTCCGTAGATCTTCTCAAAGCTTTCCTTTCCCACACCTCCTCCACATCTTCTTTTCTCTTGCATTCAGTTTCCACGCTTCACATCTATATGTCACCGTGGATCTGACAACTGTCGTATATATTCTTTCTTTTGCTTTTCTTGATACATTCTTTGATTTCAATATTGGATTCATTGCCCCCAAACATCCCTGTCCTTTCGCTATTCTTTTTTGTATCTCCGTCTGCTATCGCTGTCTACTTTTTCAAACATATATCTTTTCCCTAAGTTATATTATTTCTTATATCTAAATTTTGTTGTTTTTATTATCCTTCTTCTTTGTAATTTCCATGTAATTTGTTTTTTTCCTCATTTATCTTTAGTCCTTTCATCCTTCCACTTTCGTCTATCCTACTTATGGTTTTTTGAGGGTTCTCTTTTGCTCTTGCAATCACTGCTACATCATCCGCATAGGCCAAGCATTGGCAGGTTTGTTGGTATATCGTTCTATTTGTTTTTATTTCTGACTCCAGGATTATCTTCTCTAGTACCAAATTAAAATAGACATGTCGACACTGGTTCCCCCCCTGTCTTAATCCTCTCTTCACCCTTAAAACTTGTCTGATACCTTGCCCTCAACCAACGCTCTACTTTCTGTGTCATTTTAGGGTCATTCTCACCATGCGAATTAATTTACTTGGAATTTTTAGTTCTTCCATTATCTTGTAGAGTCCTTCTCTCTATTTACAGAGTAATATGTCTTCTCTGAAATCCACAAAGACCAAGTGTAGTGCCAAATTTTGTTCTAAGCTATTATCTTGGACTTGCTTAATCGAAAATATCTGGTCTGTAACCGATCTATTTTTCCTGAATCCACACTGGTACTCTCCCAGATTAGACTCGGCTTTCTCTGCTAGTCTGTTTTTGATAGTCAACACTACTATCTTGTACACGACATCCAGTAAGGCTATTAGTCTATAATTAGCACATATAGTTTTTTCTCCTTTTTTGTATCTTGGACAAATGATGAGCGACTCTCTCCAGCTCACAGGCATCTTTTCTATTTCCCCCAAATTTATCTTGCACCAACCAGCATATTTCATTTTCCAGATCTACTCCTCCAGCATTTATCAGTTCTACAATTTCCACCAGGGGCCTTGTTTTTTTTGGGTTCTGAGTATTTCTCTTATTTCTTCTTTGCAGGGTTTATTTGTCCCCTCCTGCCCTTCAGTTTTTGCTTCCTATTTCTCATTCAACTTATTTTCATCTCCATTTAGTGTTTCTTTAAAGTATTCCCTCCATCTATCAGTCTTTCTGCGAAGCTTACTACTAAACTTCCATCTTTTTTTTCCTACATATTAGCATTTTGTCTCTGTTTATTCCCTTTGTATTTTATAAAAAAAAAAACACGTAAATCAGATAAGTGGTTCTTGAGTGCTAAGCGCAGTAATGAATAGACAGACAGACAGAGAGACGTTACGTTTTATATATGTTATAGATTTTTTTTTTTTACATATATTAAATTAAGAATTAAAAAAAAAAGTCACGTAAATCGGACTGATGAGTGGTTCTAAATGATAAGCACACTAACGGACAGACAGAGAGATGTTGCGTTTTCATATATATTATATAGATTATTATTATATAACCTGGTCAGAGAACATATGTATGAATTTAAAAAATCACGTAAATCGGATAAGTGGTTCTCCCAGGGATAAGCGTACTAACGGACAGTCAGACAGACAGAGAGAGAGACGTTGCATTTTTACATATATTATGGATATAGATTATTATTATTACTATATAACCTGGCACCAAAGAATATATGTATGAATTTAAAAAAAAGACACGTAAATCGGATAAGTGATTCTCTCGCTGGCCTGATAAAACGCACTAATGGACAGACAGGACAGATAGAGAGGCATGGCATTTTATATATATTATATATTACACAAGGGAACAGCTGTTTTGGTGTCGAGGTTTTTTGAGCTGATTCTATATCGATTTGATGTCCTGAATTCAAATAACGTATTCATTTGTACCTAGGAGCTCAAATTTTTTAAGATATACAATTTTAGAGAAATATAAGTTACATTATTGTAACTCAAATCCGTAAGTGTAGTAAACAAAAGTAGATACGAAATTTTTATTTTAGTTATACAAAATACAATATTATGTCGTACTTACAAACAAAAAAAAAAACATTGAAGAAATGAAATAGTCACTCAAACACTTGGAAAGCTTCTTTCCGCGACATTCTTGAATGTTTTTTTAAACAGTCCCTTTTTAAACTCCAGCAGTAATCGGCCATCATGTGCATGTCCCATCTTCCTTGGTAAGCGGGTCCTCCATAACTTTAATATCTTGGTGAAATCTTTCACCTTGTTCCTCACTCATGTCTCCTAAATTTTCTGGAAAACGGTCTAAGTGGCTGTGTAAATAGTGTATTTTAATACTCATATTGCACCCTAAGGATTTGAAACTATTAAGTATCTTGTTAACCATTTCAACCTAGTTTTGAGCTTTATGTTTGCCTAGAAAATTTTCTACAACTGCAATAAATGATGTCCAAGCTTCTCGTTCAACTTGATTCATTGAATTTATGAAGGCAGGATCCTTAATTAATTGTCTTATTTGTGGGCCGTCAAATATCCTTGCTTTGAGTTTTTCTGTGCTCAACTGATGCATTTTTACCCCTCATATATGCAAAAACAAGACCCATTCTTATCAAGAGCCTTTACAAATTGCTTCATTAAGCCCAACTTTATATGTAAAACGGAGGAAGTATGATTTTTTCTCCCCAACGTCCATGTTTTCTCTCTGAGGCCAATCTTTTCTAACCCAGTGGTGTGTTTTGTCCCTACTATCCCAGAGGCACAAGAAACACGGATATTTCGTGTAACCACTTTGCTGCCCAAGAAGAAAGGTTTAAAATTTTTAAGTCTACACAAATCATCCATTGATGTTCGTAATACTTTATCTTCTGCAAAGACCAAAGCTAATGGTATTATATTCTTCTTTCAGTTACGTTGAGTGAGCTAGTGGTATTGAACCATATTTATTTCCCATTATGTAGAAGGACACATTTTAAACTTCGCTTTGAAAACTGTCAAATAAATAGGCGCCAATCATCTGGAATATATTCAGAAAGTCCCATTTCTTTCATGAGTCCCCTAATTTCGTGACAAAATACAAGATTGTCTTCTTGAGAAAAGAATGTAAGCAGATCTTTTTCTCTTGTACGGTAAAAGGTAATTTTGGTTCCTTGTTCCAGTAAATTTTTGTCGTTCAACCTAGAAGCCAGTACTTCAGAAGCTTTTTTTCGATAAATTGAGATCCCTGGTGAGATCATTTAATTCATTTTGATTGAAGCGTTGAGGAACTGATGACGTCCCCTCAAAGTCACTGTTAGTTTTTCATTAGCATCAGAACTTTTATTAGCATCAGAAGAGCGATCAGAGGGAAAAATATTCGTCATCAGAGATATGTGGTAGCTGATGAAATGTTGGAATCGGTTTATTTCATATCTGAGTGCGGGATAGGGCGTATTGCCCGAGTCTAAATTGGGATAAGTCCACTTACTGCGGTTATTTCGATTGATTCCATTAGTATTTACTAAACAGAAAATAACAATCATTGAAGTGGTTTTTTTTTTGGTTCTCTCCAAACCATTGGTACGCCGAATTTTAGACATTTTCTTTTCCCGGTAGTCCACTGCCGTAAATTTTCTGTACAAGTTTTACATACGAGATGCGGGGCCCACGTTTTGTCCTGATCACCAAGCTTAACTCCAAAGTATCCAAGATACGCTCGCTTTACAAAGTCAGTAATAGTTTTGTCTGTTTTGTTTTGAAACATGTATTCTCCGCATATATAGCAAAACACATCAGGTTGATTTACACAACTTCTTCTTGAACTGGAACCTGAACTCATTTTAATTCTGTTCAATAACACAAAAACACTCTTTTCTTAACATAAAATAACACGCCGAATTCGATCTACTCTCATTAGTAAGAACGCACAAACTGACGAGACTTACCCGAGTTAGGTGATTAAAAGGGTCAGTTCAGGTACCTGATAGGCAATGGTTACCACTATTTATAGATTTACCTGGAATTTACTCAATTACAGACTGACAATAAAACCATTGTACCTACATTAATGAATAATATAATAATTTTAGAACTCTCATAAATGAATATACTGAATAAAAACCACATTGGTAGATAAGCTTGATTGTATCTAAAAAAGTAGAGCTGACAGGGAAAAACGGATTGCATGTAGCAACATTTAGCGTCCCAAATATAGTTAAAATCAGCTCTAAAATCCCAGGCACCAAAACAAAAATATTTTTTTGTTGTGTGTTATAGATTATAGATATTCTCTCTGCTACATAATATTGTTTTCAAATTTAATGGCTTAGGCTTCCCTATGCTACCTATCGTAATAAGAATATAACCTGGCCAGAGAAATATGTATGTTTTAAAAAAAAGTACGTAAATCGGATAAGTGGTTCTCCAGTGATAAGCCCACTAACGGACAGACAGACAGATAGACAGGACAGACAGAGAGACGTTGCATTTTATATATATTATAGATAACATATATGTTATATAACCTTACGGAAAATATTTATATTTATTATGCACGGATATTTATGCAATTTGACGAAATTAGTTCTTGTAACTAGTTACCCTTTCGCCAGTGCTCAACCAAGAAAAAACCTAAAACAATGAAAATACTATACTAATGTACAATTTTATCTTATGGTTCCTTAATATTTTCGTATGCGCACACATCTAGAAAAACCTCACATAGCCAGGGTGCACCAGCAAAAAACTCCAGACAAAACAATTTTTCGAGAAAACTATGATGAATATCGAAATACAGGTCAGCTGATATAAAATACGATTACTGTTACACTTAAGAAAATTTTTGAAAAAGCAGATGTAATAGTAATTGGTTGAAAAAAAAATGTTCTTATTTCCAAACGTTAAAAATTTAAAATATCGTTTCTTGGTTACATTTTCAAGAGAAAAAGAAAAAAATGTAGTTTCGTGCAACTTCAGTTCGTATAACCTATAAAATCACACAGGAAATTGCTATAAAAGATCATTAAGGACTTCGAAACAAACCAGTTCTGTACCAAATTACTTTAAATAAGTAGTTATAAACTGAAAGCGGTACTTTGAAAACACATCTAAATTGATTGATAATGTAATGCGTGATGTATTATTTTACTTACTACTACGTCCGCTAAACCAGTTAATTTTTCTATTGTTAAAATGGTAATAAAAATCCTCACTATACAAAAAGATTTAGAGATAATATCCTATGTTCCATTTGTAATGTTACTAATTTAGTCATTATCTCTAATAGAGAAACAATTTACCAAGTGGCAAGAAACATACACTTAATTATTTTTTCAAAGGAAGTTATAAGTCATGATGTTAAATGGCACTTTACTTTACGTCTTCAACACTTTTAATAGGTTTCTTGTGATGTATTGTTTCAGGCTCTTACACCGTTAATGAACTTGCCAATCACAGTTATTAGAAGTTCAAGCGCGTTTAAGAAAAATAAATACTTAGATTCACCTCTTTCTCTCTTTCTCTTCTTTCTCTCTTTCTCCTCTTTCTCTCTTTCTCTCTTTCTCTCTCTCTATCTCTCTCTCTCTCTCTCTTCTCTCACTCTCTCCTCTCTCTCTCTCTTTCTCTCTATTCTATTATTGGCTATGCCTTTTATTGAAACAATAGGATTCGTTCTAGAGCTCAGTCAGAACTTTGGAGATGTTATACGCAGTCTGAACTTCAGTACTGAAAAGTCAATATTATATTTCTTTCTGTACTAGCTAAAAAATTTTCCTAAAAACATTTTTAAAGATAACAAGTTTCTATCACATTTAAAGATTCCCAAACCGAGCACCAACAAACACATGCGTCCTATTATAGTATGTAAAAAGCAGGAAAATTTCGGCTAGGTATGTATCTCTTGACTGAGCTTGATTTTTCCGTCACTACGAAATTAGGTCCTTACGAAGCAAATGCAAGCTCACTTGAAGAACTGTTCTACGAAGCTCTTTTAGAACTTGACTTTTAATAACTGTTTTTATGACCTTCTTTCTTTCCCCAATATCATAGCACGAAGATTAGTGGTTTACAACAGATTAGTTGCTTTTTTGAGGATCTAGGTGTTGTATCATCCTATGTACTTACATGGGTGAAAAGTCCCGAGACTTTCCGAAGATGGCCTGCACAAACAAAAATATACGATTTTCAGTTAGTGTCAACTCTCAGAAGATTTGGGCCCAAATTTTCATGACATTTTGTCTATTAGTTTCCGAGTTCCAGCTGTTGACACTACTTTCGATTTTTGGAAATTAATTTTTTTTTGATAGGTAAAAATACAGCCAGAGCCCAAGAATGAAAAGTAGTATGGTACATCCGCTTCGTCGAAAGCAATTGTATGTCGATTGTTTAGTGAACTTAAATGCGGTCGTACAAGCACCGATGTTACGCCTGATGAAAAACTCAAAGAAAAACACAATTATTTTCTAAGATTTAAACATCCCACTTATGGCACCAAATGATCTTCGATATCGACGCGCCAAACTAAAATAATCAATCAATCAAAAAACCAAGCAACTCAGCAGCGTTTTTGGGAAGATTCAAGTCTCTTACCAAATCAGTTAGCTCGCCCTGGGAAAACAATTTCGGACTGTCATCTTCAAATTGAAAACTTGACTTGTCATCGGGATCAGGTCCAGCACCATCTTCGTCAGAACTTGGAATCTCTTCCAAGGTAGCAGGGGCCTTGGGCACTGGTATTTCGGTCCCATGAGGGATGGGACGAATAGCTGATTGCAAAATTGGAGTATGGAATGGACTTCTTCCATTTTGAATTATACCCTTTCATATTACACGAACAAAAGTAACAATCATCACTATGGTTCTTTTGCTCGCGCCATACCATAGGAATCGCATATCAGAAAGCTTTTTTCTTGCCCTTAAACCCAATTTCGAAGGTCTTCAACACATCGTTTGCAGACTTTATGAGGTGCCCAAACTTTATCCTGATCTCCAAGTTTTAAGCCAAAATACGTGAAGTATACTTTTTTTACAAAGTCCGTAATATTAAGTTGTTGCTTTAATGCCATATATTCGCCACAAATATAACAGAAACCGTCAGACGAATTCACACACTTCCGCACAGATGACATTGCACTATATTGAACCAAGATCTATAAAACAATGACGAGTTAACACGTAATTGTACCGCGCCACTTACTACACTATCGGAGCGCGCACGTTCTGGTTACAACGTTTATGTTGAGTTAATTTAGCTCACACAGGTCGTTCTTTATTTAGAAAGTAATGATAGTTATGGCCTGTATACATTTAAAAATAGTAATCAAAATAAAATTGTACCTATTTATTTATGACTTCAAGTTAGCCCAAAAAAAACCCTTTTTTTATAATAAAATTTTGCGTTTTGGAAAATAACCTGGACGTTCTGGAATTTTTGAGTATATTTTTTAGTTCTCAGAACACCTAAAAGTACATAGAAATCAGTTGAAAACATCCAGACAGCATTTTTGTTGCAGACCTGTGTTATCTGCTAAATTCCTTCTTAAATACGTACAACACAAAAAGTATTTTTAATATTTTTAACGGTTTTGAAGGTGGCCACGCTCTGTTAGTGTCACTTAAAAAAAAAATCAGCATTGCGAAACTTCTCATTTGTCCATCGCCAAGGTCTATAAAAAACTGCATTTACGTAAAAACTCGTAATTTAATTTGTTGTTTAGTTTATAAGTTCAGATTTAATTCCTATTAAATGTTAATATGCCGCGTGACACGTAGACCGTGATTACTTTTGGGTTTATGGGGATCACAAAATAAGTTCTCAGAATGATTAAAACTGACATTGATGAAAGATAAATATTATAAATAAATATTACATATTAATTTTAGATAAAATAGTTTTTTTTTTAAAATTAGCATCAAATTTGAGTAAAATCAAATATAACGGCTATAAATTGTTTTTAACCTTTTTATTCGTTTACTCCTTATCTCGTGGTAACTATATTTAATAAATATTGATTCTTATATTTTGTTTTCTCTATATTTCCCCCCCCCATTTGTGATAAAAACATAAAGTTTTTGGCCTAAAATTGCTACAAATTCTATTTCCACAAACTTGATACTAAAAAAAGATTGTAATTGCCCTATTATTTGACTAAACATTCAAACAAAAAATGCGGATATAAAAAACAAATACCTCTCTTTAATGCATTTATGGTTCAATGTGAAACTACCAAAAATGCATACAAGTCCATATTTCAGCAGTCTACCCACTATTCCCTCTCTCATTTGTCAATCCGTCTCGAGGCCCATTTCGTCGTGTCACGGCTCACCACTCGAGCTAGCGTCCGACAAATAAGAGAATAGAACCTTTCAAATACTGATTTCCGTACTTGCATAATACTGTGGTAAGATAGACTCATACAAGTTATGCCTAATCCTCAATCGGAAGGCATCTATCTAACGAACAATCTGACAAAAAAAATCGCCAGCACATCACCAACATTCACCATATCTACATCTATATAAATATATATATATAATATATATATATATATATATATAATATATATATATATATATATATATATATATACATATATATAAATAAATATATATATATATATATATATATATATATATATAGATGTAGATATATATAAATATATATATATATAATATATATAAATATATATATATATTATATATAAATATATATATATATATATATACATTTAATGAGTAAAGAGACAAATAGCTCTAGCTCGAGAACGGTTTATTGGATTGCTACAAAATCTGGTCTACTTTTCCCCTAACTAACTAATCCCCTTCAAGGTTAATATACTTATCCCCACTTCTTCTTGATTCCTATGGCAAAGAATTCTTTTGCCATTCATTGTCGGTGAACCTCTTTCCACGTAGGCATCTTTGAGATGTCTGAACAGTCATCACGGAGCCAGGTCGGGCTGTATACGGGATTATGCTAGATCTCTCAATCCAGTTCTTGAAACTTTTCTTGGTAAGCAAGACATTTGTAGATGGTTTCTGAATAATATTTTGAACAGTTCCAACGCTTACCTGAACCTCCTGAGCTATCATTTCAACAGTAGTTCTTCTGTAATCACGAATAAGTCCATTAATTCTCGATTTCAATGAGGAATCGGAACTTCCACTTCGCTGTCACACATTTTTCTTCGGCCACTTTAGAACCAATCCTATCCACTTGTAAACCTTTCGCACGGTTCAAGAAACTTTGCCCATACTGTAATAACATTCTAGAATATATTTCACTTGACTTAACACCTTCTAATACTAAAAATCTGATGACAGAACGCATGCTCTTTTAAAGAGCAGTCTCATCCAATGGATTCGCCATGGCAAACTGGCTATTTTGAGGTTATGTTTAGATTACAAGATCGAACAGTTGATTAAAAACTCAGCCAACTTGCACCTCTAGAAAGTATGGAGCGGTTTCGTTTGAATGGGTTTTTTAAGCTGAGCATTATCATGGAAGGTAGAATTATTGTTAAATCATGTAGCATCCAAACATTGGGATTCCTTTTATAGCCAACTTTCTCCACAAATGATTTAACACTGTTTGTGGTGGATGTTTAGTGCCTGACTATCTAAAGCTATTTACATGCCAGTCTTGCACAAATTTTGCAAAATTCTATTAATTTTTTCTGTCATTGACCATCCAGTGCGAGAGGTGCCTTTGACAGCGAAATTTCCAGAACAAAAGCGCCTAAACCATTTTTTGAATGTTGCTTTAGTAACATATTTGGGCCGTAAACAGCACAAATTTCTTTATAGGCTTGTGCAGTCCTTTGAAAGGGTTTAGTTCAAAACTGAACATGTTCAGAAATCGACCTTTTGAGGAAATCAATTTTTTTTAGTTTGCAAGTTCAAAACTGAGGGAAAACGGATAATTAGGAACCAAAAAATAATGTTTGTTTCAACAAACATGGATAATTAAAAAATGTAACATTTATTTTGTTTAAAAACGTAAATGTAAAATTGTTTAAATTATTAAAATAAAAAAAAATATATCACATTTTTCTATTCAAAACAGGATTTGTTCATTCTTAAATTGTTCAAAACAAATAATGTCCCTTATAAAACAACTTTTTTCAGAACCATTACTACTGTTCTGTAAATTATTTAATTTTTATAAGTAATGAAAAAAAATTTAAACTTACAAGTACAAACTATTAGCTAAAATTTTTGTAAATTATTTCTGTTTTTTTGTAAAAATATTGAAAAAAAAATTAGTTTATTTGACTTTTTCGACTTTTCTGACGTTGCGGGGAATTTGGCTAAAAATTTTCCTAGCCCCTTTTTTTTTTCCGCTACAAAAATTTCGACGAGTGAATAATATCCTTGAAATTTTCTTGAAATAGGTTGCAAAGGGAGCTGAAACTCGGCTGGCCCTGGCAAATGCTACTCTTCTAGACATTCTTAAACTTCCTGGTCTTCGTGGACCTGGGACTGCTTGGTTGGGTTGAATGAGTTTTGACAGCGGACTCCATTGTAATTATTTCTTTGAAAAACACCGCTGCAGTTTGACACGACTTGGAGCTTCCCCTTGTTTTTTTTTTGTATAGGAAAAGGAGAATTTGCTTCTGTATTTTTTTGTCTTCAAAAAAGTTCGTTCAATCTCTTTAAATCAGCCCGCCTTGGCTCGATTTCGAAATTAAAAAGGACTAGGAATCACTGGCATCCCAGGGGCCCAAAAAAACCATTGTAACATATCCAGTTTAAAAACTCCTATTTTTCTGGGACATAGAATCTTTGTTTTGAACTGAAAATGCGTTTTCTTTTAGAGACATGAATTGTTCTCTCCTTGAGTACTTTTCTTGGTATACCAACGGGTGGCAGTTAAACGCGTTTTTGAATTTTTTTTGGATCATAGTTATATATATATATATATATATATTTATATTATATATAATATATATAATACATATGCATATATATATTTATATAATATATATATATAATAATAATATATATATATATATATATATATATATATATATATATATATATAGAAAAAATATATATATATATATATATAATATATAATATTTTATATGATAATATATATATATACATATGCATTTATAATTTTTATAGAAAACAGTGACAGGGATTTTTTTACATAAATAGTTATTTAAAACTTACACACTAAACGATGTCAAACCATTTGTAAAAATAAAAGAACAACGACTACATTAG
>CM032446.1:246767078-246927078 GCA_019049505.1 Pachyrhynchus sulphureomaculatus
AACGAAATAAATTTGGAAAAATAAATAACCCGTTTGCGTTTTATTTCAAGAGTCTTAACTATTTTTTTCATCACAGATGTATATGTATATATATATATATATATATATATATATATATATATATATATATATATACATATATCATCAGCTAGCTCGTTTTTTACTGGTAGAGTACATGGAGATCGATTTAATTTTTGTAAGCCTTTTGAAAATAGTCTCTATAGTTGTTTAAAATTTGATTGTACAGTTTTTTTTGGGCATTCATTCATTTTAGAATAAAAAGAATCTAAGTTCAGCTCAAAAAATAAAAAAATACTGAAGAGTTATTTAGTTGTTGAAATAAAATTAATTTACGTACAACCGTTGCGTACTGAAAGAAAGAGCAGGAGTTTACTGAGACACTACACATTTAAATAAAAAAGGGTATATTCATTAACAAAATAAAAATACCTAACTTTATTACACTCCTAAAAATTACTTCTACTAAAATACAACTCCCTTGTAGATAGGAAATGAGATATTTAGATTGGTGTGATTATGAGTTACTGGTTGGTTTCTTCTCTTGGGTTTTCCATAAGTTACTCGGTCTTTCCTGGTGAGATCCTCAAAAAATATTGTCTCAGCCATTACAACTCTAGTTTTATTTTGGGCTGCTAAACACTTTTTGACCTAAAATGCCTGTGGATGAGCAAGATATTTCAAGAAAGGAAAAAGCCTTAAACTTGAGAGCTAGAAACCGTTACTGCACTACTACATCACTAAAAAAACACTCTGGCGTGGCTGGAGAAGAAAGCCACTACGGCCTACTGGCGAAAGAAAAGCCTTTCAAAATTCGAAACGGCTGCTTAAATATCTTTGTCCCTTCTCCAAAGTGACGTCTTTAAAATGGCTCACTTCCGGGCGAAAAACATTAATGCAAACTAAATAACTCAATTCGGCAACACGCGTTACACACTGCTGGTTTAAATTAAACTGCTCAAAAATTTTAAAACACTGTTTTAAGCTACACTGCTCCAAGAATTGAAATCACTGCGATAAATATAAAAATTGTAATAAAATATAAATTATAGGAAAAAAAAAGTGTCGTAACATGATCTTAAAATCTAGGAAAAAATGAAATGTAACAATATAAATATATATATATATATATATATATATATATATATATATATATTATATATATATATGCCGATTTTTTTCTAAAAAAACATGTTAAATTTGGAAGAATGATAAAACAAACTGCCTTATTCAAAGTATGCTCCATCGCTTATTATACATGTTTCCCCATCTTTCGGGCAAAAGTTGTGAATACCACGCCAGTAAAAATCTTCCCCTTTTGCTGCGAACCATTCATCGAGCCATTTCTTCACATTTTCGTACGAACCAAAGCGCTGCTCAGCAAGTGCGTGACCCATCGATGCAAACAAGTGGTAATCGGAAGGAGCCAAGTCTGGCCACATGGGATAGAACTTCCCAGCTGAGTGCTTCCAACGTGTCGCGAACTGGTTTTGCAGTATGTGATGGAGCATTGTCATGAAGAAAAGTGACTTTGTGTTGCGTCTTTCGGTATTCTGGCTTTTTTCAAGCAGCGAACGGTTCAAATCGGTTAACTGTTGTTGGTAACGTTTAGTATTAACCGTTTCCCCAGGTTTTAACAGCTCATAATAGATCACGCCCCTCTGGACCCACCAAACACAGAACATCGTCTTTCTGCTAAAGCGATTCGGTCTTGCGGTCGATGTGGATGGTGCGCCTCGGTCTACCCAAGATTTTTTGCGGTTGGGATTCTCAAAATAAGTCCACTTTTCATCTCCTGTAACTATACGATGCAAAAACGACTTCCTTTTGTACCGAGCGAGCAAAATGTCACGTCTTTTTGCGCTTTTCCATTTGCCTGTCGTTCAACTCATTTGGTACCCAACTACCGGCCTTCTGAATCTTTCCTATCTCTCGTAGCCGATTGGAAACAGCTTGTTGACTAACGCCCAATTGCTTGGCGAGTTGTTTTTTTTGTTTGCGAATCATCTTCGTCCAACAATGCTTGCAATTTCACATCTTCGTATTTTTTTTGGCTGTTTTCCACGTTTCCTTGTCTGCAACATTGAAGTCACCACTTTTAAAACGCCCGAAACCATTGTTCACACGATCTTGCGATGGAGCATTTTCACCATAAGCTTCTCGAAGTAATCGGTATGATTCAACAGCAGTTTTCTACAAATGAAAACAAAAAAATTAATTGCTGTCCGCAAATGCTCTTTTGTTCGGTATAAATTTCGACATATTGAACACAACAGCACAACACTGTGCACACACTGTTTCCAAGTTATCACTCATGCGGACGTCTGACACTTGTTGATGACACAACAAAAATGGCGCAGTGTCAAACTTTTATAGCACAAACGGCATTGATGCACCATCTGTCTGAAATCCGCATTTCATACTTGTACATCTGGTATATATGTATATACTAGCCGTGCCCGCGGCTCCGCTCGCGTGGACTTGATTCACCTTTATGGTCACTGCTAATTCGATATGTTTATATTATTATATAACTCAAGGGGCCTTAGAGGCCCATGGCTTGGTTGCATACTTGTCTCTACTTCTTTAGCTTTTCCCAGTGCGGGATTCCCATCAACTCCGGATCTTGCTTTACTGCCTGAATCCATGTAGATCAAGGTCTACCCTTGCCTCTTCTACCAACCACTCCTCTTATTAGGGCTTGCTTTGCCTGTCCTTTCTTCCCTTCATCCTTGCCACGTGTCCCAACCATCCTAATCGCTGGCTAATTAGGATTTGGCTTACAAGGGGTTTCGTATATAGGCATTTTAATTCATAGTTTGTTTTTCTTCTCCACAGTCCCTCTTCCTTTCCTTCCTCCGTAGATTCTTCTCAAGCTTTCCTTTCCCACACCTCCAACATCTTCTTTTCTCTTGCATTCAGTTTTCCACGATCACATCTATATGTCACCGTGGATCTGACAACTGTCGTATATATCTTTCTTTTGCTTTTCTTGATACATTCTTTGATTTCAATATTGGATTCATTGCCCCCAAACATCCCTGTCCTTTCGCTATTCTTTTTTGTATCTCCGTCCTGCTATCGCTGTCTACTTTTTCAAACATATATCTTTTCCCTAAGTTATATTATTCTTATATCTAAATTTTGTTGTTTTTTTATTATCCTTCTTTCTTTGTAATTTCCATGTAATTTGTTTTTTCCCTCATTTTTATCTTTAGTCCTTTCATCCTTCCACTTTCGTCTATCCTACTTATGGTTTTTTGAGGTTCTCTTTTGCTCTTGCAATCACTGCTACATCATCCGCATAGGCCAAGCATTGGCAGGTTTGTTGGTATATCGTTCTATTTGTTTTTATTTTCTGACTCCAGGATTATCTTCTCTAGTACCAAATTAAATAGACATGTCGACACTGGTTCCCCCTGTCTTAATCCTCTCTTCACCTTAAACTTGTCTGATACCTTGCCCTCAACCAACGCTCTACTTTCTGTGTCATTTAGGGTCATTCTCACCATGCGAATTAATTTACTTGGAATTTTTAGTTCTTCCATTATCTTGTAGAGTCCTTCTCTATTTACAGAGTAATATGCTTCTCTGAAATCCACAAAGACCAAGTGTAGTGCCAAATTTTGTTCTAAGCTATTATCTTGGACTTGCTTAATCGAAAATATCTGGTCTGTAACCGATCTATTTTTCCTGAATCCACACTGGTACTCTCCCAGATTAGACTCGGCTTTCTCTGCTAGTCTGTTTTTGATAGTCAACACTACTATCTTGTACACGACATCCAGTAAGGCTATTAGTCTATAATTAGCACATATAGTTTTTTCTCCTTTTTTGTATCTTGGACAAATGAGCGACTCTCTCCAGCTCACAGGCATCTTTTCTATTTCCCAAATTTCTTGCACCAACCAGCATATTTCATTTTCCAGATCTACTCCTCCAGCATTATCAGTTCTACAATTTCCACCAGGGGCCTTGTTTTTTTTGGGTTCTGAGTATTTCTCTTATTTCTTCTTTGCAGGGTTTATTTGTCCCCTCCTGCCCTTCAGTTTTGCTTCCTATTTCTCATTCAACTTATTTTCATCTCCATTTAGTGTTTCTTTAAAGTATTCCCTCCATCTATTCAGTCTTTCTGCGAAGCTTACTACTAAACTTCCATCTTTTTTCCTACATATTAGCATTTTGTCTCTGTTTATTCCCTTTGTATTTTATAAAAAAAAAAAAACACGTAAATCCAGATAAGTGGTTCTTGAGTGCTAAGCGCAGTAATGAATAGACAGACAGACAGAGAGACGTTACGTTTTATATATGTTATAGATTTTTTTTTTTCATATATATTAAATTAAGAATTAAAAAAAAAGTCACGTAAAATCGGATGAGTGGTTCTAAAATGATAAGCACACTAACGGACAGACAGAGAGATGTTGCGTTTCATATATATTATATAGATTATTATTATATAACCTGGTCAGAGAACATATGTATGAATTTAAAAAAATCACGTAAATCGGATAAGTGGTTCTCCAGGGATAAGCGTACTAACGGACAGTCAGACAGACAGAGAGAGAGACGTTGCATTTTACATATATTATGGATATAGATTATTATTATTACTATATAACCTGGCCAAAGAATATATGTATGAATTTAAAAAAAAGACACGTAAATCGGATAAGTGATTCTCGCCTGATAAACGCACTAATGGACAGACAGACAGATAGAGAGGCATGGCATTTTATATATATTATATATTACACAAGGGAACAGCTGTTTTGGTGTCGAGGTTTTTGAGCTGATTCTATATCGATTTGATGTCCTGAATTCAAATAACGTATTCATTTGTACCTAGGAGCTCAAATTTTTAAGATATACAATTTTAGAGAAATATAAGTTACATTATTGTAACTCAAATCCGTAAGTGTAGTAAACAAAAGTAGATACGAAATTTTTTTTTTAGTTATACAAAATACAATATTATGTCGTACTTACAAACAAAAAAAAAACATTGAAGAAATGAAATAGTCACTCAACACTTGGAAAGCTTCTTTTCCGCGACATTCTTGAATGTTTTTTTAAACAGTCCCTTTTTAAACTCCAGCAGTAATCGGCCTCATGTGCATGTCCCATCTTCCTTGGTAGCGGTCCTCCATAACTTTAATATCTTGGTGAAATCTTTCACCTTGTTCCTCACTCATGTCTCCTAAATTTTCTGGAAAACGGTCTAAGTGGCTGTGTAAATAGTGTATTTTAATACTCATATTGCACCCTAAGGATTTGAAACTATTAAGTATCTTGTTAACCATTTCAACATAGTTTTGAGCTTTATGTTTGCCTAGAAAATTTTCTACAACTGCAATAAATGATGTCCAAGCTTCTCGTTCAACTTGATTCATTGAATTTATGAAGGCAGGATCCTTAATTAATTGTCTTATTTGTGGGCCGTCAAATATCCTTGCTTTGAGTTTTTCTGTGCTCAACTGATGCATTTTTACCCCTATATATGCAAAACAAGACCCATTCTTATCAAGAGCCTTTACAAATTGCTTCATTAAGCCCAACTTTATATGTAACGGAGGAAGTATGATTTTTTCTCCCAACGTCCATGTTTTCTCTCTGAGGCCAATCTTTTCTAACCCAG
Source organism: Pachyrhynchus sulphureomaculatus (assembly GCA_019049505.1). Lineage (NCBI taxonomy): Eukaryota > Metazoa > Arthropoda > Insecta > Coleoptera > Curculionidae > Pachyrhynchus > Pachyrhynchus sulphureomaculatus. The sequence continues at coordinate 246,772,735 of CM032446.1, forward strand.
TGGTGTGTTTTGTCCCTACTATCCCAGAGGCACAAGAAACACGGATATTTCGTGTAACCACTTTGCTGCCCAAGAAGAAAGTTTAAAATTTTTAAGTCTACACAAATCATCCATTGATGTTCGTAATACTTTATCTTCTGCAAGACCAAAGCTATGGTATTATATTCTTCTTTCAGTTACGTTGAGTGAGCTAGTGGTATTGAACCATATTTATTCCCATTATGTAGAAGGACACATTTTAAACTTCGCTTTGAACTGTCAATAAATAGGCGCCAATCATCTGGAATATATTATTCAGAAAGTCCCATTTCTTTCATGAGTCCCCTAATTTCGTGACAAAATACAAGATTGTCTTCTTGAGAAAAGAATGTAAGCAGATCTTTTTCTCTTGTACGGTAAAAGGTAATTTTGGTTCCTTGTTCCAGTAAATTTTTGTCGTTCAACCTAGAAGCCAGTACTTCAGAAGCTTTTTTCGATAAATTGAGATCCCTGGTGAGATCATTTAATTCATTTTGATTGAAGCGTTGAGGAACTGATGACGTCCCCTCAAAGTCACTGTTAGTTTCATTAGCATCAGAACTTTTATTAGCATCAGAAGAGCGATCAGAGGGAAAATATTCGTCATCAGAGATATGTGGTAGCTGATGAAATGTTGGAATCGGTATTTCATCTGAGTGCGGGATAGGGCGTATTGCCGAGTCTAAATTGGGATAAGTCCACTTACTGCGGTTATTTCGATTGATTCCATTAGTATTTACTAAACAGAAAAACAATCATTGAAGTGGTTTTTTTGGTTCTCTCCAAACCATTGGTACGCCGAATTTTAGACATTTTCTTTTCCCGGTAGTCCACTGCCGTAAATTTTCTGTACAAGTTTTACATACGAGATGCGGGCCCACGTTTTGTCCTGATCACCAAGCTTAACTCCAAAGTATCCAAGATACGCTCGCTTTACAAAGTCAGTAATAGTTTGTCTGTTTTGTTGAAACATGTATTCTCCGCATATATAGCAAAACACATCAGGTTGATTTACACAACTTCTTCTTGAACTGGAACCTGAACTCATTTTAATTCTGTTCAATAACACAAAAACACTCTTTTCTTAACATAAAATAACACGCCGAATTCGATCTACTCTCATTAGTAAGAACGCACAAACTGACGAGACTTACCCGAGTTAGGTGATTAAAAGGGTCAGTTCAGGTACCTGATAGGCAATGGTTCCACTATTTATAGATTTACCTGGAATTTACTCAATTACAGACTGACAATAAAACCATTGTACCTACATTAATGAATATATAATAATTTTAGAACTCTCATAAATGAATATACTGAATAAAAACCACATTGGTAGATAAGTTGATGTATCTAAAAAGTAGAGCTGACAGGGAAAAACGGATTGCATGTAGCAACATTTAGCGTCCCAAATATAGTTAAAATCAGCTCTAAAATCCCAGGCACCCAAAACAAAAATATTTTTTTGTTGTGTGTTATAGATTATAGATATTCTCTGCTACATAATATTGTTTCAAATTTAATGGCTTAGGCTTCCCTATGCTACCTATCGTAATAAGATATAACCTGGCCAGAGAACATATGTATGTTTTAAAAAAAAAGTACGTAAATCGGATAAGTGGTTCTCCAGTGATAAGCCCACTAACGGACAGACAGACAGATAGACAGACAGACAGAGAGACGTTGCATTTTATATATATTATAGATAACATATATGTTATATAACCATACGGAAAATATTTATATTTATTATGCACGGATATTTATGCAATTTGACGAAATTAGTTCTTGTAACTAGTTACCCTTTCGCCAGTGCTCAACCAAGAAAAAACCTAAAACAATGAAAATACTATACTATGTACAATTTTATCTTATGGTTCCTTAATATTTTCGTATGCGCACACATCTAGAAAAACCTCACATAGCCAGGGTGCACCAGCAAAAAACTCCAGACAAAACAATTTTCGAGAAAACTATGATGAATATCGAAATACAGGTCAGCTGATATAAAATACGATTACTGTTACACTTAAGAAAATTTTTGAAAAAGCAGATGTAATAGTAATTGGCTGAAAAAAAAAATGTTCTTATTTCCAAACGTTAAAAATTTAAATATCGTTTCTTGGTTACATTTTCAAGAGAAAAAGAAAAAAAATGTAGTTTCGTGCAACTTCAGTTCGTATAACCTATAAAATCACACAGGAAATTGCTATAAAAGATCATTAAGGACTTCGAAACAAACCAGTTCTGTACCAAATTACTTTAAATAAGTAGTTATAAACTGAAGCGGTACTTTGAAAAACACATCTAAATTGATTGATAATGTAATGCGTGATGTATTATTTTCTACTACTACGTCCGCTAAACCAGTTAATTTTTCTATTGTTAAAATGGTAATAAAAATCCTCACTATACAAAAAGATTTAGAGATAATATCCTATGTTCCATTTGTAATGTTACTAATTTAGTCATTATCTCTAATAGAGAAACAATTTACCAAGTGGCAAGAAACATACACTTAATTATTTTTTCAAGGAAGTTATAAGTCATGATGTTAAATGGCACTTTACTTTACGTCTTCAACACTTTTAATAGGTTTCTTGTGATGTATTGTTTCAGGCTCTTACACCGTTAATGAACTTGCCAATCACAGTTATTAGAAGTTCAAGCGCGTTTAAGAAAAATAAATACTTAGATTCACCTCTTTCTCTCTTTCTCTCTTTTCTCTCTTTCTCTCTTTCTCTCTTTCTCTCTTTCTCTCTCTCTCTCTCTCTCTCTCTCTCTCTCTCTCTTCTCTCTATCTATTCTATTTATTGGCTATGCCTTTGAAACAATAGGATTCGTTCTAGAGCTCAGTCAGAACTTTGGAGATGTTATACGCAGTCTGAACTTCAGTACTGAAAAGTCAATATTATATTTCTTTCTGTACTAGCTAAAAAATTTTCCTAAAAACATTTTTAAAGATAACAAGTTTCTATCACATTAAAGATTCCCAAACCGAGCACCAACAAACACATGCGTCCTATTATAGTATGTTAAAAAGCAGGAAAATTTCGGCTAGGATGTATCTCTTGACTGAGCTTGATTTTTCCGTCACTACGAAATTAGGTCCTTACGAAGCAAATGCAAGCTCACTTGAAGAACTGTTCTACGAAGCTCTTTTAGAACTTGACTTTTTATAACTGTTTTTATGACCTTCTTCTTTCCCCCAATATCATAGCACGAAGATTAGTGGTTACAACAGATTAGTTGCTTTTGATGATCTAGGTGTTGTATCATCCTATGTACTTACATGGGGTGAAAAGTCCCGAGACTTTCCGAGAGATGGCTGCACAAACAAAATATACGATTTTCAGTTAGTGTCAACTCTCAGAAGATTTGGGCCAAATTTTCATGACATTTTGTCTATTAGTTTCCGAGTTCCAGCTGTTGACACTACTTTCGATTTTTGGAAATTAATTTTTTTTTGATAGGTAAAAATACAGCCAGAGCCCAAGAATGAAAAGTAGTATGGTACATCCGCTTCGTCGAAAGCAATTGTATGTCGATTGTTTAGTGAACTTAAATGCGGTCGTACAAGCACCGATGTTACGCCTGATGAAAAACTCAAAGAAACACAATTATTTTCTAAGATTTAAACATCCCACTTATGGCACCAAATGATCTTCGATATCGACGCGCCAAACTAAAATAATCAATCAATCAAAAACCAAGCAACTCAGAGCAGCGTTTTTGGGAAGATTCAAGTCTCTTACCAAATCATTTAGCTCGCCCTGGGAAAACAATTTCGGACTGTCATCTTCAAATTGAAAACTTGACTTGTCATCGGGATCAGGTACAGCACCATCTTCGTCAGAACTTGGAATCTCTTCCAAGGTAGCAGGGGCCTTGGGCACTGGTATTTCGGTCCCATGAGGGATGGGACGAATAGCTGATTGCAAATTGGAGTATGGAATGGACTTCTTCCATTTTTGAATTATACCCTTTCATATTACACGAACAAAAGTAACAATCATCACTATGGTTCTTTTGCTCGCGCCATACCATAGGAATCGCATATCAGAAAGCTTTTTTTCTTGCCCTTAAACCAATTTCGAAGGTCTTCAACACATCGTTTGCAGACTTTATGAGGTGCCCAAACTTTATCCTGATCTCCAAGTTTTAAGCCAAAATACGTGAAGTATACTTTTTTTTACAAAGTCCGTAATATTAAGTTGTTGCTTTAATGCCATATATTCGCCACAAATATAACAGAAACCGTCAGACGAATTCACACACTTCCGCACAGATGACATTGCACTATATTGAACCAAGATCTATAAAACAATGACGAGTTAACACGTAATTGTACCGCGCCACTTACTACACTATCGGAGCGCGCACGTTCTGGTTACAACGTTTATGTTTGTTAATTTAGCTCACACAGGTCGTTCTTTATTTAGAAAGTAATGATAGTTATGGCCTGTATACATTTAAAAATAGTAATCAAAATAAAATTGTACCTATTTATTTATGACTTCAAGTTAGCCCAAAAAAAAACCCTTTTTTATAATAAAATTTTGCGTTTTGGAAAATAACCTGACGTTCTGGAATTTTTTGAGTATTTTTTTAGTTCTCAGAACACCTAAATACATAGAAATCAGTTGAAAACATCCAGACAGCATTTTTGTTGCAGACCTGTGTTATCTGCTAAATTCCTTCTTAAATACGTACAACACAAAAAGTATTTTTTAATATTTTTAACGGTTTTGAAGGTGGCCACGCTCTGTTAGTCACTTAAAAAAAAAATCAGCATTGCGAAACTTCTCATTTGTCATCGCCAAGGTCTATAAAAACTGCATTTACGTAAAACTCGTAATTTAATTTGTTGTTTAGTTTATAAGTTCAGATTTAATTCCTATTAAATGTTAATATGCCGCGTGACACGTAGACCGTGATTAATTTTGGGTTTGGGGATCACAAATAAGTTCTCAGAATGATTAAAACTGACATTGATGAAAGATAAATATTATAAATAAATATTACAATATTATTTTAGATAAAATAGTTTTTTTTTTTAAAATTAGCATCAAATTTGAGTAAAATAAAATATAACGGCTATAAATTGTTTTTAACCTTTTTATTCGTTTACTTCCTTATCTCGTGGTAACTTATATAATAATTATTGATTCTTATATTTGTTTTCTATATTTCATTTTGTGATAAAAACATAAAGTTTTGGCCTAAAATGGCTACAAATTCTATTTCCACAAACTTGATACTAAAAAAAGATTGTAATTGCCCTATTATTTGACTAAACATTCAAACAAAAAAATGCGGATATAAAAAACAAATACCTCTCTTTAATGCGTTTATGGTTCAATGTGAAACTACCAAAAATGCATAAAGTCCATATTTCAGCAGTCTACCCACTATTCTCTCATTTGTCAATCCGTCTCGAGGCCCATTTCGTCGTGTCACGGCTCACCACTCGAGCTAGCGTCGACAAATAAGAGAATAGAACTTCAAATACTGATTTCCGTACTTGCATAATACTGTGGTAAGATAGACTCATACAAGTTATGCCTATCCTCAATCGGAAGGCATCTATCTACGAACAATCTGACAAAAAAAAATCGCCAGCACATCACCAACATTCACCATATCTACATCTATATATATATATATATATATATATATATATATATATATATATATATATATATATATATATATATATATATATATACATATATATATATATATATATATATATATATATATATATATATATATATAGATGTAGATATATATATATATATATATATATATATATATATATATATATATATATATATATATATATATATATATATATATATATACATTTAATGAGTAAAGAGACAAATAGCTCTAGCTCGAGAACGGTTTATTGGATTGCTACAAAATCTGGTCTACTTTTTCCCCTAACTAACTAATCCCCTTCAAGGTTAATATACTTATCCCACCTTCTTCTTGATTCCTATGGCAAAGAATTCTTTGCCATTCATTGTCGGTGAACCTCTTTCCACGTAGGGCATCTTTGAGATGTCTGAACAGTCACACGGAGCCAGGTCGGGCTGTATACGGGATTATGCTAGATCTCTCAATCCAGTTCTTGAAACTTTTCTTGGGTAAGCAAGACATTGTAGATGGTTCTGAATAATATTTTGAACAGTTCCAACGCTTACCTGAACCTCCTGAGCTATCATTTCAACAGTAGTTCTTCTGTTATCACGAATAAGTCCATTAATTCTCGATTTCAATGAGGAATCGGAAACTTCCACTTCGCTGTCACACATTTTTCTTCGGCCACTTTTGAACCAATCTATCCACTTGTAAACCTTCGCACGGTTCAAGAAACTTTGCCCATACTGTAATAACATTCTAGAATATATTTCACTTGACTTAACACCTTCTAATACTAAAAATCTGATGACAGAACGCTGCTCTTTTAAAGAGCAGTCTTCCAATGGATTCGCCATGGCAAACTGGATATTTTGAGGTTATGTTTAGATTACAAGATCGAACAGTTGATTAAAACTCAGCCAACTTGCACTCCTAGAAGTATGGAGCGGTTTCGTTGAATGGGTTTAAGCTGAGCATTATCATGGAAGGTAGAATTATGTTAAATCATGTAGCATCCAAACATTGGGATTCCTTTTATAGCCAACTTTCTCCAAATGATTTAACACTGTTTGGTGGTGGATGTTTAGTGCCTTGACTATCTTAAAGCTATTTACATGCCAGTCTTGCACAAATTTTGCCAAAATTCTATTAATTTTTTCTGTCATTGACCATCCAGTGCGAGAGGTGCCTTTGACATCGAAATTTCCAGAACAAAAGCGCCTAAACCATTTTTTGAATGTTGCTTTTAGTAACATATTTGGGCCGTAAACAGCACAAATTTCTTTATAGGCTTGTGCAGCCTTTGAAATGAAGGGTTTTAGTTCAAAACTGAACATGTTCAGAAATCGACTTTTTGAGGAAATCAATTTTTAAAGTTTGCAAGTTCAAAACTGAGGGAAAACGGGTAATTAAGGAACCAAAAAATAATGTTTGTTTCAACAAACATGGATAATTAAAAAATGTACATTTATTTTGTTTAAAACTAAATGTAAAATTGTTTAAATTATTAAAATAAAAAAAAATATATCAACATTTTTCTATTCAAAACAGGATTTGTTCATTCTTAAATTGTTCAAAACAAATAATGTCCCTTATAAAACAACTTTTTTCAGAACCATTACTACTGTTCTGTAAATTATTTAATTTTATAAGTAATGAAAAAAAATTTAAACTTACAAGTACAAACTATTAGCTAAATTTTGTAAATTATTTCTGTTTTTGTAAAAATATTGAAAAAAAATTAGTTATTTGACTTTTTCGACTTTTCTGACGTTGCGGGAATTTGGCTAAAAATTTTCCTAGCTTCCCGCTACAAAATTTAGACGAGTGAATAATATCCTTGAATTTTCTTGAAATAGGTTGCAAAGGGAGCTGAAACTCGGCTGGCCTGGCAAATGCTACTCTTCTAGACTTCTTAAACTTCCTGGTCTTCGTGGACCTGGACTGCTTGGTTGGGTTGAATGAGTGAGTTTTGACAGCGGACTCCATTGTAATTATTTCTTTGAAAAACACCGCTGCAGTTTGACACGACTTGGAGCTTCCTTGTTTTTTGTATAGGAAAGGAGAATTTGCTTCTGTATTTTTTGTCTTCAAAAAAGTTCGTCAAACTCTTAATCAGCCGCTGCTCGATATTAATAAGGACTAGGAACCACTGGCATCAGGCCACCATGAACATATCCAGTTTAAAACTCCTTTTTTTCTGGACATATCTTGTTTTGAACTGAACATGCGTTTCTTTTAGAGAAATGAATTGTCTCTCCTTGAGTACTTCTTGTATACCAACGGGTGGCAGTTAAAACGCGTTTTTGAATTTTTTGGACATAGTTATATATATATATATATATATATATATATATATATATATATATATATATATATATATATATATATTTATATAATATATATATATATATATATATATATATATATATATATATATATATATATATATATATATATATATGTATATATATATATATATATATATATATATATATATATATATATATATATATATATATACATATGCATTTATAATTTTTAGAGAAAACAGTGACAGGAGATTTTTTTACATAAATAGTTATTTTTTTTTAAAACTTACCAACTAAAAGATGGTCAGAACATTTGTAAAAATAAAAGAACATCGACTACATTAGACTCATAACATGAGCAGAAACAAGCAAAATACTTATATACAGTGACAAACAGTTAAAAATGAACTATTGTAGGCTATAAAGTCGAAATCGGACCAAAAAACGAAAAAACTATTTATTAAATACAGTGGTTTAGTTATTTACAAGGTGGTTCAGTTATTGATTGGTAAAATTTTTTTTTTATTTAAGTTTAAAATATTACAATATATTACACTTAATTTACTGGTATTTGCCTTATAATTAACACAGTCCTTATGTTTGTTTATCTGACACATTTGAAGAAAAAGCCGATCCTTGTAATCATTTACTCTCTCCAAAACTTCCACATTGGTAAAATCGAACTGATGTCCCGTTAAAACATGGTCAACTAAGGCACATGATCTCTTATTTATTCGACAATCGCTTTTGTGTTGTGTTATTTTTTGTTTTATCCACTGCGATGTCGGCAACTTCTTATATCTAAGAACATTGTGAGTTTCCTTTGTAGGATCATCAAAATTATTAGAATTGTAAATGAGTTTTTTCAAAATGTGTTTTGGATACCCATTGTTGGAAAAAATATTATATAATTTGGTTAGATTGGCAGACAGGTAACTCTCGTGGCTAATACGTGTTATTCTGTTCTACATTGCTATCACGTTATTATATTTTTGGTTCATAGGGTGATTTGAAAAATAATTAATAAACCTGTTGGAAGTTGTTGGTTTCTGATAGCAATTCAAAATTAACACATTATAATCAGTTCTAATGTATCCAAAAAAGGGATACTACCATTATTCTCATGCTCGATGGTAAATTGCAAATAACTGTAGAAAGAGTTAAAAGTATCTAACATTTTTTTAGCACAATCCGCAGGTACCGAACAAATGATATCGTCCACGTATTTATAAATGAATGGGACATCAAACTGAAGTTGTGCCAATACCACATCAAGCAACTAATCTAAAACTATATTGGCTAACACGGGACTTATGGGAGATCCCATTGGGTACAACGAAATATAGAGAGTTTAACAGCAATCGAGTGTTAATTGTCACAGACCGCAAACCTGAAAAAAACTCCCCCCTTTTTGCTATCAAAGTACGGTCGATAAATCTACATTTATTTATTATATATATATATATATATATATATATATATATATATATATATATATATATATATATATGAGGCTGGTTTGAAAAGTCCGTGCAAAAAATAAAAACTACTTATATGTTTGGGGTAAACTTTTTTTATTTTTCGACATAGTCTCCTTTTAGGCTTATACACTTCGTCCAACGATGTTCTAGTTTGTTGATCCCTTCCGAATAATGGGATTTGTCCAAGTCTGCAAAATATCCATTAATGTCTGCAATCACCTCCTCGTTTGAATAAAATCTTTGTCCCGCCAGCCATTTCTTCAAATTGGGGAACAAATAGTAGTCCGAGGGAGCCAAGTCTGGAGAATAAGGGGGATGTGAAACGAGTTGGAATCCTATTTCCATTAATTTTGCGACCACAACTGCTGAGGTGTGTGCTGGTGCGTTGTCGTGATGGAAAAGGACATTCTTGTGGGCCAATCGCGGGCGTTTTTCTTGCAGCTCGGTTTTCAAACGGTCCAATAACGATGAATAATATTCACCTGTAATAGTTTTACCCTTTTCCAGATAGTCGATGAGGATTATCCCTTGCGAATCTCAAAAGACAGTCGCCATAACCTTTCCGGCCGAAGGAACGGTCTTCGCCTTTTTTGGTGCAGATTCCCCCTTGGTAACCCAAGTTTAGATTGTTGTTTGGTCTCAGGAGTATAGTAATGTATCCATGTTTCATCCACAGTGACGAAACGACGCTTAAAGTCCTCCGGATTCTTCTGGAACAGCTGCAAACCATCCTTGCAATACTTCACACGATTCCGTTTTTGGTCAAGCGTGAGCAATCGCGGCACCCATCTTGCGGATAGCTTTCTCATGTCCAAATGTTTATGCAAAATATTATGTACCCGTTCAGTCGAGATGCCCACAGCACTAGCAATCTCACGCACCTTAACTCTTCTGTCATCCATCACCATATCATGGATTTGATCAATGATTTCTGGAGTCGTAACCTCCACAGGCCGTCCAGAACGTTCAGCGTCACTTGTGCCCATATGGCCAGTCCGAAAATTTTGAAACCACTTATAAACTATTCTAATCGAAGGTGCAGAGTCACCATAATGTTTATCAAGCTTCTCTTTAGTCTCCTGAGGCGTTTTGCCTTTCATAAAGTAATGTTTAATCACCACACGAAATTCTTTTTCGTCCATTTCTTGAAAATCACTCGACTTCCTTGATTCACACGAATGCCAAACACAATGAAATAGACCAATATGGCTGAAACTTGGTGTGCGTTCATTCAAGAGATGCTACTAACTAAACATGACCTCGATACGCGCCGGTGGTGCCATCTCTCGGACTTTGCACGGACTTTTCAAACCAGCCTCGTATATATATATATATATATATATATATATATATATATATATATATATATATATATATATATATATATATATATATATATATATATATCAATGACCAACCGATTACTGACGATTCCAAACACTTCCTATATGCTGACGATCTAGCAATCTCTATAAAAATCGAGATTTTGCAAACATAGAGAACAGAATAGAGAGTGCACTCCTGGCTATCGCACATTATTATAAAACTAACTCCCTTAAGCCTAATCTTGGAAAAGTTAATGCATTCCACAAGGCAACACAGAAACTGACAGTCTCATAGGAGGGCCAAGAACTGGAATACACAAATACTCCTAAATAGCTCGAGATAACGCCAGACAGAACGCTTCCGTATTAACCAGATAAAAAAGTGACTGCATAGTTTTGAACTAAAACTCTTCATTGTGCCTTAATCGAAATAAATTTCTAAAATGTAACAAGCTTTTGCAGAAATTTGACTCTGAATTAGGTCTCAATATATGAATTTTTTGCATGTCTACTACTGCCAAATGTCAGTTTTGAACTGAGGCTAATTATGACCTGATCTCACTCATATTACCGCAAATATATGACTCTAAATATATCTAACGGGAAAAAGACTCAATACTTTTTCGACAACCCGGTATATTGAACTAGATTGGATAAAATTTCTGTAATGGATTTTTCCCGTGTTTGCTTACTTCTTGTTTAACTGAGTTAGCTTTATTGTTCCCTAAATTATATGTTAACCTAATTTGTCTGTCCCCAACCCTCACTCACCTCGAGGTGTCATTGATAGTCGAGTTTGCTTATTTACCGAAATTTAATATGCTGTATTAGATGTCCTTCTAAAAGATAAACTAATTAAAAACAGCGTTGCCCTGCCCTTAAATTTAAAACCATCATGTAGTTTTATTTATTTTTGCCACAATTTTTTTTTTATGGACACAGTCCACGCACTACTTGATGAATTATCTATTTACGTTAGTCTTGGATAGCTGCAGGTCGTACTCGATAGACATTGCAGTCCGGGGCAATTGGTTCCAAAGAGATGAGATTTTTCTTTATGAAAAAATGGGTGACGCCCATAAACAAATACCGTTATTGGAGAGACTTAAACTCCAATGACTTTATTTATATTCCCCTAAAGTGGCGGCTTGAGGATGACTAAAGCCTCACAATAAATATTAATTCGCAGCGAATGTGGAGATGCAGGTAAATCCTGATGGTTATAACCATGGGCACTGACTGTTCCGTATCCCGTTGTGAAGTCAATATGGATGCAAAAGTGTGAGAGAGACAAAGCGAACGAGTGGCCAGTAGCTGTCTCGCCGCTAAGCTACGGCGCTCTTAAAAATAATATTTCTAAGTGTTCTAGTTGAACTAAAATTGGGTATGGGGGCTTTTCTCACCTTGAATTCCGTCTCGGGGTACAGCCCCTTGTTTATTACAGGCCTACAGAAAAGAGACAGGTATTAGCCGCACAATCGCTTTGTCACTTTCTAGAGAGTGGTCAATTTTATGAAGTTAATGCTCAGTCCATCCTCTATGTCTATGGTTATAACCAATAACATGATTATTGCTACGTTGTCAAATCTAAACAAATATTTTTTGAGCAGTTCTATAAAGACTCACACATGTACAGGGTGAGTCAACGATAGAGTAAAGTCCATTATCTCATTTGTTTCGGGAATGACGAAAACATGTAAATACAACAGTTTTAGGGAATGTTAAGGTGCACAATTTAAAATTATTTTTAGTATACAGGGTACTTCAAAAAAGTGTGGCCGATATAACATTTTTTTTTTTTTAAATGGAACATCCTATTTTCTAATTTATTTTTAAATTCTGCGTAAAATTTTATAACTTTTTTAATAATAATACCTAAACCTAGTAGTTTTTCTAATATTTCAATTTTTTTTTTAAATACTAGTTTTCAGTTTTGTCAAAAAGTTGCCAGTAACGCCATTGTTTCTGAAGGTGGAATACTCATAATTGGTACGAAGGTTCTATAGAGATGAAAAAAAAAGATATAGGTAAAGAAATTTGAGTTAGATGCTACAGGGTGTTCAAAATAAATTTATGCATTTCGACTGTTTTAAATTGAAAAATCTCAATTTTTTTTAAATGGCACACGCTGTATATTATTATTTTTTCCCAATAGATTTTACAAAACCCTCCAACTTTTATTAAGTATGTCATATAACTATTTCTAACAGTTTTCGATTTATTTTGAGTTTTTCAATTTATACCTTTGTTTTTAATACACTTACGCTATAACATCATAGTTGCCAAGACAAAACAAAAATGTAGAAATTGTCAAATTTTAACATGTCTATTAAGCAAGTAAAAATAGTTTAATTTGTTGCAGTAAATGACGTATAAAGGTAATAGTTATGGATTTTCCTAAAAATGGATTAATTGATATGGTTTATATACTGGGCGAGGCGGGAAAAAATTGTCTTTTGGCAATAAGGCTTTACGGAGCGAAGTACCCTAGACATCTAGAAAATCTTTTCAGTGCTTAATGGAATAGTTTGATGGTAGTTGTAGCGTTGAGTATACGAAACAGAAAGTAGTAAACCAGAATGCTACCAACAAGGAAAATGAAATGGAGATTTTATTTCATCACAAAGTGTGCCAATTCCACAAACTTTACAATATCTCGAAGAATTACTTAGAATGAATGACTTTGAAGACGAAATTATTCGTGAATATTTAACATTATCTAAACTTTGTATGGAACAAAATTATTTCCAATATAACAATCAATTTTATGTTCAGAAAGAAGGAATAGCTATGGGTAATTGCTTATCACCTTTCATAGCCAATTTATTCATGAGTAAGTTTGAAATCGGAGCCAGTCAAGAATTCGAATATTTCCCAAGGGCATGGTATAGGTATATGGATGATATTTACACAATTTTTGATACAAAGAAAGCAAACATTGATGATTTTGTTTCTAAATTAAATAGCCGGTATGATTCCATTAAATTCACTTACGAAGTTGAGAACAAAGGACAATTGCCTTTTCTAGATATTTTATTTATTAAAAATAATAATAGATTAGAATTTAATATCTATAGGAAGGACACAGTAACAGATAGATATATTCCTAATGATTCATTTCATTGCAAACAACATAAAATAGCCTCATTACATTTTTTAGTTCATTGTTTGGTCACTTTCCCTCTGAATAGAGTAAACTTTAATAAAGAAAGAAATCGTATTAGAAATATAACTAGAGTTAATGGTTATGACGATGATTTAGTAAATAAGCTAATAAATAGACATAAGTTTAGGTTTAATATTCAGAATTTCACCTTTTTTACACGCTAAGAAAATAACACCAATTATGTGTCCATATCATATAATCCGAAATATAGCAAGGGACTCAATAAGGTATTTATTAAGGAAGGCCTCACCTTAGTCTATAAGTCATCAGACAATCTGAGTAATATCTTAGGAAATCCCAAAGATAAGATTCCTAATTGTGAGAAAAGTGGAATTTATGAAATTAGTTGTAATGATTGTGACAAAAAGTATGTTAGGCAAACTAAAAGGTCAATTAAAACACGATTTAAAGAAGATTTAGCACACTTAAAATACAGTAGAACAAAAAAGTCTAGCATTGCCGAACATGCCCTTGAAGCAGATCATACTGTAACATTAGATAATCTAAGATTAATAAAAAATGTATCTGATAGGAGATTGTTGAACGCATACGAAAGTATGGAAATCATAAAATGTAAAAGTACTTTAAATAAAGACGGAGGGACTATTCCTTATAGTCCCCTCTACTGGTTACTTGACCCGAACTGACGGCCTTGCCTATGCCATTAGTTCCGCCTGAGTAATTCAAGGGTTAGGCTAAGTATAAATAGGGTAGATTTGTAGTTTAGCTTTAGTCAATCAACGCTCCTGATGAAGCTAACATGGTTAGCGAAACGCGCGTCGAGGGCGAAAATAAAGTGTTTGATGTAGTGGTAATATATACTGAGTAATTTTATTTCATGTTGAAGATAATCCCCAGGTCAGCAGCCGTCAACAAGCTGACTTATCTGACACATCCCAATTTACGGCTAATCGCACCACGAGAAAATACAAGCACCAAGAACTTCAAGACTATGATTTTGAACGACGAGTAAACTTTTGTACCTTCATGAAATGGAGCAATAGAGGCCGATTCAAATTTTTCGTCCAAAATAATGTTTTCTGATGAAGCTACTTTTCGCAGTAATGGAGCAGTTAACAGCTATAACATGCATTATTATTCAACAGTTAATCTATTTTGGGTCCGAGAAGTTCAAAACCAAAACCATTGGTCGCTTAATGTATGGTGTGGAATATTAAATTTTCGAATTATTGGTCCATATTTTTTCCGCGAATCGCTTAACGGGACTAGATATCTAATTTTTTTTCAAAACGAATTACCCCAGCTTCTTGAAGAAGCTGGAGTAATTCCTTTGAAAGGAAACAAATGTGGATTTAACAAGACGGAGCTCCTACTCATTACCACTGGGACGTTCGGGAATTTTTAAACGATCGTTACCCACAAAAATGGATCGGTAGGAATGGATTCATTCAGTGGCCCCCTCGATCATGCGACTAAATACCTTTAGACTCCTTTCTGTGGGACTATATTAAAGATCGTGTTTATGTGAATCCCCCTACAACACCACTAGATATGGAAAATCGGATACGGGATGCGTGCAGAACAATAACGCCCTGTATAGGAAAGTGATGGAAAATATAGTAAAATGACTAAACATGTGTATTCAAATAGACGGGCATATTTTTGAATATTTATTACTTCATAATAATTAATCATTAGATAAGTTAAACTATATTAAAATTATTATTAACTATTTGTTTATGTTTTCACAATAGCGTAAGTGTAGTAAAAACAAGGGTAAAAATTGTAAAATCCAAAATAAATCTAAAACTATTAGAAATGGGTATATGACTTAATTTAAAATAGTCGAAATGTATAAATTTATTTTGAACACCCTGTAGTATCTAACTCAAACTTCTTTACATATATCTTTTTTTCGTCTCTTTAGAACGCTCGTACCAATTATAAGTATTCCACCTTCAGAAACAATGGCGCTACTAGCAATTTTTTACAAAACTGAAAACTAGTATTTTTTTAAAAAAATTGAAAGATTAGTAAAACTACTAGCTTTAGGTATATAACGGTATTAATAAAAAAGTTATAAAATTTTACGTAGAATTTAAAAATTAATTAGTAAATTGGATATTCCATTTTAAAAAAAACATGTGTTATATCGGCCACACTTTTTTGAAGTACCCTGTATACTCAAAAATGATTTTAAACTATGCACCTCAACATTCCCTAAAACTATTGTATTTAACAATTTTTCATCATTCTCGAAACAAATGAGAAAAATGAACTTTACTCTATCGTTGACTCACCCTGTACAGTAGCACAAATGATGAGGAAAACAGAAATGAAGGTAATCAGAGACATACATAGAAAAAATTTCCACGGCTAAATCCGAGGCAAAGATCTACAAGAACTAAGTAAGATCCAAGAAATATCCATAATGGACCAGAAGAAAACAACGGAATAAACACGTAGATCGCATGAACAACAACAGACTGGCAAAAAGGGCCAAACCGAATAAACCTTGCGGTAGAAGAACTAGGGGCAGATCTCCGAAAAAGTGGAGAGAATGCTGGACGTCCACATCGGAAGAGGTCTAATGGGGCTAAAATAGGTATTATGCCGACTTATACCATATGACACACCATATAAGAAAGAAGAAAATAAAAACTAAAACATAACGAACGGTGTGTTCAATTTTTTAGAAAATAAATTTTATACCGTATCTAACTCTTGAACTAAGCGAGTTAGAGTTATCTAAAATAGCCTTTTAATTAAGTATAGTTGATACGTCACTCTAATTTTATATTATACGCCACTGACAGTTTATGTTCAATATCCGCAATAGAACCGGATGTAGTCGAAAGGTGACAGGTGTAGACGTGCCCTGTTAAGCGCATCTGGATCACCAATTTGTGGGCAATGACGGCAAAGTATCGCCGTTTTGTTATTTGCATTTTCTGTAAGATGTAACTGATAAATTCCGTTAAAACAAGCGCAGTTGATTATCAATGACACTTTGAGGTGACTGAAGGTGAATGATAATAATAATTACACTACCGCAGATGGGAATAATATTACACAACGTAGCGAAACAGAATGACCGTAAGATAAAACAGGAATGGGAGTTTTTTATGGGTTTAGTTTTATCATTAGAGAATTTATTTCAGTGGATTAAGTACGGCAATAAAAAGAACAGACATTAAAAAAAAAACATGCTAATGAAGTTTGTCGAAAAATTTTATCATTAAGTATGAAAGGAAACCAATATTATTCAAACACTTGAATGATTATAAATTTTACGAGGAGCGTAAAAACCTCTGAAGAAAGACGGGTTAAAAGAGGGTAGATATTTTCGTTCAGTAAATCTCTAGTTAGCAACATTATTGGTTTACAGGTAATCACCACACAAACAAATCAAACTGGAAACAGTAGAAGGGGGCAAATAACTCTATCCGGTTTTATCTTTTTCTTTAAGTGTCGGTCCCCTATCGATGTTGGCCATCACACTGGTTCCATATTACTTTATTTACCGCTAATCTGAATAATGCTACTGATGTCATTCCCATCCATATTCGTAAGTTTCGCAGTCATGACATTCGTCGGCGCCCTACTGATCTTCGACTTTCTATTTTCCCTTGTAGGATGAGTTGAAGGAGGAAACATTTTTCATTTCGCATGATGTGTCCGAAGTACTTCATTTTCGTTCATTTAACAGTTGTTAGAAAGTAAAAAAGAAGTGAAAAAGGAAAATAACATCTTGGGAACCCATCAATGAAAGAATCATAAAACTAAATATAACAATGCTAGGAAAAGACATGGTAATATTAAGAGTATACGGCCCAACAGAAGAGAAAAAGATAATTTCATGGAAACACTAGAAATAGAAACACAAAAAGTAAAGAAAGACCAAGAATATATAATAATGGGAGATCTGAATGGGAGAATAGGAAGGAAAACAATGGACAATACCGTAGGACCATTCGGAGAAGACATCACT
Source organism: Pachyrhynchus sulphureomaculatus (assembly GCA_019049505.1). Classification (NCBI taxonomy): domain Eukaryota; kingdom Metazoa; phylum Arthropoda; class Insecta; order Coleoptera; family Curculionidae; genus Pachyrhynchus; species Pachyrhynchus sulphureomaculatus. The sequence goes on from CM032446.1 coordinate 246,790,635, forward strand.
AACGACAACGGAGAGAGACTAATAGAGCTGTGTGAACTAAACGGCCTCGAAATAACAAACGGATTCTACAAACAAAAAGACATCCACAAATATACTTGGATGCAAGAAACACGAAACTTAAAATCAATAATAGACTACATTATAATTAAAAACGATACCACTATCAAAATAAAAGACGTAAGAGTAAAGAGAGGCGCAGAATGTGGAACAGACCATAGATTATTAGTAGCAAACATAAAAGTCCCGTGGTACAAGACAATGAAACAAACAGGAACAATAGATAAAGAAAACAGGAATACTAATGAGATAACAGAAACAGCAGACAAAGAAATAAAATACAAAATATACTTACTGCAAGACGAAACGATAAGAGACCTATATAGACGACGATTAGATCAAAAATTAAATGAATTTAACTTCGACAACGTCCAACAGATGTATGACCACATAAAAGAATGCATCAAACAGGCGGCCCTAGAAGTATTAGATAAAGAAGACAACGAGAATAAGAAACATAAAGTTAGAATCTGTGAAAAAACCAAAGAATCTATAAAGGAGACAAAAAGACTATACGAAAAATGGCTGAATACAAAATCAGAAGAAGATCTACAGAAATATAAAGAGGAAAATGCAGAAACGAGGAGGATGATAAACAAAGAAAAGAACGAGAGATGGGAAAAATAATGCGAACATGTAGAACAGTGTATAGGAGGAACTAGAAGCACAGAGTCATGGAGAATAATTAAAGCATTAAGGACCAACAATAGAGAGAAGACGTATATAGAGTATATCCCAGAAAGCGAGTGAGAGGAATATTATAAGAAGCTGCTAACAGAAGACAGACAAGAATTCCAAGAAGAGAACCCTGAAGAAGAACAGAATAAGGAAAAAAAAGAGATAGAACTAAGCTATGAAGAAGTAAAGAAGACAATAAAAACACTCAAAAATAATAAATCTGCAGGGCCTGGAGGTGTGGTAAATGAAATGATTAGGTACGGGTCTAATAAATTACATCGAATGCTAAGAAACATGTTCCACAGAACGATAAATGGAGAAAAAATACCAGAGGAATGGTCAAAAGCTTATATACTATCTATATTTAAAAAGGCAGATCGCAGAAAATGCACAAACTATAGAGGCTTAAGCATAATATTGAGTATGGGACGTTTGTATGGAAAACTATTAAAAAATATCATAGAGGAAAATATAAAAGGAAAAATTGGAGATGACTAAGCAGGCTTTACTGCCGGAAAATCATGTATAGACCACATATACACTATAAAACAAACAATGGAAAAAAACTGGCAAAGAATAGAGAAGTTCACCTAGCCTTCATAGACATAAGAAAGGCCTATGACTCAGTACCAAGATTATGGAATGCTATGAAAGAAATAGGCATTGACAAAGAACTAATACTAATACACGCAGTAAAAGCTCTCTACGAAAACAACACAGTGAACATATAAATAGAATATAAAATAGGGAACGGACTCCAAAAGGCCTATTACAAGAATGCTCTACATCCCCAACACTATTCAAAATATACCTCGAACAAACATTAAAAAAATAGAAGCAAAAATGTAGTGGAATGAGAGTCCCAATACGAGAAGATTGCTTATATACTCTAAGTTTCGCAGACGACCAAGTAATCATAGCGCAAGATGAGGAAGACCTCAGTTATATGGTAAGAAAACTGAAAGAAGAATACACTAAAGCAGGATTAACAATAAACTTTAATAAAATGGAATATCTAACAACAAAGGAAGGAAACGTGGAGAATCTAGAAGTCGATAACGAAACAATAATCAAAGGAACCGATAGATTTAAATATTTAGGAACCATCATTTCAAAAAACTCAACATCAGAAGAAGAGATTAAAGCTAGATTAGTACAAACGCGGACATGCATAATACAATTAAATTCGATCCTGTGGGACAAACACATTACAAAAAGAAACAAAACACGCATATACAAATCAATTATACAAAGCATAATGACATACGGGTCAAAAATATGGACGATCAACAAAAGAAATAAATCTAAAATTAACGCGGTAGAGATGGAGTATTGGAGAAGATGTTGTAGAGTGACACGTATGGAGAGAATAACAAATGAAGAAATAAGAAGCAGAATAAACATCAAAGATAACGCAGTAAACACCATTGAAGAAAAACGTTTAAAATGGTATGGACATATAAGACGGAGCGAAGATAATAGGTGGATAAAGAAAATAACGGAGTGGAGCCCTATAGGGAGAAGAATAAGAGGAAGACCCAGACGATCGTGGAGTGACGATGTGGACGAGGCTATGGAGGACAGGGGTCTAACAGATGGAGATTGGGAAGATAGAAACGGATGGAATCAAAGGCTGAGAGAAGGAAGACAGCGTTAGCTGTAGAAAACTCTTGATATATATATATATATATATATATATATATATATATATATATATATATATATATATATATATATATATATATATAAATTTTAGTTCTACGCTTTGCAATACCATTTCATTTTTCACGCGATAAGCCCATGAGTCCTTGAAAATTCAACGGTAAGACCACATCTCACTATGAGAATACGATTGCAGGAGCCATTGGTATGGGTTCACGTCTCCGCTCCATACAGGAGAAACGTACCATCGCAACACCCTAACCTGGGTATGAATGCTGATAGTCAGGTTGTGTATATAGTATATTTCACATCCCGTTAAACGCGCCTCTTGCCCGGTTTTATATTCTTTTATTTTTAGTCTGGTCGTATAATCTCACAAGTTCCTATTAATAGCAGATGTACAAGTATGAAATGCGGATTTCAGACAACAGATGGTGCACCAATGCAGTTTGTGCTATAAAGATGTGACACTGCGCCATGTGTCATCAAAAAGTGTCAGACGCGCACGAGTGATAAATTGGAAAAGTGTGTGCATATTGTTGTGTTGCTGTGAGCATTCGCGGACAATATTAATTTTTTGTTTTCATTTGAAGGAAACCGATACCGATTACTTCCAGACGCTTCGGCGTTTCAAAAGTGGTGATTTCGATGTTGGAGACAAGGAACGTGGAAAACCGCCAAAAAAATACGAAGATGTGGAATTGCAAGCATTGTTGGATGAAGATGATTCGCAAACACAAAAACAACTCGCCGAGCAATTGGGCGTTAGTTAACAAGCTGTTTCCAATCGGCTACGAGAGATGGGAAAGATTCAGAAGCCGGTAGATGGGTACCACATGAGTGGAACAACAGGCAAATGGAAAAAAAAGCGCAAAAACACGTGTGACATTTTGCTCGCTCGGTACAAAAAGAAGTCGTTTTTGCATCGTATAGTTACAGGAGAAGAAAAGTGGATTTATTTTGAGAATTCTAAGCGCAAAAAATCATGGGTAGACCCAGGCGCACCATCCACATCGACCGCAAGACCGAATCGCTTTGGCAGAAAGACAATGCTCTATGTTTGGTGGGACCGGAGGGGCGTGGTCTATTATGAGCTGTTAAAACCTGGGGAGACGGTTAATACTAAACGTTACCAACAACAATTGACCGATTTGAACCGTTCTCTGCTTGAAAAAAGGCCAGAATACCGAAAGAGGCAACACAAAGTCATTTTTCTTCATGACAATGCTGACATACGGCAAAACCAGTTCGCGACACGTTGGAAGCGCTCAGCTGGAAAGTTCTACCCCATGCGGCTTACTCACCAGACTTGGCTTCTTCCAATTACCATTTGTTTGCATCGATGGGTCACGCACTTGCTGCGCAGCGATTTGGTTCGTATGAAGACGTGAAAAAATGGCTCGATGAATGGAGGAAGAGGAAAATTTTTACTGGCATTGTTTTCACAAATTGCCCGAAAAATGGGAAAAATGTATAACAAGCGATGGAGCATACTTTGAATAAAGCTTTTTTTAACATTCTTCCGAATTTAACATGTTCTTTTAGAAAAAAATCTGCATTTCATCCTCAAAAAGTCTTAACAATATCCAACTGCTTTCTTTTATGGTATGTGAGCCACCGTCAAAAGAAACTGATATCGATATCTATATTCTATATTTAATTGATTTTACTTAACCTTCTTGTAACTTACTTACGTACAGATCAAGGATTTCAGAAGAGGATGCAACATAATAAAATATATCGCAACTACGGAACAAGACGAGTATCGTATTGTATTTAGATTTTTCACAAAACTCGCGTAGTTTACATGAACAATTAACCTGATTAAACCATTTGGTGGAAGTATAATAATATGACTTAGTGAAGTAATGTAGAGGATCGATAAATAATGATCCTCACCCAGAGAGATGTACTGAAAGTAAAACAAACTTTCTGCATTAGTCAGGGTTTCAAACATTACCACTCTGAACATTTTCCACAGTCATGTTGTAATGTCGAAAGTCTGTGCAAGGTAGTTGCTGAGAAAACTCACCCTGTTTCAAGAGCAGCTACGAGAGAACACGACAAAGTATTTTTTTTGGAGTTGTACTAGGAAGAAGGGGGAACTGTTTTGGACAAAAATTGTTACTATTATTACTTGGATTATCCATTATGAACCTGTATCGATACTAAGTTGGGAATGTGGAATCTTTGGCACAATGACACTACTCAGTATATATCACCACTACACCAAACACTTTATTTTTGCACTCGACGCCCGTTTCGTTAACCATGTTGGCTTCATCAGGAGCGATGATTGACTAAAGATAAACTACAAATCTACCCTATTTATACTTAGCCTAACCCTTGAATTACCCAAGCGGAACTAATGACATAGGCAAGGCCATCAGTTCCGGTCAAGTAACCAGTAGAGGGGACTATAAGGAATAGGCCCTCTGTCTTTATTTAAACTACTTTTACATTTTATGATTTCCATACTTTCATATGATTCATGATTTCCTAAGATATTCCTCAGATTGTCAGACGACTTATAGACTAAGGTGAGGCCTACCTTATTAAATACCTTGCTATATTTCGGATTATATGGTATGGAGACATATTTGGTGTAATTTTCTTCGCGTGTAAAAAAGGTGGAATTCTGAATATTAAACCTAAACTTATGTCTATTTATTAGCTTATTTACTAAGTGATCGTCATAACCATTAACTCTAGTTAGAAGAATTACTTAGAATGAATGATTTTGAAGACGAAATTATTCGTGAATACTTAACATTATCTAAACTTTGTATGAAACAAAATTATTTCCAATGTAACAATCAATTTTATGTTCAGAAAGAAGGAACAGCTATGGGTAATTACTTATCACCTTTCATAGCCAATTTATTCATGAGTAAGGTTGAAATCGAAGCCAGTCAAGAATTCGATTATTTCCCAAGGGTATGGTATAGGTATGTGGATGATATTTTCGCGATTTTTGATACAAATAAAGCAAATATTGATGATTTTGTTTCTAAATTAAATAGCCGGTATGATTCCATGAAATTCACTTACGAAGTTGAGAACAAAGGACAATTGCCTTTTCTAGATATTTTAATTATTAAAAATAATAATAGATTAGAATTTGATATCTATAGGAAGGACACAGTAACAGATAGATATATTCCTAATGATTCATTTCATTGCAAATAACATAAATTAGCCTCATTACATTTTTTAGTTCATCGTTTGGTCACTTTCCCTCTGAATAGAGTAATCTTTAATAAAGAAAGGAATCGTATTAGAAATACAACTAGAGTTAATGGTTATGACGATGACTTAGTAAATAAGCTAATAAATAGACATAAGTTTAGGTTTAATAATCAGAATTCCACTTTTTTTACACGCGAAGAAAATAACACCAAGTATGTCTCCATACCATATAATCCGAAATATAGCAAGGGACTCAATAAGGTATTTAATAAGGTAGGCCTCACCTTAGTCTATAAGTCATCAGACAATCTGAGGAATATCTTAGAAAATCCCAAAGATAAGATTCCTAATTGTGAGAAAAGAGGAATTTATGAAATTAGTTGTAACAATTTTGACAAAAAGTATGTTGGGCAAACTAAAAGGTCAATTAAAACACGATTTAAAGAACATTTAGCACACTTAAAATACAATAGAACAGAAAAGTCTAGCATTGCTGAACATGCCCTTGAAGCTGATCATACTGTAACATTAAATAATCTAAGATTAATAAAAAATGTATCTGATAGGAGATTGTTGAACGCATACGAAAATATGGAAATCATAAAATGTAAAAGTAGTTTAAATAAAGACAGAGGGCCTATTCCTTATAGTCCCCTCTACTGGTTACTTGACCGGAACTGATGGCCTTGCCTATGTCATTAGCTCCGCTTGAGTAATTCAAGGGTTAAGCTAAGTATAAATAGGGTAGATTTGTAGTTTAGCTTTAGTCAATCATCGCTCCTGATAAAGCTAACATGGTTAGCGAAACGAGCGTCGAGTGCAAAAATAAAGTGTTTGGAGTAGTGGTAATATATACTGAGTAGTATCGATACTGGCGTTTATGTAATGGTAAAAAAGGATATTACACCGCCTAAGGAATTCAAGGCGACTCAATCGGTTGGTACAGTCATATCTACGATTTTTGGGATGCAGAAGCCATTTTCCTTATTGGTTACAAAGAGCCCTAATACCGAAGAATATTACACGATAGAAAAAGAAAGGAACAAAACAAATTCATACCCAAAACATCAAAAGTTTTAAGGTAACACCTTAAGCTGTAATATCGGTACGTAAAATGATCGGTACGTTCTTCCTTGATGACAGATATCTCCAAATAATTGCTGATTTAGAGCGATACAAGATTTTAGCAGTTATAATCAGGGAATCTGGTTTCATAAAGGTGAGCAACATAATACACCTCAAACTCATATTTGCCACTTCTTTGAGAACATTTTCAGAACAAATTGATTTCCAAATAATGTGACGCCGTTGACCTCTGCGTAACCCCAATTTGACGCCAACGGACTTTTTCATTTGGGATATCTCCAAACTAAAGGTTACAGCTTCCTAGAACAACGAGAAAGAAGTAGCAGCGAACACGAAAATGACGTGCCGAGGAGTGATCAATAATTTCGCCGCTCTTTTAGAAAAGTGCAGGGATTGTAACGGTTTAGATTGTCTTTTTTTTCTAGAAAACATCAGCGTCAACTATTGCCTCGCATCTCCGAGGTAAGTTTAATTCGGACCTCCAAATGCTACGAATCTGTCGGCGCTTCAAAGTCTTCTTCTTCGAAGTTTATATTTTGTTTGAAGATCAATACTTTTTCAATAGGAACCGGATCAGGAGATTGTGTCAACCAAATCAGTGCATGATACCAGACTGCGCCTTCCAGTTGCTTCCGAGTTTTCTCCATTGCTTCGGGTTGTTGTCCTCTTGCTGCATTCAGGTTTTATGTTTCGTAATGTACCAACAAAGATTTCTTTACTATTCTTTTCTTGGTGTTCAGGTTAAGTATGAGCAGATTTAAAGCCCCGAAACTCATTGTCGACAAGCAACCCCAATGATGCACTCTGCTGGGCGTCTCATAGTTCGTTATACCGACCTTCTGGTGAAGGTTGACCAACCTCGAGGGGTGCTAGCACAACTTCAAACAGATGCTTCATCCAAAAAAATTACTTCATCCCTATCAGTGTCCTTACACTTCGTTATCTGTTCCTTATGCATTAGTGGTTTGCTTGTCTTATACCTTTGAGATCATGAGTACTGAGATATATTAGGACTCTCTCGCATCAAAAGTTTATACATGTTTACTTTAGTGTAGCTCTGCATACCAGGTGTACAAGTATGAAATGCGGATTTTTTTTCTAAAAAAACATGTTAAATTCCGAAGAATGATAAAAAGTGCTTCATTTAAAGTATGCTCCATCGCTTGTTATACATTTTTCCCATCTGTCGGACAACTGGTGAATATCACGCCAGTAAAAAAACTTCCCCTTTTGCTGCGAACCATTCATCGAGCCATTTTTTCACATCTTCGTACGAACCAAAGCGCTGCTCAGCAAGTGCGTGACCCATCGATGCAAACAAGTGATAATCGGAAGGAGCCAAGTCTGGTGAGTAAGCCGCATGGGGTAGAACTTCCCAGCTGAGTGCTTCCAACGTGTCGCGAACTGGTTTTGCCGTATGTGATGGAGCACTGTCATGAAGAAAAATGACTTTGTGTTCCCTCTTTCGGTATGCTGGCTTTTTTTCAAGCAGCAAATCGGTCAATTATTGTTGGTAACGTTTAGTATTAACCGTTTCCCCAGGTTTTAACAGCTCATAATATACCACGTCCCTCTGGTCCCACCAAACACAGAGCATCGTCTTTCTGCCAAAGCTATTCGGTCTTGCGGTCGATGTGAATGGTGCGCCTGGGTCTACCCATGATTTTTTGCGCTTGGGATTCTCAAAATAAATCCACTTTTCATCCCCTGTAACTATACGATGCAAAAACGATTTCCTTTTGTAGCGAGCGAGCAAAAACGTGTTTTTGCGCTTTTCCATTTGCCTGTCGTCCAACTCATGTGGTACCTATCTACCGGCTTCTGAGTCTTTCCCATCTCTCGTAGCCGATTGGAAACAGCTTGTTGACTAACGTCCAATTGCTCGGCGAGTTGTTTTTGTGTTTGCGAATCATCTTCGTCCAACAATGCTTGCAATTCCACATCTTCGTGTTTTTTTGGCGGTTTTCTACGTTCCTTGTCTGCAACATCGAAGTCACCACTTTTAAAACGCCGAAACCATTGTTCACACGTATCTTGCGATGGAGCATGTTCACCATAAGCGTCTTGAAGTAATCGGTATGATTCCATAGCAGTTTTCTTCAAATGAAAACAAAAAATTAATGCTGACCGCGAATGCTCTTTGTTCGGTATAAATTTAGACATATTGAACACAACAACACAACACTGTGCACACACTTTTCCAATTTATCCTTCATGCGCGTCTGACACTTGTTGATGACACAACAAAATGGCGCAGTATCATATCTTTATAGCACAAACTGCATTGGGGCACCATCTGTTGTCTGAAATCCGCATTTCATACTTGTACACCTGGTATAGTGAAATTAGAATTCCTTGAAAACATTAGAATCATCATTATTTCGGCCTTCTGGGACACCACCTATCGAGTCACTTCCCAGCCATTTAATAACTTTTTAAAACACTTTAAGCCACTTCATCCACTTGTTGATGAATGCTTCTGGCATTTTCATATATTTAGCAGCTTCTCTGTAACATATTTTCGGATCTTTCAAATGAGTACAGGTACGTGTTGAATATACGCAGGCTGAAAAGTTTTTGGTCTAGCTACTTAAAACACATTTTTTTTTGCAAAACTCGACTTTATTCATCGATATAGTTTCCTTCAAAAGCGATACAATCAGTCGAACGCTCTTCTAAGATTTCTACACCTTTCTTGTAGAAGAGTTTGTCTTTACCTTCAAAATAAGCTTCAGCCACGGCGATAACTTCTGCATTGGAGCCAAATTTCTTTCCCGCGAGCATTTTTTTGAGGTCTGCGAATAGGTAATAGTCGCTGAGGGTCAAATGTGGAGAATACGGTGGATGAGGAAGCAATTCGAGCTTCAATTCATGAAATTTTGCCATCGTAATTGAGTTGTGATACGGTGCATTATCTTTTATGAAAAAGCACTTTTTTCTTGTTCATTTGGGGCCATTCCTTTGCGATTTCTGCCTTCAAACGCACCAATAACTTTACATAATATTCGCTATTGATGATTTTTCCCTTCTCACCATAGTCGATGAAAATTATTCCATGCGCATCCCAAAATACAGCGTCAAAAACTTTCCCAGCTGACTGTTGCGTCACTCAGCTGACTGCCAATTTGATTCCGATGTGTAGTACTGGATCCATGTTATCCATGGTCACATATCGCGTGAAAAAATCCTCTTTGTTGCGCTTAAACAGGTCCAAAAGGTACGGATTTATAAATTTTATAAATATTGTAGGAAAAGCTTCTTTTAAAAAGAGCCATTTGATGAGGTGGTGGAGATATAATTCCACCAAATCTTAAATTCAACCTATGAACGTCTGTTCTATAAATAATTTTATTTGTTAGGTATGGGGGGCAGTTATTAACAAGAAAAACATGAAACATTACCAAAGAATGTAGTCTACGTCTATCCTGCATATTCAACCATCTAGCATCCTCTAATTTGTGAGACATGGACTGAAATTTTCTTATACCATAAATGAAACGTAAACAGCTCCTTTGCACTTTTTCAATTCTATTTAAGTTTACTTTATCTAAAGACGGTCCATACACAATATCATAATAATTAAAGTGACTTAAAACAAGGGAATCTGCCAATTTTACCTTGAGAGATTCTTCCAAAAGATGTAGATGTGGGTCATTTTCAGTGATATATAGGCTCTTTGTATTATATGCCCTACGTGTTCTTTGAAACGCAAGTATCTATTATAATACCTAAATTTTTTGAACTATTTTGCAATTCCAAACGTTGACCAGCAATGTTTATACTGATATCACGCTGCAAACGGTCCCTATGGTTACCAATAATCATGAAACAAGAAATAAAATTATTCATATAAATTGTAAAAAGTAGAGGTCCCAATATGGAGCCCCGCAGCATGCCCCACTTCACCAATTCCTTCGATGAGTGTCCCATGGACGTTTCAACGTACTGGAGTCTGTTGCTCAAATAATTTCCAATAAACCCAATAGCACCATTCGAAAAACCAACAAAATTTAGAACAGTCATGGAATATCATATCAAACGCTTTGGAATAGTCCAAAAGCACCAATATCTATGATTTCCCAACGTCCAAGACTCTAAATATGTCATCCGTCAGACCTAATGTTGTTTCTGAAACCCGACTGATTCATGGGCAAAACAGAGTTATTTTCTAAGAAAGATCTTATTTGCTTATTCATTATTTTTTCCAAAGACAAGGTAGGATACTTATACGACGTAGTTCATTAAAAGATTTAATATTTTCTAGGTATCTGGAAATATCCCCTCCAAAATGCAACAATTCATTATATTAGTAAGGAAACGTATAATCCTGGGACAATATAAGCACAACATTTCCAAACCTATAGAGTCCGAACCTGTAGCTAGTGATTTCATACTAAGTAATTGAGATTTTACTTCATCTGTAGTGACAGTAAAAAACTCAAATTTTTCTCCTATGTTTGTTTTCATGTTATTCAAATAATATTCTATTAAATTTGAATCCGTCTGTCTGCCATTTTTTGAGAATTGCAAAAAATGATCATTAATATCAGAAGGTCTATTCAAAGCATCCGGAAGATGCTTAGCTGTAGGTTTATTCACAATATCCAAGTTTTGTCAGTCTTTGCCACGATATTCTGCTGTTACCGTTATTCGCGCAGAATTCTAAATATTTTCTTTTTTCAGTTCTTATATCGATGTTAGTTTGATTGCTAAACTGTTTATAATAGTTCCAATGTGCTTGATTTGTTGTTCTATTGTATTTATGAAACGCTCTATCGCTCAATTTAATCATAGTTTGCACAGTGTCTGTCAGCCAAACCGGTTTTTGTTTCTTTATTACAACGGGTTTTAAAGGAGCCAGAACATCAAAAATATTTAATATTAGAGTATTCAAATATGAAAGTTTGTCATTAATGTCAACAATATACACAAGGTCCTCAAATGGGGACAGCATACCAGTAAATGATGAGTGATTTTCTAGAGTCCCCGTAGTACTTATAAAGCCATTGCTTTGCTTGAACGGTATTTTTCCCCATCAAAAAACAGTGTTTAATCAACACACGAAATTCAATTTTTTCTATTGTTTTGAAGATATCATCAGCAGCCACTGTAACTTATAAACTAATGGTCGAAATGTCATGAAATTTTGTAAAGCATTGTTTGAAGGTTGGTACTTCCTAAAAATCATAAAGGATTTTTTGAAAAGAGCGATATCTGTGTGTCAGACCAAAAACTATTCAGCCTACATGTTATTTGACGATAAATAATATTGCTGATAGCTTGTTTGTTATTGCAACCAAAATCAAGAAAAATTCTTACCGGCACCATTAAAATTTACAACAAATTTATCGATCCCTACCCTTTTCACCTCCTTCTCTTCAGGTGATATCGCTAAAAATTTTAGGTATCTTTTCTAGTTCAATTCTAATATATATATCAAATTTGAAATCGATAGCTCATTTCATAAGAGTTGGCGTACTAATTTATGGTACAGACCGGCAGATATACACATACAGATGAAAATTAAATGTTTTTCCAGATCTAAGCACCATGAAAATCGAAAAAATGCAAAAGTCTTTTTATACCCATACCTTTCCTTCGTTCCCTTATTTAGCAAGAGAAGTAAAAATTTCGAATAAAATAGAAAAATAAAATAAAGTAGAGTTTACTTATCAACTTTATATTGTAAAAATTTATACTTTCTAGGTCAAGTATAATGTTGCGTTATCTAGGCCGGAAAATCCATATTTTTATTACTTCTAACTTAATCCTAAAAAAACATCAATTTATTTGTTAGCAAACAGAAAAAAAATGGAACAATTTTAAATATTTATCTCGCAAATAAATATTTTATGATGTATAAGCAAATTTTTATACCATATATTTTGCAATGAAATTTATTCTTTAATAACATAATTTTTTATTATTATTTTCAACGTAATCATACATCATTCATGTGTTAAATACAGTGCGACCTCGATAATCCGGACTAATTAAAACCGCGGTGATCCGAATTAGTAAATAATTCGAATTACTGAAGCAGGACATTATTTATATTAAAAAACGAATCAACTAAAAAATAGTATATACATAGAATAATATTTAAAATAGAAGCATATCTTATCAAGTTTTATCTTATTTTGTAAAAAAAATTGTAATTTTTGTTTGCTTGACCCTTCTCTGGTTCATCATAAAAGCAATTTCTTTTAATCTTTGAAGTACAAGAACATCACTTAGAGGGATATCATTTTCTTCTGCCCATCTCATGCACACATTGAAATTTTTAACTGCCACATCATTCTTCACAGTGTTCTTAACAGTCTGGTTTGTATTAGTATTTAACTCTGAAGCTTCATTATCACTCTCGTGTGTATCATCTATGTCTTCCAGTGGTAACAAATCTTCATCATTTTCAAGCCAATTACATATTTCCACGTTCGTGAGATTCTGCTCAGTGAGAACATTCAGCATATCTGAAACATCTGTTAAATATTTACAAATTAACCAAAAAATACTAAAAGAAAAATTTCAGACTTTACCTTTCATTTCTTCATTCGTGGAAAGCAAATTGTGATCAGATCTTCAGCATCATATTCAGGGTCTGGGTTGGTATCTGCCACATAAGCTATAATTTTATGCCAGCACTTTTTCAAGACTTCAGGGGAGACTTTTTCCCATGAATTGCACTATCAGCTCTTCTATAGTTCCATGGCTCAAAGCGGTATCAACGATTAGCAGGGCTCTTTCAGCCAAGTTGAAACTTCTTAATTGACTTATGACTTGACGAATAAAAGAATGATGAAACCAGTCTCAGAAAATTGCTGTAGTCATCCATGCATTGCCAGATGATTTTGTACTCAACAGGTATGTTCACATTTTTAAAAGCCCTCGGTTTTTTTGCCTTTCCTAGCACTAACAACTTTAATTTTTGTGATCCATCAGCATTGCAACATGTTAGAAAGGTAACGCGTTCTTTGTTTATTTTTCGACCTGGTGCGGTCTTTTCCTGAGAACAAACCAGCGTTTTTTCAGGCAACATATTTGAGTAAGTCTAAGGTTTAATTCTTTTATCTTATCTGCGAATAAAGTTAGGAAAGGATCGACGGCACTTTCATCATTGGATAGTTTTTCGCCACAAACTTTTAAAGCACGCAGACCATGTCTTTTTCCAGAAATCCAGCCTCTACTAGCTCTAGAAGTATCATTCCCATAGGTTTCAGTGTACACCTTTTTGTTTTGCCTGATAAAATTTCGTAGGAAATTGGGACGTGCCTTGATCGTTGCGTCCAAAACCATGTATACAAACGAGTTTCCATTTCTGGATATTCAGCTTTTCGTAAAGTTTTTTTGACGTCAGGAACGGAATCACATTTTGAAATAAATCTAAAAGAAGTTACACGTCCATAGTGAGTGTCCAAAATTATCTTTAACTTAAATCATATATACATACCTTTTGATTTTCCCTTGCTTCTTTTTCATATCTGAAATTGTGGATGTTCCTACTCCGTATTCATTTGCCAACACTTTTCCGCTTTCACCAAGAACTAGTCTTTCTATTATATCGGACTTTTGTTTTATTAATTCTATTAATTTAGGTAAAAGTTTAGTTCGGGTCACACATGATGCCTGGTACAAATAGCTTTGTACCTGACACAAGCTAGATATAATTTGTTGATTAGGTACGTAATATTTGGTTTGTAAATAATTATTGCTTCGTTTCTTACTCCTTGATGTTTTATTTTTGAAGACGAAAAGGTTTTTTTAAGTGGATTATTGTTATAGTTTTTGTTATTCGTAGTTTTAAGATCCTTTCATTCTTTTTGTAGGCAGATTGTTAGTGTCAATACGTATTAAATAACAATGAAAACGTTTAATTATTTACTTTTTTTTATTGAAATTAATGTATTTTTATTCAATAAGTACCTAATAGTGTGAGATTTATTTATGCAACAAAAAAATATTATTTTATTAATCTTGCTGAATTTAGGTATACTACTGTTTCACTTACTGGTACAGGTACCTACTTCATTTATTTTCAGTTATCTGCTATTTAGTAAATGTGTTCTGAAATATCTACGAAAAACTGTGTATTTGTGGTTTGAGGCGTGTTATTTTATCTTGTTTTAATTAATTTAATTATTTATTTAACAAATAATTGTAATATAATTATTTAATATAATGTCTAGTTAGACAAAAGAAATCACTTTATTGTTGATTGAAATAACCGGTCAATTGCAAGTTGAACTTGCGCAATTAGTGTTCCCTACGTTAATTGCTTTTAAAATAAAACATTTTGTTACGTAGGTATAAAATGACCAGTGACTTCACAAAACACACTCCAAATGAGTTTCCAACAAAGTTTGTTTGCAATCTTTAATGAAAACTGATGACCTTGAAATTTTTGTTTTTTTTTTATGTACCAGATAAATTATTAAAGGTAATGCACTCGTGATAATTTTCGTTCAATCTGCACCCCGTGGAGAATATTTCAGAATTTTTTCAAAATTTTTTCATAAGTACTTTTCAAGATAAGGCGGGGGGACTGCGATTTTTCGCGATTTTTTAAAAATAATACAAAGAAAAGTGCGCGCTAGTTACATTATATATATTTTTTTTACTCGTGTTTTCACAAGCTTTCATTTGACACCACACTCGATGACCTAGCAAAATTTTTTTTTTTTCACTTCCGATTTCACCCCCCAAAATTAACCCCTTAAGTCAAAATTTAGCTTTCAAAATTACATGGCTCTGACGAGGCCATCAATTCTTGTCTTAGTACCAAATTTCAACTTTCTATGATAAATAGTTTCGGAGAAAATCGGGTGTGACAGATAGACAGACAGACAGACACCGAAGTGATCTTATAAGTGTTCCGTACGGAACACTAAAAATTAAGATTAGTAACGTATGGGACATTAAGTCCAAAGAATATAAGGACAGACATAAGAGAAAAGATATTTACTCTACCATAGAAGAGAAGTTAAAATTTTTCTGCTAATGAAATTGAAAGTAAGTGGCGTACTCTTAAAAGTCAGTTCAGCCGTGAACTGTCAAAGGTTTTGGCCAGCCATAAGTCAGGGTCGGGGATTGAAGACGTTGTTATCCCTCTTGGTACGCATACGGCAGTTTACAGTTCTTGAAGGGTACACATCGGCCCCATTTAAATAGAAGACCACAGGTGAAACTGAGGAAGAAGTAAGTACATAAAATTATTTACTTAATATATTATTACTATAAAAATTATAAATCAGTAAGTACTTAAAATATCAAAAAATGGTTTATTAAAAAAAATTGTTTATTATACTGCTAATTTATTGCCCCATCAACACTCATAAAATAATCGGCAAATTCTTTGCGTTTATCTATTCCTGCATTTGATCCGAATAGTTGTCCTTATAAGAGGAATCAACTCATTATTACTTTCTGACCTCCATGCTCCTGGTATGACATTTCCATTGTTGTCATCACAATCGAATGTTCCTGTCGGTGTATAAAAAGAAGATTTTCGGTTCCTCAGATAGTTGTGGATGTGCACGGCAGCTAACGTAACATTTGCTGCTTTTCCTGACGAGAACATCATACTGGCTCCAAGAACTCTAAAAACTGAACTTAATATTCCAAATACATTTACAATAATTCGACGAGCTCTACATAGCCTGTAGTTAAAAATACGTTGCCACGAATTGACGGGATAAAGCCCAGGAAATGGTTTAATAAAGTGTTCGTCGTTAGAAAAAGCATTGTCTGCTACAAATATATACAGCATAGGTTCTGTTCTTCCAGGTAATGGAGCTGGCTGTGAAAAGCCAAGGGCTCTTTTTAAAATTTTAGTATACAATGAGGTATACTTCAACACTCCTCCATCCCAAATACGACCTTGCACACCTGCATTAGCATATATGAATTTATAATCTGTATCTGCTACAGCAATTAGAACAATACTAAAAAGTTCTTTATAGTTAAAAAATGTGGATCCAGCATTCGCAGGAACATAAATTCTTACGTGTTTTCCATCTATAGCTCCTATACAATGAGGAAAATTCCATTCGTTCTCGTTTTTTGGCAACTAAAAAAAAAACATAATAATAATTTGTAGTTCAGCTATTGGCCATGGTGGGGACGTTGTGAGGCTACTTAGTGACTGTTTCTCTTATAATCAGTTATTTCAAGTGAACGAAATTAGTAATGTGAATGGTGTGAAATTAGATCTGGTGGTAACACGAGACAGTAGAACATCTGTTCGTGTGGCACTGGACAGTCTGCTGCCCTGCGACCGGCACCATCCTTCCCTTATGGTTGATGTGCTGCTTAATGACTATCCTGAGCGTTTGCACTATGATTTCAGTTTCTATGACTTTAAGCGTGCGGACTATAATATGTTAAATAATTATTATCACTCAGTGGACTGGGAATATATCTTGGATGGCATTGCAGATGTAAATGCTGCAAAGTCTGTCTTCGATGAAGTTTTGTATGCTGGTATTAGTCTGTATGTCCCTGTGGTTCGTTCCAAAAATCCGAAGTTCCCGAAGTGGTTTTCTGATGAACTTAAGGATCTTATCTTAAAAAAGAAGTGTCACAAAGAATAGAAAAAAACCGGTCGGGAAACTTATCAGAAGTTTTCGGAGTTAAGAACCGAACTGCTACTTGCAGTATGTTAAAAATATTGAGACAAATTTAAAGCATAACACCAAATAATTTTGGAATTTCATTAACAGTAAAAAGGGGGGCAAGTCCACCCCTACCTTAATAAATCTAGACGAGCTAACAGGGACGGATGGAGAGACTATTGTGGAAATTTTTAAGTCTCATTTTCAGGGTGTGTATAGGTCCGATACTGACGGTGGTGAGCCTGGGCTTGAGGATGGTGGGGATAGTGGTGGATCATTCTCCTCTGTTGAGATCTCCCTGGGGGAGGTGTTTGAATATGTGTCCAAACTTGACATAAATAAGGGACCGGGTCCTGATGGTATATCTCCCAGATTTTTGGTTGACTGTGTCTATGCTTTGGCCAAACCGCTCCATATGCTTTTTAAAATGTCCCTAGAGAGCGGTGTTTTTCCTGACCAACGGAAATATAGTTTCATTACTCCAGTATTTAAGTCCGGCGACAAATCAGACGCTAAAAATTATCGACCTATTTCCATTCTAAGTTCTATTCCAAAAGTATTCGAAAAAATTGTTTGCGACAAATTAAAACCATTCATATAACCTTTTTTGGTTTCGGAACAGCACGGTTTCGTTAGTGGCAGATCGACGGCTACAAACTTAATTTTGTTGGTTCAAAGTACTATTGATGCAATGGAGGTAGGTGGTCAGGTTGACGTGGTTTATACTGATTTCAGCAAGGCCTTCGACACAGTCAACCACGATATCCTGATAGGGAAGTTAAGAGATTATGGGTTTTGTGGATCACTACTGAATTGGTTGACCTGCTACCTTACATACAGGAAACAGTTTGTTAAAGTAAAGGGCTTTGTGTCGAGTGAGGTATCTGTTGCATCGGGTGTGCCGCAGGGTAGCCACCTGGGCCCGTTGCTGTTTAATATATTTATTAACGACCTACGAAAGATAATTCTATTTTCAAGGCCCTTGTTTTTGCAGATGACTTGAAATTGTCTATGGCAATTCATTCTGTTGACGATGCTATGAGACTGCAAGGGAGACTTGGATATGGTGAGTGAGTGATGCAGGAGAAACAAAATGAAACTAAATATTAAAAAATGTAAGATTATGTCGTTCTTTCGAGTGAAAGTTCCGCTTTTGTATGCCTACAGTATTAATAATTGTCTTCTCGAAAGAGTCTCCTCATTGTGTGACTTGGGTATTTATTTGGACACTAAGCTAGATTTTCATATTCATTATGACTTTATTACTAACAAATGTATTAAACTCCTTGGCTTCGTTTGTAGGAATACTAGGGATTTCCAGACCGTAGATAGCGTGAATATTCTGTACAAGGCCTTGGTGAGATCTTCTTTGGAGTATCTGTCATGTGTGTGGTCGCCATCGTATGCTGTGCATATTGAGGGCGTTGAAAGGGTACAGAGGAAGTATGCTAGATATGTCTCTTGCAAATTTAAGTGGAACATCACTGCCTATGGGGACCAGCTACGAAGACTTCAGCTGCAATCACTTTCAAGACGTAGGAAAGTTGCTGATATATGTTTCTCATTTCGACTTGTAAATGGTCATAAAGACTGCTCTGATCTCTTGAGTCTGATAAATTTTCATATTCCACCAAGATCAACAAGAGACCACGTACTCTTTGCCCCGAGGTACCACAGATGTAACTATGGCCTATTCTCGCCTAGAATCACTAATGGTGCCAGTGAAGCGGATCTTGATTTTTTTAATCTCTCTTTAAAACGTTTAAAAGAAAAACTGTTGACAGTCCACTGAGTTTTTGAAATGATAATTACTGGTGTTGTTTTTGTATTGTTATAACTTTACTATATTATTGAAATTTTTCTGTAAATACTTTGTACAAAATGGGTCTGCCCGTAAATAAATAAATAAAAATAAAAAAAATCACAACAGTTAAGTTACTTGTTTTAAGAATCGTCTGGATCCAGCAGCCATGTTCTGCAAAATGAGGGTACAGCCGAAGCTGATAACGATGATAAACACATGAGTCCTACAACTCCTACCAACCCAGAAACGGAAACTCTACAACCATTTAGTACGCAGAGAAAGAAGCTCAAAGGTACAAATCCTGATATCCAAGCAATAGTAAAGCAGGTGACTACAGTAGGTGAAAGACTAGGAAGCAGAAAGGACCTAATCAATTTCAAATTTTTGGCGCTTACGTTGCATCAGAAATTATGAAGTATGGTAGTCAAAAGTATGCTCGCATATTGGCCAAAGCAAAGCAAGCCATTAACTCCGCGTTGTATAACGCCGAAATTGAAAAGATTAATATGGATAACTCGACTCTCCTCAATATAGAAAACCCACCATACAACACTTCTAATCAGAGCTCCTCTTCTGCTTCATCATACTCTTATCCACGAACTAGCCCACCCAAGTCACCCATCTATTTTACTGTAGATAACCCGCCAGAAAACACTTCTAATGAGAGCTCTTCTTCTGCTTCATGTTTCCGAAAACAAACAGCCACTACACCCATCTATCTCAGTGTAGATAACCTCCAGGATTCGAGCTTGACAAGTTACTTCACCCGATTTTCTTAATTTATTATACTCGAAAGGTATACAATAAAAGGTACAATAAAATATTCAATATAAACATATCTATGTATACAATAAAATAATGATTTATCAAAAGTTAATGTTTCTGTTACTTCCCCTGGTAACACTTTTAATATAGCTTCACACACGTCATCAATAATGTGGCAAATCGAACTTTTTGAAATTCTATGCATGTATGTACATCAAATTTGCGAAAGAATCGCCAGTGGTCAAAACCCGTAAAGTTACTGCCAGTTTGTCTGCTGGTGGTACAGCTTCTCGTAATCTCTTATTTTGTTTTGTTATTAATGGGGAAACCTTAACTAGAAGATCCTCAAATTCTGTAGGGGTCATTCTACAGTAATTCTGACCGATCTTCCAGTATTAGCTCCCTAACTAACATAGTATAAGCAGCATGAGTTTTTCTATTTTTCAGAAACTGCCATTGCCACCATCTTCGTTTTCTTTTTTGATTTTCAATTAAAAGTAATGTACATACATGTAGATAGGTAAAGAAAACATTCTTCATCAGACATTTTTAATAAACTACTCAGAAAAAATTAACTAAAAATTACAATTTATATTTTCAAAACTTAAATAAAACAAAACTTTATTCTAAAATAGTTTGACTTGTTGAGCTAGTGTAAACACAGCCACGTTTATCAACATGTTCCATGATTAGTATGCTCACACTTGTTGGTGCAAGCTCACCCTTGTATCTCACACAAGTCCTCAAACATGTATCCCAGTGTAAATGCATCTTATGACTTAACTTTTCACCGTCAATGTTAAGCCGCATTTTTTTTCCAGTTTATTGATTGTAGCATACTTTCTAAAAGTGTTATGAAAAGCTCGGGAGAGAGCGTATCAACCTGGCACATTCCTCTTTCGATTTAAAATTTGCTGGTGATATGGTTAGTTTGTGTTTTGGTAATTAAACCCGGTACCTGATATCTCAAATTATGACATATTTTTAACGCTAATCCCTAAACCTTGATAAAACTCCCCTTATAATGTTATGTTTTATTGTTTAAAATGCGGCAAAATTACTTAATTGTAGTTTAGCGAATTAATTTACATTGTGAATAGCACGTTACGTAATTTTTACTAAGAAATCGCTCCTATTTGTAAAGCTTGTCTGACATGTTCATCAAAAAGGAAAATTTTTCCGTGATGTCGAACCACGTGAATTTTTTTTAGTTCTAGCTTAAATGCATGACTAGACAGCTGGACTAGTTTTACAATTAGAGAGTCATTATGTTGTTATTTGGGTGTTAAAAAAATTACACTTTTGTGATATTTATCAGTAAAATAAAATGGAAAGTAACTTAATGTGAAAGAAACTGGTTTAAAAACTAATTTGAAAAGATTGGTAACGTGATTTACCCAGTACTTTCCATGCAAACATGTAGTTCTAAACTAAGTTGCGAAATTTCTCGAGTGAAGGGGAATTAAGTTTCCACAATGCAATTAAAGCCGGACAACATATCGACACCTACCCTCTTCCCTTAAAACGGCATCGCTCAAAAACTATAGGTTTCATTTATATTTCAAGTATTATAATATAATTTTGTTTGAGTATTATGGTGCCAACAGATCGATAGACCGACTGGCCGACAACAACATAGACACTCCGACGGAAATGGGAAAATAGGTTTTTCGGGATCTAAGAACCCTAAAGAAAAGCAAAAATCATGGAGGGTATTGTTCACGAATGCAATACTTCCCTATAGCAAGGGAAGTAAAAACAATAATTTACTTACTGTGTCAAACGTAAGTAAAGTAAGTTTGGACCAAGTTTCTATCTCTAAAATTTGTTTTATATTCAACATTTTTTGGATAACTTTGTAACCAGATCTCAATCCCTTCTACATACTATTTCTGTTAAAAGTGGAAATAATGAAAAAACACACTGAAATAGAAGTATACACAAATACCCTAGAATAGTCTTCATATATTTTTACGGCTGTTAGTATCATTTGAAAGCCCATTCTATTCTATCCAATAATAAATATAAATGGATATACATTGTGCAGTATATTTTGTAGAAAAAAGAAGTTTTGAGGAGGTAGTGTTATATTTTGCAAAAATGATTTAGTTTCTTATGTGCTAAATATGACAAAAATTATTGACTTCTCAATTGAAGGTGTAATTGAACTATGTGGAGTAAAAATAACTGGACCGGAAATTGGTTCAATTGTTGTGTCGGTGTACAGACCTCCAAAAGGAGATTATAAGATCTTTCTAACAAAGCTCGAAGAGGTACTTAATATAGCTTGTTTCTACAATAAAACAGAATTTATAATATGTGGAGAGCTAAATATTGCACAACTTATCTAATACAGCCTGAAAGATAGATCTAATAGATCTGTTCTCATCATATAATATTAGAAATTTAATCAATTCGCCACGAGAATTTCTATAACGTCAAAAACTGGTATTGATTACATAAGTACAGATAGTGCTAACAAGTTGACAGGCACGGTATCGTTTAATTTTTTATCAGATCATTCCATACTGTAACATTGGGCATTACAGATCCAGAAACTAATAGTATAATTTGTCAAAGGTCGTATAATAGAAGAACTCATGAGACGTTTGGGAAGTATCTTGAGCAGGAAACATGGTGTGAGGTTTTTGAGTCTGCTGGAGTAAATGAAACATTTTCCTATTTTATAGAATCTTTAAAGTATTATATTTCTTTAGCATTTCCAGTAAAAATAAATTGTTCATGTAAAAATTAGTCACAAAAAAACCTTGGATTACAAGAGGAATTGGTACATTATCACAAAAACTGAGAAGTTGGTACAAAATGTTAATAGACAGTAATCATAAAGCAGTTATCTTAAGCTATTATAAAAGCTACAAGAAAATATATCGAAAAGTTATTTCTCGAAAAGCAAAAAGACTATATAACATTAAAACATATTTTGAATCAGATAATAAATCTAAGATAACGTGGAAAATTATCAATGACAATATACGAAACAAAAAAGAAAAAAACAGGTGAATTACCAAAATTGTTAGTAATGATGTAGTTGTTGAATACCCTTCTGAAATAGTAAATTGCTTTAATGCATATGAAATTGAACAAGACATTACCCAATATTAAACCCAGCTGTTCACCGCCCTACTGTCAGGAGCTTCATGCCATGTTCCTGACACCAGTAAATCAGCAGGATGTGGTGGACGTTATAAATAACCTAAAAATTTAAAATTCCGTTGGAGTTGATGAAGTTCATACTAAAATGCTAAAAACTTGTATTAATCTTATAGCAGGTCCATTATCATTTTTGATAAATATGATACTGTCCGAGGGTGTATTTCCTGAGGCGTTGAAAATTGCAAAAATTATTCCGGTATATAAAAAGGATAAAAAAGATTGTACTGAAAATTAGCGGTCTATCCCACTACTCTCTATATTATTAAAAATTGTTGAAAGAGTAATGGTTAATAAAATATTAGCATTTGTAATAAAGTACGGGATCTTGCATGGGGCACAAAATAAATTTCTCAAGGGCAAATCCACAACATCGACAATTTACGAATTTATTAATACAGTTTACACAAATCTAGATCTGAAAATGAAAATATTAGGCTTATTTATGAACTTAAGTAAGGCGTTTGACCTTGTAAATCACGATCTTCTGCTGGATAAGTTCAATGCGTATGGATTGAGGGGAAAAATTAATGAACTACTTAGGAGTTACTTAACTGAGAGAACTCAACTCGTGCATGTAAATACAGCAAAATCGGACATATTACCGATAAATATAGGTGCAACCCAGGGATCTGTCATAGGACCTGTTGTTTTTGCTTTTTGTGAACGATTTTCCTAATATAGAAGAGCAACATACTCTCATCAAGTTTGCCGATGATAATAGTTACATTTGCTCTCACAAAAGTAAAGAAGAAGTGTGTACAAGTTATTTTAAACAAATTTTTGAGATGGTCTAATGCAAATAAATTGCGTATAAATACACAAAAGGCTGTATTCATTGATTTTACTTCTCGATCTAAAGCAATATCTGTATCTATGTATTAAAAATTCAAGGGAAAAGTATCCAACAAGTACATGAAGTAAAATTTTTAGGAATACCTTTGGAAAATAGCTTAAGTTGGGAAAGCCATGTCGATGCTCTTTGCAGGACTTTATCATCGTCATTGCATTATATAAATTGAAAGATTTGACCAATAGAAATGTTTTGTTATCTTATTACTGTGCATATTTGTATTAAAGAATTTAGTATGGCATAATTATTTTGGGTTGTTCTTCTTATAGCCTCAGGGTTTTTCGGCTACAAAAGAGAGCTATGAGAGCGATAGTTAACGCTCAGAGAAGTGCATCCTGTAGATTTTTAGGAATTTAAAGATCCACACAGTACCTTGTATTTTCATGGTTGAAATTTTGTTATTTGTGAAGCACAAACCACAGAATTTCGTTACTCACAATTATTACCACGATTATAATACAAGGTATGGTGATAACTATGCTATACTAGTCCACAACGGAAAACAATCCCCGTTATATTGGCATTCACCTATTCAATAAATTGCCCCCAGTTTTCGAAATATTGATAATATAAAATTGTATAAAAGAATATTAATTGATTTTTTTTTTTGGAAACATATTATTATAGTATGATTTTTTAACAGATAGAGGCTACTAATGTTAAGTTGCTAACTTTTGTTTGCTTTATTATATTTATATAAATTCATTTATAACACTTCTTCTCATTCATTTAAAATAGTGCTTGACTTGCCCTATGCTATTGCGTATGGTCTCCTGGAGTTTATTTATTTACTCTCTTTCTAATGATACCAAATTCCATAATGTACCTCATGATTTTACTGATTAAAATGATTAAAAAGGGAAACAAGGAGAACAAAGATTGAAAATAGGAGTAAGAGAAAGGAAAAATTAAACAAACAAATTTTAAGTTTAACAATTAAATTTATTGATAAAAATCAAAATCAATATTGTGTATTTCTTCCCCTAGCCCTTATTACTTCTTCCAGCCGGTTTTTGATGGAGCGGGTGAGGTTTTTCACCACTCTCCGTGGGATTTTTCCTCACTCTTTCGCCATTGCAATCTTTAAGTCCCGCAGCGATGCAGGGGCTAGATTTCTGTCACGAACCCTTCTTTTGAGCTCATCTCATATGTGCTCGATTGCATTAAGATCAGAATTCCGCGTAGGCCAGTCTAATGTGGGTATTCTAACTTCCGCCAGGTATTGCCGCACCGGTGCAGCAGCACGTGGCCTCGCATTGTCGTCCATTAGATCGAAGCTATCGCCAACAAACCCAGCGTAAGGAACGACGTGTTCCTGCAGGATCTCCTCGATGTACAGGCGAGCAGTTAATCTACCGCTACTAGTCTCATCAGTCATGAAAACCAAATCGGTTTTCGCATCTAATGAGATGCCTCCCCACACCCTGTGTCGAAGGTAAGTAAAGTAAGTTTGGACCAAGTTTCTATCTCTAAAACTTGTTTTATAGTCAACATTTTTTAGATAACTTTGTAACCAGATCTTAATCCCTTCTACATACTATTTCTGTTAAAAGTGAAACACACTGAAATAGAAGTATACTTTTGAGTGAACTATTTGGCATCATTTAACACGGAACCTAGAATTAAGTCTCCATATATTTTTACGGTTTTAAGTATCATTTGAAAGCCCATTCTATTCTATCCAATAATAAATATAAATGAATAGACATTGTGCAGTATCTTTTGTAGAAAAAAGAAGTCTTGAGAAGGTAGTGTAATATTTTGCAAAAATGATTTAGTTTCTTACGTGCTAAATATGACAAAAATTGTTGACTTGTCAATTGAAGGTGTAATTAAACTATGTGGAGTAAAAAATAACTGGACAGGAAATTAGTTTAATTGTTGTGTCGGTGTATAGACCTCCAAAAGGAGATTATAAGATCTTTCTAACAAAGCCCGAAGAGGTACTTAATATAGCTTGCTCCTACAATAAAACAGTATTTATAATATGTGGAGAGCTAAACATTGATAACTTATCTAATACAGCCTGAAAGATAGATCTAATAGATCTGTTCTCATCATATAATATTAGAAATTTAATCAATTCGCCCACGAGTATTTCTATAACGTCAAAAACTGGTATTGATTACATAAGCACAGACAGTGCTGATAACAACTTGACTGGCACGGTATCGTTTAATTTTTTATGAGACCATTCCGTACCGTAACATTGGGCATTACAGATCCAGAAACTAATAGTATAATTTGTCAAAGGTCGTATAATGGAAGAACTC
Organism: Pachyrhynchus sulphureomaculatus; assembly: GCA_019049505.1. Taxonomy (NCBI): domain Eukaryota; kingdom Metazoa; phylum Arthropoda; class Insecta; order Coleoptera; family Curculionidae; genus Pachyrhynchus; species Pachyrhynchus sulphureomaculatus. Next base: position 246,816,783 of record CM032446.1, read on the forward strand.
ATGAGACGTTTGGGTAGTATCTTGAGCAGGAAACATGGTGTGAGGTTTTTGAGTCTGCTGGAGTAAATGAAGAATTTTCCTATTTTATAGAATCTTTAAAGTATTATATTTCTTTAGCATTTCCAGTAAAAATAAATTGTTCATGTAAACAGTAATCATAAAGCAGTTATCTTAAGCTGATGCCTCCGTGCCATAATGCACACCAAACTGTGATTTTTTTGCGGATGCAAAGGAGTCTCATGAATCACTTGTGGATTGGATTTTGGATTCGCTCCAATATCGGAAATTTTGCTTACTAACGAAGCCATTGAGCCAAAAATGGGCCTCATTGGAGAAGATGATTTTCTCATGTAATTGGCTGTCGGCTTCCATCATCTCTAGAGCCCAATCGGCGAATTTCCGGAGCAAACGATGGCCTGTAGGCTTTAGTTCTTGGGCCAATATCATCTTATATGCATGCAAACCCAAGTCAAATCGCAAAATTCACGAAGGTGTAGTCTGAGATAGGCCCAACTCTTAAGAACGGCGCGGAATCGACACACTTTTGTTCTCACGAACACTGACTCGAACGGCGGCGATATTCTCTTCACTGCGAGCGTTTCTTACACGTTGAGGCATCTTTTTATTGTGGAGAGTAAATTCACTTTCAAACTTTTTAATTATAAAAGCTACAAGAAAATATATCGAAAAGTTATTTCTGAAGCAAAAAGACTATACAACATTAAAACATATTTTGAATCAGATAATAAATCTAAGATAACGTGGAAAATTATCAATGACAATATACGAAACAAAAAAGAAAAAAACAGTAGAATTACCAAAATTGTTAGTAATGATGTAGTTGTTGAATATCCTTCTGAAATATATGAAATTGAACAAGACATTACCCAATATTAAACCCAGCTGTTCACTGCCCTACTATCAGGAGCTTCATACCATGTTCCTGACACCAATAAATCAGCACGATGTGGTGGATGTTATAAATAACCTAAAAAATTCTGATTCCGCTGGAGTTGATGAAGTTCATACCAAAATGCTTAAAACTTGGGTTCATCTTATAGCAGGTCCATTATCATTTTTGATAAATATGATACTATCCGAGGGTGTGTTTCCTGAGGCGTTGAAAATTGCAAAAATTATTTCGGTATATAAAAAGGGTAAAAAAGATTGTATTGAAAATGACCGGCCTATCGCGCTGCTCTCTATATTATCAAAAATTGTGGAAAGAGTAATGGTTAATAAAATATTAGTATTTGTAATAAAGTACGGCATCTTGCATGGGGCACAAAATAGATTTCTCAAGGGTAAATCCACAATATCGACAATTTACGAATTTATTAATAAAGTTTACACAAATCTAGATCTGAAATGAAAACATCAGGCTTATTTATGAACTTAAGTAAGGCGTTTGACCTTGTAAATCACGATCTTCTGCTGGATAAGTTCAATGCGTATGGATTGAGGGGAAAAATTAATGAACTACTTAGGAGGTACTTAACTGAGAGAACTCAACTCGTGCATGTAGATACAGCAAAGTCGGACATATTACCGATAAATATAGGTGCAACCCAGGGATCTGTCATAGGACCTGTTGTTTTTGCGAACCATTTTCCTAATATTCCTCCAGGCGAGCAGTTAATCTACCTCTACGAGTCATGAAAACCAAATCGGTTTTCACATCTAATAAGATGCCTCCCCACACCCTGACAGAACCTCCTCCTTAAGCGACAGTTTCAGTAATGCAGCACTAAGCATAACGCTCCCCAGGCCTCCTATAGACTCGTGTTCTTCCATCATTGCCATGTAGGCACATTCGGGACTTGTCGGAAAATAAAACGGAGCGCCATTGGTCTAAGATCCAGTCGCCATGTTCTCGGGCAAATCTGAGTTACGCTTGTCGATGGGCTGCTGTCAATTTGAGCCCATTAGCTGGTCTCTTCGGAGTTAGGTTAGCTTCTTTAAGTCTTGTTCTGATTGTCCAATGACTAAGAGCCCGACCACGAATTTGTTGGAGCTCTTGCTGGACCTCAACGCCGATCAAGTGACGATTTCTTAGAGTTGTGTTGACAATACAGCGGTCGTCTCGCTCCGAGGTTCTTCTTCCTGATCCTGATCTCCGTGTAAAGCCGTCAGTCTCTTGGTAACGCCTGTAGACTTTGGAGACAGCTGACTTGCTCAGGTGCAGTTGCGCAGCGACTACACGTTGGCTATACCCTTCTTGCAATAGGGCAATGACTTGTGCCATTTCTTCCGGGGTGGTATCCATTTTCCGATGACGTAATTAGTTCAGGTTAGTATAGCAGAGATGTTGACGGTTCAAGTCCGGATAAAGGAATGATAGGAAAATGCAGGTGTATGTGTATTTATAGGGATGAATAGCACGCAACGAGTATGTTGCTGAGCGAGTAAAAACGGTTCTATTGAGTAAAACCGTTTTAATCAGCAAAACTTTTTGGAAATCCAAATGTTTTTGGTATTATTGGAAAGAGTAGAAAATCATAATTCTTCTGATATCAAAAATAATTCCACTGTTTGAAAATTAAATTCAAGGATCGGAATTAAATCAAGCAAAATCACTTGAGTCGATTTTTTTACTCACCAGTGTATATTATGATCTATAGGCAACCACTTTCTAACTCCCTGCCCTAGTCCTTTCACCTCACGTATTTTTTACTATACCAAACATAGGTAGCTAAAATTTTATAAAATATTCCATCCAAAAACCAGGAAAAATTCACGTAATAATATTGAAACTACACAATATCCCACCCCTTTTAGCCTCTTCCCATATTAACATTAAAAATAAGGAAAAAAAAATATTTCGACCCTTTAGCTCAAAGAACTCTGAAGAAGACGCATAACATAATATGTATGAAAACACCCTTTTAACACCCTTCCTCAGCAGTTAAAAGTTGCGTAATTATTTACAGCAAATAAATAATTATGCTTATAATTTGTTAATAATTGCAACCAACATCCTTTTTCGAAGAAATGCTCTTCCTTGGTTTGACCGAAAATGAAAAGACGCTGTTGCTTCTAAAAATCTTGCCTACCGATCATGGCGTGAAAATCATAACACCATAAATCATAACACCTTTGTTCATGCCCGGAAGAGATGCAAAAAAATTATCGACGAAATCAAGGAGGCACACAATCAACGAATTAGAAACAAGCTTCTCGCTTGTCCCAACAATTCCAGGTCCTTTCGGTCAGTGGCTAAGGCAGTGAGAATTTCACCAAATCCACCTTACCACCACTCATACGGCCAGATAATTCTATTGCAACGACATCTGTTGAGAAAGCGAATCTGTTGACTGAATTCTTTGCTTCACATTCTTCTGTCTTTTCAAGGAAAAACACCACCTAGTATTTCCACAGTGCAGTCAAGGATGCCCGATATTGTCTTCAGACAGCGTGTCATAAAACGTATTTTAATGAAGCTAGAGCGGCGCTGACGGAATACCTGCCAGTTTTCAAAAACTGTGCGAGCTTCTTCCGTATTATTATGTGTTTAATCCAATTGAACATATTTGGCATCAAGTTAAATCAAAAATAAAGGCACAAAATGTTTCTCCTACTTTAAGCGTGTCAGTGGTTGAATTAGTAAAAAAAGTTATAAATAAGTAATAAAGTTGAAGATTCATATATTTATGTAAATAATGTAAAATTACTGATAACACAGCCCTACAAAAAAAAAAGTGGGGTATACTTTTGATGCGATATATCAGATCCGTAGTATTTTTGCCCGCTGATCAGGAATCTGACGTCAGAATATCGCCATCACATCTCAATTTTTTTCTAACCTCAAAAAATAGGTGAAAAATTAGTAAAAATTAAGAAAAATATACTCCTAAAAAATTGATTCAAGCTTTTTCATGAATCCAAAGATGTATTAATATGTATTCGGACACGCTAAACTAATATTCATCGGTTGGATTAAGCCATACAGTTCTGTTTTCTTTCTAACCTCAATAAATCAGACAGATATAGTGCTTCTCGAATGCAAAAACGAATTCAAATTAAAATTCAACCGATTCTTACCAAATTTGGTACGCGGGGGTTTTTTGGGGTTGCTGATCATGAATCTGAGGTCGGATTTGCAAAATTCGAAATGGCGGATCCAAGATGGCGGACAAAATTTTTGAAAACCACCCGATTCCTACCAAATTTGGTATACAGTTGGGGAATCCTCAAACCTGATACTCTTAAACCCTAAACCCTGAAACCTTAGACTTCCACACCCTGTAACGTCAAAAAATAGACCTCAATAACCCTGTAACTTTAAAAATGAGACCCAATAAACTCAAAACCAGGACTTTTAAACCATATACTCTCAAATAGTAGACCCTTAAGCCCTAGAATTGCGAAGGTTAGACCCGCGCCTACCTTTCCTTTTTTTGGCTGTATCTTGTTTTTTTTTTTCCGCGAATGACCTATTCAAAGGCTTTCTGCCCAAACGCTTTTGAGGACTTGTTTCTCTTTTTAGCGACCAGCAATAATCCGCTAGCATATGTCATCCCATCGTCCTTGATACCGATTTTCAGATCTTGGTGAAAACGTTCCCCTTGCTCCTCACTGTAGTCACCAAGATTATCTGGGAAATCATCGATGTGGGAGTCCAGGAAATGTAATTTTAGATTCATTAAGCAACCTAATGTTTGAAAATTTTTTACCATTTTCTCGACTATTTCTTTGTACTTAGGACTTTTATTATTTCCCAAAAAGTTTGTTGCGACTTCTTTAAAACTAAGCCAAGCAGCTTTTTCAACTTTATTCATTTTAGTAACAAATAATGAATCTTGAAACAATTTTCTTATTTGTGGCCGGTCAAATACGCCTGCCTTAATTTTAGCTTCAGAAAATTTCGGAAATTTTTTTATGCAAATATTTGAAACATGGGCCGTTTGTATCTAATGCTCTAGTGAATTGCTTCATAAGTCCAAGCTTAATGTGAAGCGGGGGAATAAGAACTTTTCCTGGATCTACCACATTATTTCAACCGGGAGTGAACGATTCTCTTGGCCAAATTTTTTTCTTATAATGACGTTCCCTGTCTCTGCTATTCCACAGACATTTATAACAGGAATAAAGTGTAAACCCTGACTGTTGGCCAAGCAATATTGTTACAATTTTCAGATCTCCACAAATTTTCCAGTTATGATCAGCATATTTTATTTTTATCAAAAGCTGCTTCATTTTTTCATATTGCTGTTCCATAACTGTGGAATGAGCAATCGGAATAGGAGCGTAAACGTTGGTATTATGCAGCAAAACTGCCTTAATGCTCCGTTTAGAAGAATCAATGAACAGTCTCCATTTTTCAGGATCGTATGAGTTATTTTGAAACTTCGGTACAATATGAAAGTGATAATTCCTCGTCCATTGTGAAATATTTTCGAAATTCTTCATCTCTGTTTCTATAATAAGAAATCGTAGCTTCTGGCTTAAGTAAATGTCTTTTCTTTAAAAAGGAAGCAAGATGCTCTAAACCATCTTTGGATAAGCCTGAATCTCTGACTAGATCACTAAGTTCTGACTGTGATACGAGTATTGGTTCTGGTTTACGGTTGTATGGTAGAAATTCTTTATCTGTGTCACTAGTATATGTTAGGTTGTCACTAGAACATTCATTAGTAACAGTGTTTGAATCTTTTTCGACAGTCTCAACGTTTTCGGCATGAACTGATAAGGTGAAATCATTTGTTTCCATAACATCAGCATCAAGTGGTTCAGGAGGCGGAATTAGTTTAGTTGGTCTTGTTACTGTCGAAACATCGTTATAAGTAATCGTGCTTTTATTTTTTCGGTTATGCCTAGATACAACATTCATACAAAAGTAGCAATCATTTTCACTGTATGGTCTATTCCATATTGCTGGTCTGGAATATTTAATCGCCTTCTTATTGATGTACAACATTATTTTGCAAGAACTGCAAATGATGTGGGAAACCCAATCTGTATCCTGGTGCTGTGTTTCAATATTAAAACAATTCTTATATAAGGTTTTAATCTTATCCGTTATCGGTGACCCCATTTTACTCAATACCTGTTGACAGCATATATAACAAAATGAATCACTGTTTTTATCGCACTTATGAAAAGTCCTTGTACCGTGAGACCGTTTTCTTGTGGCATTATACTCTACATGAGCCAAGTCACCCACACATGAAGAGCTACGGTCGCTGGATGAGGACGGCTGCGGGCCCGCTTTCCCACCCTGACCAACCGCCGATACTGGGTTTCCGAGTCCCTGCATCGTAATTCTCTTTCTTCTACCTGCCATGACGGCATCTAAGCCGTTATCCAGGGACTCTGCCGGCTAGTGGAGTAACACCGTTGCCCACCGTCACCACGTGGAGGTGCCCTGGAAGCAGGTAGAAGAATAAAAATCGACCGACTCAAAATGGCGCGAAAACATCTGCCATCTTGAATTTTGCAAATCCAACCTCAGATTCGTGATCAGCGACCCAAAAAATCCCCGTGTACCAAATTTGGTAAGGATCGGTTGAATTTTAATTTGAATTCGTTTTTGCATTCGAGAAGCACTATATCTGTCTGATTTATTGAGGTTAGAAAGAAAACAGAACTGTATGGCTCAATCCAACCGATGAATATTAGCTTAGCGTGTCCGAATACATATTAATACATCTTTGGATTCATGAAAAAGCTTGAATCAATTTTTAGGAGTATATTTTTCTTAATTTTTACTAATTTTCACCTATTTTTTGAGGTTAGAAAAAAATTGAGATGTGATGGCGATATTCTGACGTCAGATTCCTGATCAGCGGGCAAAAATACTACGTATCTGATATATCGCATCAAAAGTATACCCCACTTTTTTTTTGTGGGGCTGTGTAATTACTTTAGCTGACGACAGTGATAATGAAACCAAATTAGGCTTAATTTAAAATATATTTTTATTTATACCATATGTCCCCTCTTGTAAACCCCATTCATTCAAACTGTATATTTGTACTTCTTATCCATTTGTTTTTACAGGCATCTATAAATAAACATATCCAAAAACACTTATAATTTTATTTATTTAAATTAATGAATAAAATTCTTAAGTCCATCTCTGCAACCTATCATAAACAAAAGGTCAGAATTTTTATATTGCCCACTTAAAACGACAAAAATCAGGATCTTATATTTTAGGACAGGCTATAATCGAAAATATGCGCGTTATTGCAAGCCTTAACTCAGTCAATCACGAGATGCTCGAGTCTCTCGATATTTTGGTTAATTTTGTGATTGCAAAGCGAGCAATTGAGAGTCTCCCACGTATTTCTGAGTCACACTGGCCGGTATTGATAATTAGGGACCCAAAATATTGATAAGAATCTACGATTTCATACCCTTGAAGGTGTTGACGTTGATTACCATTCGTTCTAGTAATGATTATTATTTTAGTGTTGTTGTTTACTTCCAATCCATATCTTTTATTGATCCTGTCAGTCTCCTTTGTAAATTTCGAAAAAAAAAAAGTTTCATAAATAGGGCATTTTCTTTAAGGTTTACATAGTTACATTTTATTACCTATCGGTCATACCATTGCACAGGAAAACTAATTGAATACGTATTTCATAATAAAAACTGTATTATCAAAAATTATCTCCGTAACTACTCACTTGTCATGAATATAGGGGAAAATACATTTTGTTTATCATTGGAGTTATTATTAAAGGTAATTATTAATAATTTATATGGTTAAGTATAGCAGGCATACCGGTATTTCATATCATTAATAACAGTGTTGATACTAATTAAACCTGTAATTAATATACTTAAGGTTATCTTAAGGTAAATAAATAGTTTATAGGTAAATTACCCTTTTTTAAAACTCTCACCTTTTGGAGTTCATCGATGTATTTTCTTCAGATCTATGTGACATTTTATCAAACTATAAATGGAATACTTATAATTATAATTGAAAATTGGACATTTTGTAATAACACATGTTGAACAGAAAGTTATCCAAAGGAAAACAAAGTTTAAAAACTAAAATTGAACAAACAATAAACCGACTATAAAAAAAAGTGAATAAAACTTGAAAAGATTATATTCTTTTGCTCTTGAAAAATTAACCCGCTTATAAAAGAAAATATTAATAGCACAAGAAACCTTTATCATCCAAAAAATGTAAGCAATCTATAATTAGTACTTAATACACAAAATATGTTACGTAAATACAAAAAAATTAGGCAAAATTTTGATATCTGCGCAAGTAGTGCACCATCTTCTTTTTTAATTTGTATTTGTAATTTTATATTAACTTATTCAATATTTAAGTATATATGTATATATATATATATATATATATATATATATATATATATATATATATATATATATATATATATATATATATATATATATAGGGTGACCGCAAAAAATCGATGTCGGAATTTTGTTCGTCTGAACCCTACAAAACGATTCCCCTTTCCAGATATTGAGATAGCCGAAATTTGAGCTCGATTAAACGACGTTAACCCGTGCCGCTCGTCGCTCAAAGTTTGAAAAAATCCAAATTTTTGGCCAAAAAGCTGACATATGGAGCCATAACTCCAGAACGGTAAATAATAGAAACACGCTTAATATCTCAAAAGAAAGCTAATGTTGTTCTTCAAAATTTATATTCTATACATAATTGTTGTTATTTTAAGTCAAACCGAGTTACAACAGCCTTTGGCCCCAAAAACGTGACCTGGTACCAGTAGGAGCCAGTTTGGGAGTATTCTAAGAATTTTACGGGTTTTTACATAATGTATCTCGGAATTAACATTTTTTTGTTAAAAAGTATTTTGGAACTCAATTTTCAAACATAAAGAGCCTTTTGTTCAAATTTAATCTTTTATTATATAGGGATTACCTGACTAGTTTACCAAAGAAAGACCCGTTTGACAGGTAAAAAGGAGGGTAAATCTAATTTCTATTTTAGGGATGGTGATTTTACTTCAGCGTACAACCGACCTTTTATTTATTCAGTTTAGTTCCTAAAGTGCCTTTGAGCTGGTTAGATCGAACAATTATCTAGTGAAGATATTTTAAGACACTGAAGAGGACAGCATCTACCAGGAACTTGAGAGCTTGGAGGAAATGGACATCCCTGAAGAAGCTGCAGAAGATCCAGGACCATCTGAGAGCAAGAGGATGAAAGTTTCATTTGCAAGGGGCGTTAAAGAGATTTTAAACATGAAATTGTCCATTTTATTAGATCGATGTAAGATATCCGACAGAAATGCCACGAGAATTTTAATAGCTACTAAACCTTGACCCTCTTGAGTACAAAGTCTCGAAAACTTTATTACATGATAGAAGGCAAATGTTCAGAGAAAAATATAATAAAAAATTTTTTGATAAAGTAAACATTCCTGAAAAAGAGCCCGTGGTTGTCCATTGGGACGGTAAACTTTTACCGGGTGTTTTAAAAAATGAACGATTTGAGCGAATAGCTATAGCTATTTCATATGGCGAAAAGGAACAGCTGCTGGGAGTTCCTGTAACAGCAAGCAGCTCTGGAGAGGAGCAAGCCGTAGCCGTATATGAATGCCTACATGAATGGGGTCTTCTCAACACCGTCAAGGCGATGTGCTTCGACACTACAGCATCCAACACGGGAAGACTCAAAGGAGCATGCGTCATATTGGAGCAAATGTTAGGAAGAGAATTGTTATACCTAGCTTGCCGTCACCATATCTTGGAAATTCTGTTAAGAGGCGTATTCGACACAAAAATGGGATCAACCACTGAACCTCATCCAGACATTTTCAAGAGATTCCTCACTGCGTGGCCCAAGATAGACAAAGGAAAATACGACACAGATATCAGTGACAATCTAATACAAAAGCAGCTAACTCTAGAAGTAATTGCAAATGTTACTGCTGAATTCGAGACCAAATTAACTGAGAGCCACCCCAGAGATGACTACCTTGGAGCTATTGCAGTTGGTTCTCGTATTTGTTGGATCACTAGATGGCAATGGTGTGGGTTTTAGAACTCCAGGAGCCACTCATCACGCTAGGTTATGGCAAAGGCTATTTACTGCTTATAAATGTTCATTTTTCGTCGTCAATTTAAGATGTCTAAAGAAGAAGAAAGTTCTGTGAGTGCCATTTCTGTTTTCTTAGTTAAAATTTATTGTAAAGCTTGGTTCAATGCTCCAAAAGCTCATCTTGCACCAAAGCAAGATTTAGATATTTTGCATAGTCTGTTAGACTATAAAGAATGTGACAACGACATTGCAGAATGACCAAATTTTCGAACCATTTGTGGTATTTGAATGCAAAGTTGGTGGGATTATCGTTTTTTTGATCCCACCATTACAGACGATGAAAAGTTGTTAATGGCTAATAAATTGCTCAGTAGCACAGATGAACCATCACAGCACGCTAGGGTTGTAAATCCAAAAGTTAGGAAAGAAAACTTAAAAGAGGTAGTTGATGGAGGATTGGTAAATTTACTTACCAAAGAAACGTTTACATTCTTTGACCAATTTAATATAAAAACAGATTTCCTAAGACAACATCCAAACACCTGGCCTCAAAAATAATGACTTCCAAGAAGGATTGAAAATTGTCAAAACATTAAAAGTAGTTAATGATATGGCTGAGCGTGATGTTAAATTAATAACCGACTTTAACGACCTTCTGACAAAAGATGAAGACCAAAAGCAATATGTCCTGCAAGTTGTAAGTAAATGCCGAGCATTATATCCTGACGTTTCAAAAACTACTTTAACAAAAGCTCTAGAATAGATTAGATAACTATGTAAAATTATCAACTCATGTAGGTACTGCGTCTGTATCTTTTCTGTGTCTGTTTTGTACGTATTATATACCTAATTTTTATATTTTAAAATAAAAAATGTCATTAGACTTATCAGTATTACTTGTTTTTTTATTACATTTCTATTTTAAACTCAAAAATATACCAAAAAAAAAGCAAAATTTATCACTTAATAACAAAATATACGAAGTATGCTCCTAGTGGTACCAGGTCACGTTTTTGGGGCTAAAGGCTGTTGTAACTCGGTTTGACTTAAAATAACAACGATTATGTATAGAATATAAATTTTGAAGAACAACATTAGCTTTCTTTTGAGATATTAAGCGTGTTTTTAGTATTTACCGTTCTGGAGTTATGGCTCCATATGTCAGCTTTTTGGCCAAAAATTTGGATTTTTTCAAACTTTGATCGACGAGCGGCACGGGTTAACGTCGTTTAATCGAGCTCAAATTTCGGCTATCTTAATATCTGGAAAGGGGAATCGTTTTGTGGGGTCCAGACGAACAAGATTCCGACATTTTTTTTTCCCCCTCTATGAGATCCGGTCACTCTAATATATATATATATATATATATATATATATATATATATATATATATATATATATATATATATATATATATATAGTAGAATCTCGATTATCCGAAATAATATGGACCAAAGTGATTTCAGATTATCGAAATTTCCGTTAATCCGAATTTTTTTTATAAAATAAAAGTTTAGAATGAATACAACATGCAGATTAACTTAAAAGCATTTATACGACATGCTATTGGGTACATAGGTATTTATTAAAACAAAGAATAGAACAATTAGTTTACTTATTTTATGTATATATATGGAAAATCGAAAATAAAACAGTTTCATTCTTAACTTTAATGTCTTAAAAATGAGGTAATTTTTAACTGCACTCGTTATGTCTAAGTTCTGTTTTTGGCTGTAATGTCTCTCCAACGTTTGATAAGCAAAACGTCCGCGGCGGTTGTATTTTCTTGTTATTCTACATAAGTTAACGCTTTTTCTAGGGCCTCTAGTCCTTCTGAATGTGACATTTTTACTGGAATAGTGTCAGCGGCTTCTACTTCGTTGTCATCATCGTCATCACTGTCTATTTTATTAGCATTTTTGCATACACTTTTAATTAATTCTTGGTCAGTCATTTTATCTTCCAAACTATCACTGTTTAACCATTCACAAACATCGGTTTCCGAAACACTTTCACATCCTGATATTCTTGTAATAATTTTATGTAAACTTTCATTATCTTCTGTTTCTGCCTCTGAGTAATATCTCTCCTCTTGTGGAATCAATTTTGACCAAGATTTTTCTAGAGTACTACTCTTTATTTGATTCCAGGCTGAAGCTATCCAATATATAACATTTTTCAAATTTATCTTTTGTAGACAATCAGTAAGATTGCCACCTTCATCTACTTCTTCTAAAATATGCTCCAATAACAAACGCCTGTAACTGTATTTTACATTTTCCAGTACACCCTGATCCATAGGCTGAATGAGAGAAGTTACTGCAGGAGGCAAAAACATTGCTTTTATTTCCCCACTTTCAAGTTGCTCCGCACTTGGGTGAGTAGGGTCGTTATCTAGTAACAGAATACATTTTCTAGGATATCCATGTTCTTTTAAAAAAAGTTCCACTTTGGACACAAAATTTTCAAAAAACCAGTCTTTAAATCGAGTGGCGTTTATCCAGGCATTGTTTCGATTTTTATACAAAACAGGAAAAGCATTGCGAGAATATTCTTAAAGGTTCGTGGATTTGCTGACTTACCAATACAAAATAATGGGATTTTGTGTTTTCCAGAACTATTACTCCATACAAGAACAGTAATACGTTCTTTGCTACGTTTGTAACCAGGTGCTCCAGCTTTCGTTTTTGAAGTTAAGGGTACACGGTAACATTTTCTAGTTCAAGCCTGTTTCATCACAATTATAGATTTGGTCTGGTTGTACCATGTTCTTTCATGAAAAGCTTCTCTTCTTGTTTTTTCTGACCCTATCTCATTATCCCTGCTTCGCTGTAAGTTTTCTAATCTATGTGAAAAGTTGTTCTATGTATTGTTCTCATGTCGTTGTTTTGTCCTTAATATCCAGTATAATTTCATTACTTCCTTTTCTCCAAATTGTTTCTTGTTTTTCTTGATTTTTCCTCCCAATTCCTTCACCCTTTTATGTAGGTTGAATGTGTCATGTTTCTTTTACGTTTCCTCTATTTCTCGGCATTTCTCGCTTAACTAGATATCTTGATACTACTCAGTGTATATCACCACTACACCAAACACTTTATTTTTGCACTCGACGCGCGTTTCGCTAACCATATTAGCTTGATCAGGAGCGATGATTGACTCATTCCCAACTTAGTAGATATCTTGAGCTTCTCTAAATTAGCGACGTATTACTCGGTTTAGTTCGTTGTACTTTGAGATATCTTTTGTTTTCTGTAATCGTTTTTCGTCCATCAGATTTAATATTTCGTCTGTCATCCATTCCTGTTTTTTTTTTCTATTCTCTGCTCGAGCTATCTCTTCCTCCTGTTCATTCTTCATCTTAACCCATCGAAATTCGACACTCTCGTTTTCTGTTCTTATTTGCTTCTTAAATATTTCATCCATTCGGTTTGAAATTTGTTTTCTAATTTCGGGGTTCTTCAGTTTATATGTATCTATGGAGTTTATTGTTTGTTTCTTGTTAATCCTTTTGAACCCGTGGATTCGAAACTCCATGAACACCTAATTGTGGTCCGAACTTGCGTGGGGGTATGTTTTTACAGATTTTACAAATTTTTTCGTGTTTTGTTTCTCTTCTTCTTCTTCCTATGTTAGGACCATGTCCTGTGTTTACTTCAGAGGTTTTCCAGAAACAATTGCGATGATGAAGACCAGCTCTCATACCGTCTTATTGGTGGTCTTCCAAGCGGTCGAGGTGTGTTTGGTCGCTTCTCTCTTTTTTGCAACTTTAGCCAACCGGTCATTTGGCATTCTGTCCACGTGGTCTCTCCATTCTCTTCTCCTATTCCTTGCCCATCTCACCACATCCTGTATTTCGAACATTTTCCTTATTTCTTCACATCTCTTCCGGTCAAATAAGGTATGTCCTGTTATTGATCTAAGTGTTCGCATTTCTGTTGTTCTTAGGAGTCGTTTTGTTATTGTGTTCTCCGCTCTGGTTTCTATCGCGTACGTCATGATCGGTCTTACGCATGTTTTGTATACTCTTACCTGGTGCTCATATATTTGTTCCTCCAAATTATATCTCTTAAGTATCCTGATATTAATGATGCCTTTGTTGTTTGAGTTTTTACTTCCTCCTTAAGGTTCCTGGTACTTGTTATGTTTGCCCCTAGATATTTGAAGGACATCACTTCTTCTACACTCTGATCATAAATCGCGGGTTTGCATCTTTTCGGTTCTTTAGATATTGTAAGGGATTTTGTTTTCTTTACAGATATTTGCATATTAAACACTTTTGCTGTTTGTTGGAACTTATGTAGGAGTCTCTGTAAGTTGTCTTCGTCTTCTGATATGATTACTGCATCATCGGCGTAGCATATTATTTTTATTTCTTTGTCTCCAAATCGATATCTTCTCCCTTCTTTACTTCGTTTATAATTTCGTCCATTATGATGTTAAATAAGATTGGGCTTAGGCTATCTCCTTGTCTGATTCCGGTTGTCATAGATACGAGGCTGGTTTGAAAAGTCCATGCAAAAATAAAAACTACTTATGTGTTTGGGGTAAACCTTTTTTATTTTTCGACATAGTCTCCTTTTAGGCTCATACACTTCGTCCAACGATGTTCTAGTTTGTTGATCCCTTCCGAATAATAGGATTTGTCGAAGTCTGCAAAATATCCATTAGTGTTTGCAATCACCTCCTCGTTTGAATAAAATCTTTGTCCCGCCAGCCATTTCTTCAAATTGGGGAACAAATAGTAGTCCGAGGGAGCCAAGTCTGGAGAATAGGGGGAATGTGAAACGAGTTGGAATCCTATTTCCATTAATTTTGCGACCACAACTGCTGAGGTGTGTGCTGGTGCGTTGTCGTGATGGAAAAGGACTTTCTTGTAGGCCAATCGCGGGCGTTTTTCTTGCAGCTCGGTTTTCAAACGGTCTAATAACGATGAATAATATTCACCTGTAATAGTTTTACCCTTTTCCAGATAGTCGATGAGGATTATCCCTTGCGAATCCCAAAAGACAGTCGCCATAACCTTTCCGGTCGAAGGAACGGTCTTCGCCTTTTTTGGTGCAGATTCCCCCTTGGTAACCCATTGTTTAGATTGTTGTTTGGTCTCAGGAGTATAGTAATGTATCCATGTTTCATCCACAGTGACGAAACGACGCTTAAAGTCCTCCGGATTCTTTTGGAACAGCTGCAAACCATCCTTGCAACACTTCACACGATTCCGTTTTTGGTCAAGCGTGAGCAATCGCGGCACCCATCTTGCGAATAGCTTTCTCATGTCCAAATGTTTATGCAAAATATTATGTACCCATTCAGTCGAGATGCCCACAGCACTAGCAATCTCACGCACCTTAACTCTTCTGTCATCCATCACCATATCATGGATTTGATCAATGATTTCTGGAGTCGTAACCTCCACAGGCCGTCCAGAACGTTCAGCGTCACTTGTGCCCATATGGCCAGTCCGAAAATTTTGAAACCACTTATAAACTGTTCTAATCGAAGGTGCAGAGTCACCATAATGTTTATCAAGCTTCTCTTTAGTCTCCTGAGGCGTTTTGCCTTTCATAAAGTAATGTTTAATCACCACACGAAATTCTTTTTCGGCCATTTCTTGAAAATCACTCCACTTCCTTGATTCACACGAATGCCAAACACACAGAAATAGACCAATAGGGCTGAAACTTGGTGTGCGTTCATTCAAGAGATGCTACTAACTAAACATGACCTTGATACGCGCCGGTGGTGCCATCTCTCGGACTTTGCACGGACTTTTCAAAACAGCCTCGTATTTTATTGCTTAATTTATTTGCCACTCTTACATATGTGTGGTTGTTGATGTTCAACTCTTCGATAGTTTTTATTATATTCGGGTGAATTCCCCTTTTTTGTAGTAGGATTATGACATCAGTTAACCGTACTCTATCGAATGCCTGGGTACGATCAATGAAACACAAAAAGGCTATCTTATTAAACTCTATGGCTTTTTCGGTAATTAGGCGGATTATAAATATGACGTCTATAGTAAACCTGCTCTTTCTGAACGCTTGCTATTCTTCACAGATTCCGCTTAACATTATTTCTTCTGCTAAAAGTGTAGTGAACAATTTTAGTTCCGCCCTCATTAAGCTGATATCTCGATAATTTTTTGGATCTTTCTCCTTTTTTGAAAATTGGTATCAAGATACTTTCTTTCCATTCGGATGGTATAATCTTGGCTGTGAGTATTTTGTTAAAGAAAATCTGTAATTCTTCTAGTAATTTATCATGTCCATATTTGATCATTTCGTTCTTAATTTCGTCCATGCCCGGGGCTTTTCTGTTTTTTAGTTTCGCTGACATGTACTGTATTTGATTCAAGGAAATGGTTCTATTTGGTTGAGCAACATTTTCATCTTCATGCTGTATTTCCTGTGGTTTCTGATGGACTATAGAGTTTTTCGAAATATCTTTCCCATTCTTCCACCGTAATTTTTGTATTTTGTATATACTCATTTATTGGTTTTTTTCAATTCCTCAGTAGATTGTTTTGTTAAAAGAGAATAAAATCTATTTGGTTCCTAGTCCTAACTCCAGGTGATTTCTAAGTGTACAACCGTCTGAGTGGGAGTTTGAAAAATGTGTTGCTAATAAAAAGGTCATTATCGATACAAAATTGGACGAATCTGTCGCCTCGATTATTTTTCAGGCCTAAGTTATATTGTCCGAACATTTCCAACAATTTATACGCGCCCTTTTTCTTAATAATCGGAATATTAGTAATCCCATATTACATCTGTATAAATATACCCTGTAGAAAAATAAAGTATCAGATAAATATGTCATTTTGATGAAGCTTTTTATCGTTCTGAGACATAATTAATTACGTTTTGAAATAGCTTCGACTGATTGTCCCTTAGGGTAACCTCGAAGAAAAGATCAATTCGCTTTTTGGAGACAGCCTTTTTTTTCTAATCCAGATTTTCAGTGATATAATTTAAATGAAGTCCGATTTTAATGGTTTAAATTTTGCCAATCACAGTTTGTCTTTCGTTGTTCACTCACTTTTAAACAAGCATAATTTAAATATTAAAATCTCCAGTAAGAGAATATGCTAGAATTTACACAAAAAATAGAATTTGTGGTAAATTCGAGTAATAAAATTATGAATCTTCATTTTTTTCTCGGAATTCAGACTAGTTGGATTTAACCAGATTTATGAAGGACGGCAAAGGCATGAGTACACGGAAAGCTTTATTCTCATTAAATGTACTGGTCCAGCATTCTAAAGATATGAATGTAGATATATACATATATATATATATATATATATATATATATATATATATATATATATATATATATATATATATATATATATACAGTCCCTGGCCAAATTATTAGACGCACTGTATTTTTTTTAGTAATTTTATGTTTCTTAAGAGTTTTTATGCAATAATGGTATATTTAAACTACTACTAAAGCTGAAGTGAAGGCCCTTGTGATTGTGAAAACATTTACAAACCGAGAAATATCACGAAGATTGGAAGTTTCTGAAGCTAGTGTACGACGCATAAAAAAGAAAATTGAGTCAGGGAAGGAATTAAGCCCGAAAAGAAAGAAAAGATGCGGTAGAAAACCAATTTTCACTCCACGGTCAGAGAGATGTTTGAAGAAAATTTGTGTAGAAAACAGATTTGCTACCACAAAGGTAATAAAATCACAACTCCAGGATGCTAGCGTAAATGCTTCTGAGCGCACCGTTCGAAGAAAATTGAAAGAATTAGATTTTAAGGCCTGTCGCCCCGCCAGGAAGCCCAAGTTAACAGCTGCAATGAAAGCAAAACGTCTGAAGTGGGCCAAACAATGGCAAGACAAAGATGTGGACTTCTGGAGATCGGTAAGATACAGCAATTTAATCAATAATTGATACATTATTATCATTTTCAGTTAAATAAAGCAAATAAACATGGAAGTTTATATATTTTTTTCCTATTTTTGACAGGTCTGCTTCAGTGACGAAAGCACATTCGAAATTTTGCAGAATAAAGCTCAGTATGTGCGTCGTCGTCATGGAGAAAAGTTTCATCCTGATTGTGTCGTCCCGACGGTTAAACATCCCACCAAAGTGATGATTTGGTCAGTCATCAGCGGCAAGGGCACTGGACGTCTGTACGTCGTCAAAGGAATAATGAGGCAAGATCAGTACAAAGAAGTATTACAAAATCGGTTGATTCCGCAGCTCAGAGAATGGTTTCCAAATGGGGAACCATTCACTTTCATGCAAAATGGAGCTCCCTGCCACACTGCTCGGTCTGTTAAAGCTTTTTTGGCAGAAAAAAATATCCCTCTGTTGGATTGGCCCTGATATGAACCCCATTGAAAATGTGTGGGAGCTGATGAAAAGAGAAGTGGCTAAAGATGTGATTACCAACAAAACCCAGCTCATAGAAAAGATCATTCATGTGTAGAATCATCATCCTCAAATGCAGGAGACAGTACAATCTTGCATTGATAGCATGCCGCGCAGAATTAAAGCTTTGATAGCGGCTAAAGGTGGCTCAACTAATATTGACTTTTACTAACATTAATTTCACTTTTCTTTAAAACTTAATAAACTTATGCTTTTCTAAATTAATGCTGTTTTATTTATGTCAAATAAATAGGTAATTGATTGGATAATATAAAAATAAAAAACAAATCAATTTAAAATAATAAAACGGTACAATATCACTCGGTAATTAATATTTTACACGAAATCTTGCAGTGCGTCTAATAATTTGGCCAGGGACTGTATATATATATATATATATATATATATATATATATATATATATATATATATATATATAGATAGATAGAGTAGAACACCGATTAACCGAGTCGCGATTATCCGAGCTCCGGATTAACCGAGCCAATCTAAGAACCTGATTATCCGAGGTACGCGCGTCTATGCTGCGTATTAGCCGAGCTTCTAAAATATGTATGTACATATTTCCATTTAAAGTCATCGGGGCATTCGGGGAATCCCCCTGGCCTGTGTGAGGGGTTCCCCTATTTATGTTTTTGGACTCTTTCAGCATGTAAATTTGTGTGAACGCAGTGCGTTATAGCGTTTACTACGGAGAAGTATGAGTATACTCCCATAATTTATTTGGTTGGAGTTCTGGTAGTTAAGTGTAATTAATACGAACTGCTTTGTTTGAATTTTTGTTTGTCGTATTATAATGGAGCAAAACAAGTGTAAAAGAATCGTCGTTCCTATTGAAGAAAAATTAAAAGCCATCAGAAGAATTGAAGCAGGAGAGACAATTAAAATTGTTGCAAGAGATTATGGAGTAGGTGAGGTAACAGTTGGAGATTGGAAAAAAAACCGCACAAAAATAGAAGAGTGGTGTATAAATCAAGCCTCCTCGTCCTCAGGAAGAAAATCAATGAAAACAGGCAACTATGAAAAGATTAACGAAGCTTTATTCATGTGGTTTAAGCAACAGAGATCAAAAGGTGTGCCTCTGTCAGGTCCAAATTTACAACAGCAAGCAATAATGATTAGTAGGCAATTCCCAGAGATAGATCGGTTTCCCGTCAGTTCTGGATGGCTTGACCGCTAGAAAAAACGGTACGGTGTACGACAACTGACTGTATGTGGTGAAAAACTTTCTGCTGATGTGTCATCAATTGAGAAGTTTAAGCAGAACTTTAAAAAGCAAATCGAAGATTGTGGATACACATGTGATCAAATTTACAACTGTGACGAAACTGGTCTGAATTATAAAATGCTTCCATCAAAAACATTGGCATCTCGACAGGAAAAATCAGCTCCTGGGCACAAACGAAGTAAGGAAAGATTAACTATAATGGTATGTTCCAATGCATCTGGCAAGTACAAAATCATAATGATGGTGATTGGCAAGTCTGCACGTCCAAGAGCTTTAAAAGACATCTCACCCAAAGCTCTACCAGTCTATTACAAAAGTCAGAAGAGCGCATGGATGGATGCAAACTTATTTACTAACTGGTTTAAAGAAGAGTTCGTGCCATCTGTGACTAAATTTTTGAACAGAAACCGTCTTCCTATTAAAGTAGTTTTGTTAATGGATAATGCACCCTCTCACCCTGGAGAAGGACTTCATGTGGGCAAAATTGTAAAATTTTTTCGTACAAATGTAACCAGCAAAATGTAACCAATGGATCAAGGCATCCTCGAAAACATTTAAAAAAATTATAGGCGTTTATATCTTGAACATCTGTTAGGATACATAGAAAAGGAAGATATTATCAATGGGATGAGAAAGGTTACACTGAAAAATGTTATTTACTAGGTAAGTCAAGCTTGGGATTCTGTGCGTACTATCACTATTCAAAAATCATGGACAAAAGTTATTGATTTTGAGGACTATAATGACAGTGAAGATGATACTCCATTAAATGAATTAGCTTTGAAATTGAGAAGCCATGGAAAAATGTCCTGTTCAAATTTTGACAGCGAGATCGAAGAAAAAGAAAAAAGTTTATTTGAATTAATGCGAAAATTAAATGGTTGCGAAAATGAGACAAGAGAAGATGTTGTTGAATGGATTACAGCAGAAGATTTAGAAGAAGAAATGAGTATTGAAGAAATAACCTTCAGGAATGTGAAAAATCAGATGACGAAGCGGCGGTGGATGAATAGTCTCCCACTAAGATCCCTCATCAAGAAGGTTTTGCTTCTTTGGAAAAAGCTTTGAGGTATATCGAACAACAACCAGAGGCAACCCCAGCGGATTTGCTTCTTCTTAATAGATGGAGAAACATTGCAGCGAGAAAAAGAAGATGCAATATGAAACAGAAGCGCATAGATACCTATTTGACTGTTTTTATAATGTATGTACCTATTTATATGTTAAAAACGTTAATATATCGGTTTAAAGTATTGGTGTTTATTTTTTGAATGAATAAAAAACAAATCCGGATTATCCGAGTTTTCAGTTATCCAAGGAGGGTGCCCCGCCACGTTACCTAGGATAACCGAGGTTCTACTATATATATATATATATATATATATATATATATATATATATATATATATATATGCAGATTACAATAAAGCTTTCGGCTGTGTGGTGCACGAGAAATTAATAAAAATTCTAGATACAATAAATATAGACAAAAGGGATCTAAATATTATTAAAAATCTGTACTGGAATCAATCAGTGGAAGTTAAAATTGGACTGGAAAAGTCCGAAAGCACAAAAATAACCCAAGGTGTAAGCCAGAGATGCTTTCTCTCACCACTTTTGTTCAGTGTTTATTCTGAGGCTGTGTTTAATAACGCCATCTATGAATTATTAAAAAAATAACAGTGCAGTACACTGCACAACATACTATATGTTCATGATACTATTCCATTAGCAAATAATATCAAAGATCTCCAGCCACTGACCAATCGAGTCGTAACAGCGAGCGGAAGATTTGGATTAAGTATGAATATAAGAAAAATCAAGTGGATGGCAATAACAAAGAAAAATTTATCACCAGAATCCGTCGAAATCAGGGAGAACATCGTAGAACAGGTCTCCATATTTAAATATTCGCCAACCTTCAGGAGATGCACAGTGGGAAAAAATATAAAAAATTGTTCGGCGTCATAAGAAAAAGATGAAGAACGGGTGTTTAAAATCTGAATTGAAATTAAAATTCTAAACTCCTAGAACCATAAACCAGTTTTTTGATTTCCAAATTCTAAAGCCTAAATTGGGAAATTTTAAATTAAGGTGACTAGTTACAAAAAACTGTAAATATAAATCTTTTCTTAACTACATCTAATTTTTTTTTCACCGAATTCAGAGCTATTTAAAGTTTAATATCAAGAATTCAGAAAACATACTTGGAATTTAGTTATGTTTCATTTAAAACCGAATGGTGCATACGAGTATATATATATATATATATATATATATATATATATATATATATATACATATATATATATATATATATATATATATATATATATATATATATATATATATATATATCTATATATATGTATATATATATATATATATATATATATATATATATATATATAACATATATATATATATATATATATATATATATATATATATATATATATATATATATATATATATATATATATATATATATATATATATATATATATATATATATATATATATATATATATATATATATATATATAAATATGTATATATATACATACATATATGTATATATATATTTAAAATTTGGGACGTATTACTTAGTCATCATGCTCTATCTAAAATATTTTATATATATACATATCCGGAGAGAGACTCAACTTAAAATTTGCTGATGACATCGCACTTTTTACCGAAAATGAAATCGAATTGAAAGAAATCCTCCAAAAGTTCGGTTTACAGATGGACATCACAAAAACCAAATTCATGACGAATGAACAAACAACCATTAATGATGTAATATCCTTACACGGACAAGTGCAAAAGGTGGATTCAAATGTATATTTGGGACAGGAAGTTACATTCGGAAAATTGAAACAAGAACTGGAAGTCAATCGAAGGATACGCCGGGGATGGGCGGCTTACGGTAAAATGAAGCAAGTCTTTCAGTCGAAACTGCCTTTAAAACATAAAATGGAAGTATATAACGAATGCATTCTACCAGTAACAACATATGGTAGCGAAACTTGGATTTTGAGACGGAAAATAACTATAAAGCTGCATGTTCATCAAAAAGCAATTGAAAGGAAAATTCTAGGGATATCACTTAAGAACTGAAAATCAAACGATTGGATCAGGAAAAAGAGGGGTCCACGAAATATGTAATTTCGAGGATATCTTCTCTCAAGTGAATCTGGGCTGGCCATGTGACCACGGGGGGGAAAAAAGAAGTACTGGCAGACCCCAACAGCGTTGGTATGACAATATTAAAAGATCAGCAGGGCTCAATTGGTATCAAATTGCTCACAACAGGGACATATGGAAGCAAATGCGAGAGGCCTATATCCAAAGTATGGATGGCTAGAAGAAGAAGATATATATATATATATATATATATATATATATATATATATATATATATATATATATATATATATATATATATATATATATATATATACTACTAGCCGTGCCCGCGGCTCCGCTCGCGTGGACTTGATTCACTACTATCGTTACTGCTTATTCCTTATGTTACCTAACGTAATAAAATATCTCCCATTATTTCCCCTTATCTTCCATTATTTCTTCTTATCTCCCATCCCACACGCTAACGGTAACCTTTTTTCCGACTTGATTCACTGTTATGGTCACTGCTTATTCTTTATGTTACCTAACGCAATAAAATATACCCTATAACCTGGCCAGAGAACATATGTATATTTTAAAAAAAGCACGTAAATCGGATAAGTGGTTCTCCAGTGATAAGCGCACAAACGGACAAGCATTCAGAGAGAGACGTTGCATTTTATATATATTTTGCTACATCACGTTATTCCATATTTACTGGTTTAGGCAGTGTATTGCAAAAGAACGCGTTACCGGTAAACTTTTTTCCAGTTTGATTCACTATTACCGTCACTGCTTATTCCTCATATTACCTAACGTAATAAAATGTAGCCTGTAACCTGGCCAGAGAACATTATTATTATATAACTTGGCCAAAGAATATAAGTATGAATTTAACAAAAGACACCTAAATCGGATAAGTGGTTCTCGTGTGATAAACGCACTAATGGACAGACAGACAGAGAGACATTGCATTTTTTATATATTATAGATATAGATTATTATTATTATTAATAATATTATTATATAACCTGGCCAAAGAATATATGTATCAATTTAAAAAAAGACACTTATATCTGATAAGTGGCTCTCGCCTGATAAACGCACGAATGGACGACGGACAGACAGAGAGACATTGCATTTTATATATATATATTATAGATAATAGATTATAGATATTCTCTGCTACATAATAATGTTCCATATGTAATGGTTTAGGCTGTGTATTGCAAGGGAACGCGCTAGCGGCAAACTTTTATCCGACTTCATTCACTTCATTCACTATCGTAATAAAATATAGCCCATAACCTGGCCAGAGAATATATGTATGTTTTAAAAAAAAAAGTAAGTAAATGGGATAAGTGGTACTCCAGTAATAAGCGCACTAACGGATAGATAGACAGACAGAGAGACGTTGCATTTTATATATATTATAGAATATATATATATATATATATATATATATATATATATATATATATATATATATATGTATATATACACATATAAAT
Source organism: Pachyrhynchus sulphureomaculatus (assembly GCA_019049505.1). Lineage (NCBI taxonomy): Eukaryota > Metazoa > Arthropoda > Insecta > Coleoptera > Curculionidae > Pachyrhynchus > Pachyrhynchus sulphureomaculatus. Next base: position 246,841,052 of record CM032446.1, read on the forward strand.
ATATATATATATATATATATATATATATATATATATTATATATATATATATATATATATATATATATATATGTATATATACACATATAAATATATATATATATATATATATATATATATATATATATATATATATATATATATATATATATATATATATATATATATATATATATATATATATATATATATATATATGTATATATGTATATATATACATCGAATAACAATAGATGAATCCAAAAAATTATCGATATCGATATATAGATAGTTAATGACATAGCTATCTTTTTCAATAAATCGATAGTTATCGACATATCGAAAGGTATTCAAATATTGATAGTTATCATAATATCGATAGTTAAAGGTGTATGATTAGTTATTGATATATCGATAGGTACAGTCTCTCACGCCCTGGGCAATATATTTTTAAAAAACGGTTATCGATGTATCGATAGTTATCAGTATATCGATCGTTATCAGTATATCGACATATCAATAGTTATTTATATGTGAATAGTTATCGATATATTGATTTTTATCGACATATCAATAGTTATCGATATATCAGTATGTCGATAACTAACGGTATATCGATGGGAAAAATTATCGATAGGTGGGTTAGCATCGACTATCGATAGAAGAAATCTATTATCGTTCATCCTTAATTACAACATGATGTGATATTAATCACAAAAAAAGTTGAGCAGAGAAAGGGCTTCAGCTAAAATTAGAAAAAATGAAAAATAACATATTTTCCGGATTCCTTGATTCCAAGAGTCCGGAAAAGGATCTTTAGCAAGATATATTCTAAGTAGCTTTCTATTTTCTACTTCGTCGCCTCTCTAACGTCTTATGTATTCCAATATTAATAATTATGCGTAAAATTTGTTCGTAATCCAACCAAAAACTGAGATAAATCTATATTCTACTGAAACTATACAAAATTTGTCGTATACCATTCTTTTCACACCACCAAACTGTAGATGCCTTCGTTCCGTTAACACACGCAGTCACCATACGGAACAATAATTGCACAAGTCCGACTTGCACTTGGCGTTTTCTTTTTAATTTGTCAAATATATTTCTATCCTGGGCAAAGGAAAATTTGTTGGCGAAAATTAATGAAAATGTGCGAAAAAATTTCTTGTGGGTTGCAAATTGGTAACTCAAAAAAACATGCACAAAATTTTAAATCGATATTCCTTTTTGTTTCATATCTGTCGTACCAACAGACAGACAGGCAGAAATGAGAATTAGAAACTACGATTTTCGTGATCGGGGAACTCTGAAATGTGAAAAAACTGCAGCAAATTCGAGGAATGATTTCTTTATGAATTCAATACTTCCCTTATTCTGGGATGTAAAAACGTGATTCACAAAAATGTATACGCTAATATACAGAATATATGTATGTACTTCCTATTTAACAAAGTTTATAGTTGAAATTAACTTTAATTAGGCATCAACCACCAAATATCTCCTGCAATCAGCAGTGAAACAAGTTTCCCCGTCAAGTGCTGCCCTCATTTCAAGAGCGGACTCAAGGCGAACTACACGTATAAGCGAGAAGGGGAAACGTAGCAGCGAAACATGAAAACAGTTGAATTGAAACGCTAGTCCGCATCTTGCGACGATGTTTGACTGTTTGGTGTGTAGTCAGCATAAGTTGTTCACCGAGAAACATTCGTAAAACAATTTTAGAGTCGACGGACTGTCTCGCAAAGCGATTATTTTTGAACCAGTCGTGAAAAATTTGCGCTGTTTTGACAAGTTTGTTTTGGACTTTGTAAATAAACTGTTTTTATATACGTACGTAGATTATTTGAGTAGTGTTTTTGATTGAATTATTAAAAAAATCTAACTTGCACCCCTTTGTTATTTTATCTAATCTATGCTAGTTGTTTAAACGTGTTAGATTTTTCGTTATCTAGCCAGAGAGACATTTTTTTTTCGTTGTATATTAGCCGTGTTTGCGAACTTTACAAGAAAAAAAATACAAAACGCACCAGTGTGGAGACCCGAATCAGCTGTGTGCAAAGCTCGCGCATGATTCCATCCCCTCTCTATTCCAAAGTGGTGGGGATCAAACAGCTGTGAATAAGATACAAACTCAAAACATCTAGCTCAGAACTGTCAGTTCGGTCAATCAGTTCGGTTCGGTTCGAGATATTATGCTAAGGAAAGTCAAGTGTTGAACGCACTTGAGGACTTAGACAGATTTTTTTCGAATATTGAAAAATTCTCCCAAAACTTTTCCGCAGTTGGTGCGCGACTGTTTTCCCGAGTGGGTGCGTTCGGAAAAATTTTCCGAAAATTAATTAATTTTTTTTTTGGATAATATTATGGTGCCACAACAAATGGATGGTTCCAGATCAGAAAGCCCAAGCAGCAGTGGAATGCCACTGTTTGGGTCACAACTTGTTGATAAAAATTCCGCTACACCTTATTCTGATGCAACACAGGTAGGTGTTTGTTTTTAAAAAATTTTATCAGTGTTATTGTTGATGAAAAAAGTGTTACAGTGCAGTGGCAAGCAAAAATTTGATTTGGATTTATCTAGGATTTTCCGAAATTTTATTAGGAAGTTAATTAAGGTAAATAATTAAAATTTTTATGTAATCGAGGCCGACGATTAAATAATTCTAGGATAGGTTAAAAAAAAAGATTTTCAACCCCTTTTTTTTGTGAAAAAAAAAATATTTTCAAATTTTTTTTTTCCTAATTTTCTCTAATCTTTGCCCAACTTGTTGCTAGAATATTATTTTCTAGCATATTCGGAGCATTGGAGAATCCAATTAGAAATTTTGCGATTTAAGTTACATAAGAATATCGTGATAATAAATCAAAAAAAATATTTATTTTTTCCAAATTTTCTAAAAATTTAATTTCGTTAAAAATTTTTAACTTTTCAATTTTCCTCATTAGCTCACCAAAATAGCAAAAGTTCGCGATTCTGTCAGTCATTGGTATGTTTGGTTTTTTCGATTTATTTATGTCCAAAAAACTAAAAACCTGAGTCATACCCTCCAAAATATTTTCTTCAAAAATAAAGTATTATTTTGAAAAGTTATTGATGTTAAAAATAAACATTTACAGGTCATTGTTGTAAACTTCCTTGGCAGTGAAAAAATATTTTGATTAATGATGAAAAATTGTCAGTTAACAAAATTTTTAATTTCTTATTTACAAAATGTTTCCGTAAGTTCAATGACCCGTATTGCCATCACAACATCTCTTAAATTTTAGAAATTATTAATGTCTAGTTTGTCGTTTCTAGTTTAAATACGCATAATTTTTTATGATCAATATATAATTATTTTTTACAGATGGTCTTTCTCAATTTAATAACTAGATATGTAACTTCACCCATCTCACCCAGAGAGAAACTAGTGATCTCTGACGTTAACCGTAATAGACCACCTATGAAGATGTTTCATTCTTGCCCACTCCCATTTCAGGGCCCTAAAAATAAATTACAATGTCAAACGATTTTAACAAATCTAGAAATTTCGTTACGGTGACTAATCTTTCCCCTGGAAGCGCTGTAAAGTAGTATTTTTTCGAAGCCAAATAACACCAATAGAATTTTTCAAAAATTAAGTTTTCAAATTTTTTTTACGCCAAGTGATTAATGTCGAAAAACTCTTTGGAATTGTTTTCACTGGAATAGGTCGTTCAAAGGTCTTCAAATGAAATAAACTGTTTTAGAGACGCAATGAGCTAGATCATTTTGAAATTAGTCAGAATTTAAAATCCAGGGATTTTTGCCTTCAATAATTATGAAATGTTTCATAATATAAAAAAATATGTTCGAAACAATTCTTTTGATAAGAACATAGGCAGCAATTTATTAACGATATAATTATAATAATAACAATCGTAAAAAATAAGGAAATACTAGTTCGAATTCAAATAGTCTATTCAAGGTCAAAGGCGTGTTAAGTATTTAAAATTTATTTTGGAACACTGTTCGCATATTTAATTCAATCATGTTTTATTATTATTTTTAGTTGTAAAAAAGGTACTTCTAGGCGAGTTAGGTACTACAATTAGTAAATCGTTTTAATTAACGATCTATTAATTACCTATAGTTATACAAATGATCTGTCGGAAGAAATTGAACCAGTTTCTTTTGCTAACTAACCTGTAACATTGCTTTGATATTATTGTAAATCCAATCTATAAAGTCAACATGTTTTTTTAGGCCACATGCCCTTACGTACTATTTCTATTAGGAGTACAAATGATGAAAAACACGTAATTTTGAAATGCTTCAGCTACAAGAACCCTGAAAGGAATATATAACACAATCGGTTCCGGACTACCCCGGTTCCCCTAACACCTTCCCCCATCCATTTAACGCTTCTTATGTTTGACCCTAAGTAATTCTATTTAACATTCGTTTATTATCTTCACCAAGAGCCAGGAAAACTTCTGATAGTGAACCTACCCAATATTTATTAACCTCTACCCTTTCTTCCCCTTGCATTGAAGCGATATCGCTCAAAAATTATAGGGTTTATTCCTATTTTAGGTACTGCGTAGGCACTTAATTTCAAATCAATATCTCATTTCATTCGAGAATTACCGTGCCAACATATCGAGAGACAAACAGTCCGACGGAAAAGGGAAAACTCTGTTTTTCGTGATATAGGACCCCGAAACTGTAAAAGTACATCGGTACATCCGAGATAGTGTTTTTTTCACAAATATAGTACTTCTCTTTAGTAATGAGAGAAGCAGAAAAAATGATTATAAAGTATACGGTTTGATGATAGATGAATGAAGGAGAACCTTTGTTTTATGTTTTTGGCATTTTGACGCATTTCAAATTATTTATTATGCATTAGGATTGTCATCATCTCATATTCAACGCAGTATAAATCACAAACATTAACGAAGAAGTTTTGAGTCTGCTGTAATATGTATTTTTTCTTATTTTAAAATCTAATTCTAAGTTTAAATTCCTTACCTTTAACCGACTCCAAGTTTTTTAGTTATGAGATCATTTCGGTGTATGTCCGTCTCTCTATCTGTCTGTCGCATTCGATTTGCTCCGAAACTATTTGACATAGAAAGTTGAAATTTAACACAAAATATAGGAAATGATGCCCCAGTCAGAGCCGTGTACTTTTGGAAGTTAAATTTTGACTTAAGGGGTTAGTTTTGGTGGGTGATATCGGAAGTGAAATATAATTTTTTTTACCAAGTCATCGAGTGGTGTGTCAAATGAAAGCTTGTGAAATCACGAGTTCAAATATATATATGAGGTAATACTTGTGCATACTTTTCTATGTGTTATTTTTAAAAATGGCTGAAAACCCCTGACTACCCATCCTATCACGAAAAGTATTGATCAAAAAATTTTTAAAAAATTCTAGAATATTCTCTCCATAAGGTATAGACTGAATGAAAATTATTACGAGTGCATTATCTTTGACAATTTATCTGGTATATAAAAAAAAGCAAAAATTTCAAGGTCATCAGTTTTGATCAATTTAGACCTCCGTTACAAAAATTTTTATTTTAAACGCAATCACCATACGGAACAATAATTGTACAAGTCCGACTTGCACTTGGCGTTTTCTTTTTAATTTGTCAAATATATTTTTATCCTGGGCAAAGGAAAATTTATTGGCGAAAATTAATGAAAATGTGCGAAAAAATTTCTTATGGGTTGCAAATTGGTAACTCAAAAAAACTTTTTTAATAATAAAATCACATTTATTTGATTATTTTAATTGATATATTAATTATATTAATGTTATATTAATTATATTAATTGATCCAGATTTTTAAAAATATTTTTCCATTGTTCATAAGTTAAAAAATATATATTTTTTAATAATTAATTTTACATCGAAGATGTATTTATAAATATATATATATATATATATATATATATATATATATATATATATATATATATACACAAATATTTTGTCACGTGGATTTTTTAGTTAGAATAATCTAGTTATAGAGAAACGAAAATGTTTAAAATCTGACGCACTATCTAGTTTTAAGAATTAAACAGGTGTCCAAATAGAAAATCTAAAATTATACAGTAAAAATAGTTTTGGAACAGTTTTAAAGAACGTATACTGGATGCGTGGGCAACCATATTGCTCGTGTTCATTTTCTAAGTACAAATTACATAAACTTTGTTAACGAGAATATAATAAAATTAAATTAAACCGAAAGGTTTTTTTCGCACTAATTTTAAGTTTAATAATGATTTTCATTACATTTAAAAAAAAACAGTCAACTGCAAATTTCACTTGCGCTATTAGTGCCATATGGAGTGGCAAGTTGAACTTACGCAACAGTGTTCCATACGGAAATTATCTTTAAGGGGTTTCGTCACCTTGCTCGGAAAAATAGGCATAAAATAAAAAAAATTTTGACGCAACTGTTGTATATATAATATAATTTTTATTTTTCACAAATACATTGTAGTTTTGAAAACAATTTAAAAAAAAAATATATTAAAAAAATTAAAAAATGGCGGAGATATGAATCATCTTGTAGAACCTTTTGAAAATTCTTTCCACCGGTGGAATTTTTTTTTCAGTCAGGAATCGTCTAAAAACTAAACAAATCATTTTTTATTGTAAAGAAAGTGGCCAAATATGGAAAAAAATTTACATTTTTTTTTGTAGAAATGACAGCCGTTCGAAAATAAACTTGGAAATTTCACAAAAATTTTGAGCATTAAAAATTATTTTTTATTAATTGGTGCATCCAATCGAAAAAAACGTTATGTCAACTTCACGATTATATTATATTGTAAAGAATATGTGGTATAAATTTTATCAAAATTGGTTTAGTAGATCTCGAGATATTCTGTCCACGAGTTTGAAAAAAGTAATTTCGAGAAAAACGCAAAAGAAAAAAAAGTGCCGCGTCCGTGTCTTAAAAGTCTTTTAATATTTTTAAAAGTATAAATAATAAATCTAACCAAAATAAAAATCGATTTTTTTTTGAAAATTTCTAGGTGCCGGATCCGCTTAAAATAAAATTATATATCGGTACAAGTACGACTCGCCACTCGGTTACAGTAATGTACTTAAAAGTATATTATAAAAACCTTCACTAGATGTCAAGGAACACAGTTTTCATATATTTTTTTTGTTACCAGATAAATTATCAAACGTAAAGCACTCGTGATAATTTTCGTTCAACCTACACTTTATGGAGAATATTCTAGAATTTTTTAAAAAACTTTGATCAGTACTTTTCGAGATAAGCGGGGGGACAGCGATTTTTGGCAATACTTTTTAAAATAATATTACAAAAGTGTGCGCAAGTATTACGTCATATATATTTTTGAACTCGTGTTTTCACAAACTTTCATTTGACATCCCAGTCGTTGAACTGGTAATTTTTTTTTCACTTCCGATTTCACCCCCCCAAAACTAACCCCTTAAGTCAAAATTTAAGTTTCAAAACAACACGGCTCGGATCGGGCCATCAATTCCCATATTTGTGCCAAATTTAAACTTTATATATCAAATAGTTTCGAAGAAAATCGGGTGTGCCAGACGGACAGACAGATACGGAAGGGATTACGGAACACTAAAAACAGAAAGAACTAGGTAACTGCGGTTTTGATACTAACAAGTACTCATCTTTTAGATAATTATATATATTAAGCATGGATTGTCTTTAAATGGCAAATTTTTTTTGCTCACTACGCATTTTGAATCTCTTAATATTGCACGTCTGTCATTATTATAAAATTATTATGTTCAATTTAAGTAGTTTTTATATCTCCTATATAACAAGTTGTTACTTGGCAAGTTTTTAATTCTGCAAGTTGTGCAAGTTCTTATCTGAAAGATTAACCTTAAAACTATAATAAATTATTTTCGTGTGAACACAGGAAACACACATACCGTTTTTACCTTCAAATAACCTTCAGAATAAAAATGCGACAAATCTAAATAATTGTATTGTTATGACAAGATAACAATCGATAAGAGACCAATATAAACCTAAATATAAAGGTGATTTCATGTATAGGGCGATAATAATGAGTTTTTGCCAAATTTTACGAAATTTCTTTGCGTGAAACCCTAGAGTAGAGTTTTCATCTCTATGAAACAACGAAAGACTTTTTCAGAAGAATTAACTTCCGTTAATAAATGGTAAATGCGTTAATAGTATTGCGTAATCTCCGTTCTGAGATTTTTACGTTTACACTTAGCGCGTACCGTAAAATATCCCTATTAGGAAGACCGAAAAATACGCAAAAAAAAATGTAATAAGGGGAATGACCGGCAAATGTGAAGTCTAATTTTCTCGCGCTGACGAATGGGACAAATTTAATTACGTGATTTTGGTTTAAATCAGTAGCGGAGACGCTGGAGAGAGGATCATCGACCTTATTAAATTTAACGCCAAGTAAAAAAAAAGAACGTTGCAGGAATTTTGAGTCACTGAGGATGAAATTTTGACAGTCATGTGATTACTGCGGAAGTGGTCGAATTGGTGAATTTTTCGATAAATGATGATTTTCGTGTTTTAATTTTAATCGGAAATTTAATGAAACCTACTTCCGATAGATAACCTGTTTACTAGTTTAATTTTGAATCACTCATAATTAGGTATTTCTAGGAATATTATTACGTATTAATTAAATCTGAAAAAATATTCTCAGTATTTTAAATATGGTACACTCGTGCATGTAGGAGATATGTAAAATTTTTACAACTATTCAAAAATTTTATTAAATTTGTGAAGTGCGCTTGGGTATTTTTAACTACGCATTTCCCAAAATATTCGAGTATTGGCAAGATTATTATAATTTTTATATAGGACATATTTCAATGACGTCAATCTTGTTTTAAAACTCCTCACATTTGTAAAGCATTCACTCTTCGTTCATATAAATCATGAAAAAAAACGATATCCAGTTGCGGTTCGTACGACTGTCTGTCCAGTGCCGCGATAACTTTCGAAAGGAATAACATATCAGTTTCAAATTTCGTGCAGATTTAGCACTTGAAGTGGAAAACAAAGTTATAGCTTTTTTAACCATATGGGGTGAAAAGGGTGGAAACGACAAATTTTCGGAATTTTCTGTTGTTTTTCGTTTTAAAATGAACGAATTACCTTGATATAGGTAAACGTTTGAAGTTTGTAAGAGGCAGGGAGGAGGATAGCTTTGAATATGTGATGATGCATACCCTTTTCAGGACTCAAATGTACTTGTACTTCACAAATATAACTCAGGAGCATCGCAATTAAATAAATAGTGTCCATTCCCTTCATATAGCTTGATTTTCTGTGAAAATTTGAACGTAAATATATATTTACAGAAATGTGACGACGCAAAAGGAGTAGAAAATTGTAAAAAATTTCGTTTGTTTTAAAATAGTAAACATATTTTTAAAACTATATGATTACGTTCTATTTATTTTAGCAGAAGGAAAACAACCCGATACGTTGTTTATTCTATAAAGAAGGTACCAGTGGTATTTTAAGGTTTTAAAATTTCCTTGTTTTAATTTTTATTTTTCCTTTTTTCTAGATAAATACGAAAGTAACAGTTAAGTTTTGCAATACAATACAACTATTTGAATTTATTAATTTATTACTTTCTTTGCTAATTTAAGTAAAATAACCGGTCAAGTGCAAGTTGAACTTGCGCAATTAGTGTTCCGTACATTGATTGCTTTTAAAATAAAAAATGTTGTAACGGAAGTACAAAATGATCAGTGACTTCACAAAACACACCCCAAATGAGTTTTCAACAAAGTTTACTTCCAATCTTTACTGAAAATTTATGACCTTGAAATTTCTGTTTTTTTATATACCAGATTAATTATTACACTCGTGATAATTTTCGTTCAATCTACAGCCCGTGGAGAATATTCCAGAACTTTTTCAAAATTTTTTGATAAGTACTTTTCGAGATAAGGCGGGTGGACAGCGATTTTTCGCGATTTTTTAAAAATAATACAAAGAAACGTGCGCGCAAGTATTACATTATATAACACATGGGCTGAAAAGTCCCGGGCCTAACAAAGAAAACACGGTTTTTTTGGTTCAAAATTAGCTTTATTCATCAACGTAATCTCCATCAAGAGCAACGCAATCATTCCAGCGCCGCTCTAACAATGGCCAAACACTGCTCAGAATCATCAACACGTTCTTGTTTTTGATAAACAGTGAGCAAACGCGGCACCCACTTTGAACAGAGCTTTCTCATAGTCAAATGCTCATGCAATATAAAGCCAACACGTTCTTTTGATATCTTTACGATGTCAGCTAACTCACGCAACTTCACTTTTCGATCATTCAAAACGATTTTATGGATTTTTTTTTATGTTTTCTGGTGTTACCGCCTCATTTGGACGTCCACTGAGTTCTGCATCATCGGTGTCTCTACGACCACGTTTGAAGTCAGCAAACCAACGTTTTATTGTTGTTTCTGATGGAGCGGAGTCCCCATAACACTTTTCAAGCCATTGCTTCGCTTGAACGGTATTTTTTCCCATCAAGAAGCAGTGTAAAATTAAAACACGAAATTGTTTTTGATCCATTGTTTTGAAAATAACAAAAGTAGCGTCACTCTTAGCACAATAACTCACAAACTAATGAATAGAATATCATGAAATTTTAACAGCTGTCTTTTGAAGGTTAGTATTAACTGAAAAAAAGGTGACTGCAATAAAACTAGCGCCATCTATGTGTTAGGCCCGGGACTATATATATATATATATATATATATATATATATATATATATATATATATATATATATATATATATATATATTTTACTCGTGTTTTCACAAGCTTTCATTTGACACCACACTCGAATACCTAGTAAAAAAAAATTTTTTTCACTTCCGATTTCACCCCCCAAAACTAACCCCTTAAGTCAAGATTTAACTTTCAAAACTACATGGCTCTGATGAGGCCATCAATTCCTATATTATTACCAAATTTCAACTTTCTATGACAAACAGTTTTGGAGAAAATCGGGTGTGACAGACGGACAGACAGACACTGAAGTGATCTTATAGGTGTTCCGTACGGAACACTAAAAATAATCTCTAGATCATGACGAACAAAATTTTAAATTTACGTCTTTGTATCGGTATATCTATCTGTCTGTGCTGGCACGATAACTCTTGAATGTAAGGAAATACCGATTTGAAATTTGGTACACGTTTAATGTTTGAAGTAGGGGAGGAATCTACAGTGTTTGAGCAATATCGCGTCAGTGGAAGCAAGTGAAAAGGTTAAGGAGATCGACAACTTCTCTATAGTTAAGTGTTTTTGAATAAAATATTTCCTGATTTTTTGTTGGTGTGTTTAATAAGTTTTAAGTTTATTTAGTTTAGCATCTAAGGGATTCAGGGGGCGGATGCAGGATTAGACCGGTCTTTTAAACCCTTGTCATTATTTTTGGAGTCCAGGAATTGGAAAATTATGTTATTTATCAGTATTTTGAATTTATGAATGAAATACGAATTTGAAATTTGGTACACGTTTAATGTTTGAAGTAGGGTAGGAATCTACAGTGTTTGAACAATATTGCGTCAGTGGAAGCAAGTGAAAAGGGTAAGGAGATCGACAACTTCTCTATAGTTAAGTGTTTTTGAATAAAATATTTCCTGGTTTTTTTGTTGGTGTGTTTAATAAGTTTTAAGTTTATTTAGTTTAGCATCTAAGGGATTCACGGGGCGAAGGAAGGATTAGACCGGTTTTTTAAACCCTTTTCATTATTTTTGGAGTCCAGGAATTGGAAAATTATGTTATTTATCAGTATTTTGAATTTATGAATGAAATACGATTTGAAATTTGGTACACGTTTAATGTTTGAAGTAGGGAAGGAATCTACAGTGTTTGAGCAATATCGCGTCAATGGAAGCAAGTGAAAAGAGTAAGGCGAACGACAACTTCTCTATAGTTAAGTGTTTTTGAATAAAATATTTCCTGGTTTTTTGCTGTGTGTGTTTAATAAGATTTAAGTTTATTTAGTTTAGCATCTAAGGGTTCAGGGGGCGGAGGAAGGATTAGACCGGTCTTTTAAACCCTTGTCATTATTTTTGGAGTCCAGGAATTGGAAAATTATGTTATTTATCAGTATTTTGAATTTTATTATACTCTTATGTAGAGCAAAATGTGACGTTTCAGTTAAATATTTGTACTATTTGTGAATAAAATAAAATGTCATCGTATCAATAACGAGGATTAGGAAGTTAGACGTTATTTATTTTCGAATTACGTGCTTTTGAGGAAACTACTGGATAAATCACTTTACTGATTTTTTTTATATATTATGACGGTTCTTTTCGAAAACCTCATATACCTAGAAATTGTAGTAAATAAACATTATTTTTATTTCCTTAACCTCGATTTAGCATATATGATAATAAATGTAAACATTTTTGTGGTTTAATATGTCAGGATTTTCCAAAACCCAATACACATGGATCAACATTAATTTTGAGGTAGATTTTCGTGGCTTTACTATCTTCCATTTAAAAATTTTGATTAATACACTACATAGTCGTGGGTTTGAATTTGTTGTCCTATATTTAATATATACTTTCTCGACTATAACGTGGATCATAGAAAATTTTTTCAGTAGATTTTTTATTATAAACTCCTGGACAAAATTAACGCAACAATCTGAAAATTAATTTATCTTTTTCTTATGTCAGTTTTAAAGTTTATCGAGTATTTGAATAGTAGGCTATGCATATTTTGTTTCGTTGTTCATGACATAAATCAAAACAATTCGTTTAGATTTACAGTTTTAAAGAATTTTTTAGAAGATAAACAATTTTCTGTAATAATGCGATAGATTTTCTTTAAAAGTAAGCTTATAAAGTGTTCCCTTTTTCAAAGTAATACGTTTTTGTGGTAGACTGTTTTATTTTTGACCCCGAAGAATTAGATAAATGAATCGAACAAGGAATTTAACTGAACACAAGGTAGTGCGAGCCTCAGTTTTATTGGACGAGGGATGTTGTCAGAGTTATGTTGCCAATTTGTTACGCAAACATCGTTCCACAATAAGTCGTATGGTAAGACGCTTGAAATGAAGTAGGAACTTATTCTAGAAGGCTAGGGCAAGGGCGAAAACGATGCACTAGCGACCTAGATGAACGTTTTATAAGACAATATGCTTTAAGAAACAGGACTGTCACTAGTTCTATAATAAGAAACGAACTCGAAGCTGTTCGCAATGTCACAATTTCTTCTAAAACAGTTAGAAGACGGTTAAATGAAGCTGGATTAAACAGTAGGAGACCAACCACTGCGCCCTTGCTTACTAGAGAGAACAGAGTTGCCAGGTTATGTTTTGCTCGAAATCGCGAAAACTGGTTTGTGGATGATTGGAAACAACACAGATGAAACTAGGGTTAGTCTAAAACATCCAGATGGTCGTGAGCGAGTATGGCAACGACCAGGAGAGAGGTTTGCTCCTTGCAATATCTCTGCAAGGATTCCATTCGGCGGTGGCTCTGTTATGTTCTGGGGTGGCATCTGCTTTAATGCTCGCACAGAGTTAGTTCCTGTCCGTACGAGATCCATAAATGCTTACTACTATCTTCAGAACATTGTAATAGAACATGTGATGCTTTTCGGTCATTTTGTGGGGCCCAATTTCCTGTTTATGCAAGACAACGCTCGACCTCACGTGGCTAGGGAGGTACTCGATTATCTTAATCAAGTTGATATACCGATTATGCAATGGCCACCAAAAAGCCCGGATCTGAATCTGATAAAACATGTATGGGATCACCTTAAAAAAAATGTGAAACGTCATATACCTGCACCTGGAAACCTGAGGGAACTTGAAAATGCAGTTATCACAGAATGGGAGCAAATTCCTCAAGTTTTTATCCAAAATTTAATTAGAAGCTTGCCTAGGCGCATAAACGCTGTCATCCGAAGTAGAGGAAGCAACACACGCTACTAGTGTCCCAGTTACACCATTAATTTTGCTACTAGTGTCCCAGTTTATTTTTTTCATTATTACATAATTTCAACGATTCTGTGGAGAATAATTTTAATTCGAATCTTATAGAGAAATTTGGTAACTAATACACTTTTAAAGTATCCGAATAACTTTTAGTGCAACCAATGTTCATAAAAAATTATTAAAATTAATCATTATAGAGATTTGTATGATTTCATATATTGTTGCGTTAATTTTGTCCAGGAGTGTATAATTTTGTTCCAAATTATATGGTATTTTCTCTTAAAACAAATAATCAAAACTACCAAGCTTTTTAAGGAATTTTTCACATCATTTTTAGTGTTCCGTACGGAGCACTTATGGGATTACTTGGGTTGTCTGTCTGTAACCCCTAATTTTCTCCAAAACTGATATAGAAAGTTGAAATTTGGCACAAATATAGGAATTGATGGTCCAGTCAGAGCAATGTATTTTTGGAACTTAAAGTTTGACTTATTGCGTTAGTTTTGGGTAGTAAAATTGGAAGTGAAAAAAAAATTACCCGGAGTGGGGTGTCAAATGAAATTTCAAAAATATATATGATGCAATACTTGCGCACACTTTTATTTGCATTATTTGTACAAATTTGCCAAAAATCGCGCTGTCCCCCCTCCCGTATCTCAAAAAGTACTGATCAAAAATTTTGGAAAAATTCTGGAATACTCTCCATAAAGTGCAGATTGAGCGAAAATTATCACGAATACATTACATTTAATTATTTATCTGGCATAAAAAAAACTAAGAAAACTCTGTGGCTTGACAGTATGGTGGAGGTTTTTTTAATGCACTTTTCATTACGCACACGGATGGGTACCGAGAGAAAATAATTTTATTTTATTTTTTTGTAATTAGACAAATATTTAGGTACTAAATATTTGTTTTACACTTTTATTACTAGATTTTAGATTGAGCTAATTATTATTCATTATTGACTAAGAAAAAAACGTAAAATACATATTCTAGCTTAAGATATATACATGTCAGGTAAAGATTTTATTTTATTTTAAAAGAAATCACCGTACGTAACGCTAATTGCGCAAGTCAAACTTGATTTTGGCTGGTTTTTTAAACCTAAAATCTTAAGAAATCGGTACCCACTTAGCACTTCTCTTATAAATTTCATCTAAAATAAATACTGAATTTGACGTTACGACAACCTGATATTTTAAATGATCGGTAGACAGTCTAATAAGGGCCTCAGGTATATTTACAACAGAAAACCGACCTTTCCCTCTATATATTGTTTGGGTTAAGATCGTTATAATATAACTTGATAGGAATTAGTTTTGACCTTTTCCCCAATCCCTTTAAACCATAACATGTTCGATTATAAATAACTAGCCGTGCCCGCGGCTCCGCTCGCGTGGACTTGATTCACTACTATCGTCACTGCTTATTCCTTATGTTATCTAACGTAATAAAATATCCCTCATTATTTCCCCTTATCTCCCATTATTTCTCCTTATCTCCAATTGTCTCTACATAATTATCTCGGCTCATCTCCCATTATTTCTCCTTATCTTCCATTATTTCTCCTTATCTCCCATTATCTCACCTTATCTCCCATTTTCTAGGCTTATCTCGACTTAGCTCTCGCAATATTTCTCCTTCCTTCCCATTATTTCTCCTTATCTCCCATTATCTCAGAATAACTCCCATTATCTAGACTTATCTCTGCTTATCTCCTATTATTTCTCCTTATCTCCCATTATTTATACTTATCTCCCATTATCTCACCTTAGGCTTATATCGAATTATATAGAACATGTGTATAAATTTATAAAAACACGTAAATCGTATAAGTGTTCTCAAGTGATAAGCGCACTAACGGACATACAGACAGACAGACAGACAGACGTTACATTTTATATATATTATATTCTTTGCAGCATGATATTGTTCCATATTTAATGGTTTAGGCAGTGTATTGCAAGAGAACGCGCTAACGGTAACCTTTTTTCCCGACTTGATTCACTATTATCGTCAGAGCTTATTCTTTATGTTACCTGGCCAGAGAACATATGTATGTTTTAGAAAAAAGAACGTAACGCACTAACGGGCAGACAGACAGATAGAGAGATATTGCATTTTATGTATATTATAGATAGATAACTTGGCCAGAGAACATATGTTTGTTTTAAAAAAAAAGTACGTAAATCGGATAAGTGGTTCTCCAGTGATAAGCGCACTAACGGACAGACAGGCAGAGAGATAGGCAGACAGACAGACAGAGAGACGTTGCATTTTATATATATTATAGATGTAATAAAATATATATCTATAACCTGGTCAGACAACATATGTATGAATTTAAAAAATCACTTAAATCAGATAAGTGGTTCTCGAGGGATAAGCGCACTAACGGACAGGCAGACAGACAGAGAGACGTTGCATTTTGTATATATTATAGATATAGATTATTATTATTATTATATAACCTGGCCAAAGAATATATATATATGAATTTAAAAAAAGATGCGTAAATCGGATAAGTGGTTCTCACGTGATAAACGCACTAATGGACAGACAGAGAGACATTGCATTTTATATATATATATATATATATATATATATATATATATATATATATATATTATAGATTATAGATATTCTCTGCTACATAATATTGTTCCATATTTAATGGTTTAGGCTGTGTATTGCAAGGAAACGCGCTAGCGGCAAAATTTTTCCGAATTCATTCACTATTATCGTCACTGCTCATTCCTTTTGCTACCTATCGTAATAAAAATATAGCCTATAACTTGGCCACAGAACATATGTATGTTTAAAAAAAAAAAAAATACGTAAATCGGATAAGAGATGCACTAATTTTAAAGAATTATTTTTTTACCAATACAGCACTACCCTTTCAGAGAGCTAATGTAATAAAAAAATCGTGATAATATGAAAACATTTGCATAAATTCGTAAATAAATTCATGCAAATGCACTTGAACTTTGTTGTATAATAGACCGAACGTAGTTTGGCGCGTATACATTATGTTTTTAATATTTCCTTACACCTATCCAAAATATGTCGTAAATTATGTCAAAAAAACCTTGAGCTTGAGTTATTTTCTAACTATTCGTGTAGGTTTGTCTACGTACTATATATAATTCGATGACTTACAGCTTCTATTATGCTAAAATTATTAATTCCATTTATTTTACTACTTTTATTATTACTACCCGATTTTTCTACGCCACCGTTGATATTGCGTTAAATTAAGATTCCAAGTCGTAATTATTCCTACACTTTATAATCATGTTCAAAATCTATTTTCGAAAACTATTTCCGTCTGAAAATTACCACCTTCAAATCGATCAAAATATCAAAATTTTGCGCGTTTAAAATTTTCGCAATAAACTAAAGAATTTGAGGTGATTAGTCATGAAGTCATAGAGTACACGTGCATGTTATTTGACTGGAAATTTATCCACATGAAGGTAACTTCCTTTTTTTTTGGAAAATAGCAACATATACATCTCGACTCTATTATTTTGCAAAATTTTAACTCGTGCCACGCAAGAATACACTTGTTCCATTGGAGAATCATGGTTTTTGAAACTAGACCAAGAGATGCAGAGACTCCTACATAAGTTCCAACAAACAGCAAAAGTGTTTAATATGCAAATATCTGTAAAGAAAACAAAATCCCTTACAATATCTAAAGAACCAAAAAGATGGAAACTCGCGATTTATCAGCAGAGTGTAGAACAGGCGATGTCCTTCAAATATCTGGGGGCAAACATAACAAGTACCAGGAACTTTAAGGAGGAAGTAAAAACTCAAACAACAAAGGCATCATTAATATCAGGATACTTAAGAGATATAATTTGGAGAAATCATATATGTGCACCAGGAACAAAGTAAGAATATACAAAACATGCGTAGGACCGATCATGACCTACGCGATAGAAACCAGAGCGGAGAACACAAGAACAAAACGACTCCTAAGAACAATAGAAATGCGAACACTTAGATTGATAACAGGACATACCTTATTTGGCCGAAAGAGATGTGAAGAAATAAGGGAAAAGTGCGAAATACAGGATGTGGTGAGATGGGCAAGGAATAGGAGAAGAGAATGGAGGGACCATACGGACAGAATGCCAAATGACCGGTTGGCTAAGGTTGCAAAAGAGAAGTGACCAAACACACCTCGACCGCTTGGAAGACCACCAATAAGATGGTATGAGAGCCGGTCTTCATCTTCGCCATTGTTTCTGGGAAACCTTTGAAGTGAACACAGGACATGGTCCTAACGTAGGAAGAAGAAGAAGAAGACCAAGAGATATTTCTGACATAAACAAGATATTTAGGAGTTACTCTGAACACACTGAAACTTTCACGTTCAGATAATAAAAAAGTTACAAATTTTTGGTTTCTCCGATCTACAAATCCTAAAAAGGGCATACAGTCTTGTCAAGTAAGAACATGTCCGCAATAATTCATTTTTAATAGATGCGATTCTAGCAATTCAACAAAAAATTGGTACGACGCATTTTAGTAAAAGTATCAGTCGATTCCGAACTTCCATCAAAATCACGTAAAATCCAAAATGAGTCACTTGTTTGCGCGTTGGTTCGAGGCAGTCTCTCTTTGTTTCCATCCAAAAGGGCCTAAAATGACACATTCTGCAACCGCTAAATATATTAAAAAGTCGGTGTCATTTGTGATTAAGTGTATAAATTATTTTAACGAGATGAAAAATGTCGATGACTTGCCAAAACGTGGCTGCGTAGGCAAAATCATTTCGAAAGTCGAAAAAACGAGTCGTGTCTTTGTTTTCACTCGGAATTGCCGCTGCATTAAGGAGCGGCAAAATTAAGAAAATCGGATTTGAATGTGTTCCGAAGCACGTTGAAGAAACCGTTGCTGGGCGACAATCACGTCGCGAAGCGGCTTGCTTGGGCCCACGATAAGATACTAGAGTGACCCTCACAATCGTCGGACGCCAACCCTATTAAAAACGTTTGCTCCCTTGTAAAAAGGAAGCTCAGAGGAAGGACTCTGAGGACTTTGATTCAGTTGACTCGCGAGATTTGAAAAATTTTCAGAGTATGCAAAAAATCTCGTAGATAACCTGTCTCAAATAGGCCAGGCGATTATTGATGCAGAAGACAATTGGACAACTTACTAAGAGTACATTGATGGCAAAAAATATTCTCGAAACACATTTTTTCAAGAATATGAGCGGTCATGTTCTTACTTGACAGACTGTACAACATTATATACAGTCCCTGGCCAAATTATTAGACGCACTGCAAGATTGCATGTAAAATATTAATTACCGAGTGATATTGTACCGTTTTATTATTTTAAATTGATTTGTTTTTTATTTTTATATTATCCAATCAATTACCTATTTATTTGACATAAATAAAACAGCATTAATTTAGAAAAGCATAAGTTTATTAAGTTTTAAAGAAAAGTGAAATTAATGCCAGTAAAAGTCAATATTTAGTTGAGCCACCTTTAGCCGCTATCAAAGCTTTAATTCTGCGCGGCATGCTATCAATGCAAGATTGTACTGTCTCCTGCATTTGAGGATGATGATTCCACACATGAATAATCTTTTCTAGGAGCTGGGTTTTGTTGGTAATCACATCTTTAGCTAGGAGCTGGGGGGGTTCATATCAGGGCCAATCCAACAGAGGGATATTTTTTTCTGCCAAAAAAGCTTTAACAGACCGAGCAGTGTGGCAGGGAGCTCCATCTTGCATGAAAGTGAATGGTTCCCCATTTGGAAACCATTCTCTGAGCTGCGGAATCAACCGATTTTGTAATACTTCTTTGTACTGATCTTGCCTCATTATTCCTTTGACGACGTACAGACGTCCAGTGCCCTTGCCGCTGATGACTGACCAAATCATCACTTTGGTGGGATGTTTAACCATCGGGACGACACAATCAGGATGAAACTTTTCTCCATGACGACGACGCACATACTGAGCTTTATTCTGCAAAATTTCGAATGTGCTTTCGTCACTGAAGCATACCTGTCAAAAATAGGAAAAATATATAAACTTCCATGTTTATTTGCTTTATTTAACTGAAAATGATAATAATGTATCAATTATTGATTAAATTGCTGTATCTTACCGATCTCCAGAAGTCCACATCTTTGTCTTGCCATTGTTTGGCCCACTTCAGGCGCTTTGCTTTCATTGCAGCTGTTAACTTGAGCTTCCTGGCGGGGCGACAGGCCTTAAAATCTAATTCTTTCAATTTTCTTCAAACAGTGCGCTCAGCAGCATTTATGCTAGCATCCTGGAGTTGCGATTTTATTACCTTTGTGGTAGCAAATCTGTTTTCAACACAAATTTTCTTCAAACATCTCTCTGACCGTGGAGTGAAAATTGGTTTTCTACCGCATCTTTTCTTTCTTTTCGGGCTTAATTCCTTCCCTGACTCAATTTTATTTTTTATGCGTCGTACACTAGCTTCAGAAACCTCCAATCTTCGTGATATTTTCGGTTTGTAAATGTTTTCGCAATCACAAGGGCCTTCACTTCAGCTTTTTTACGTGGTGAAAGATCGCCTTTTCTACCCATAATGAAAATAGTCCAATTACTTTTTTAAAACACTGCATACAAAATAAACTAATAACTGAGTAGTATAAAAACTGTTAAACAAACAATCACAGTCCATAAAGCCACAGAAACACGTCCGTACCTGACTCGATTCCGATCGCGACTGATACAGGTTTGTACTTATTTACGTTCATGTATCACTTTGTCAACACAGTGTTACCATATGTTAAAAATAAATACAAATATGTAGTCTACAACAATTCTTTTAAATAAAAATCAATAATATTGTAGTTTAAATATACCATTATTGCATAAAAACTCTTAAGAAACATAAAATTACTAAAAAAAATACAGTGCGTCTAATAATTTGGCCAGGGACTGTATACCAAGCAACACCCCCTCCCCCCAAGCCCATCCTTCAATCGTTTAGCCCTATATATGTTGGACAATAAATAACTATAAATAATTACAATTTATCAAAAAATCTTCGTAATACTATTTAAGCCATGTAAAATTCAACGATTCGTAAATCTTTTATCTTTAAAGAATGTCGTTCAAAACTATAGGTTCCTTTCCGACTTAAAGTAATATATGTGTACCAAATTCGCAGTCGATATCTGATTCCATTATATTATAGATTAACCGAAACAGATCAGTAAAAATCGGAAAAAACATGTTTCCAATAATGTATGGACCCTGAAATGTGAAGTAATGCAAAAATCTCTTGCCAACTATATTACTTCATCCTAGCAAGACAAGTAAAAAGTCAAGAAAAATAGGCACCAAGAACTAGTACTTTAATTACCAGGTTTATTAGTTTGTTTAAAATATTCTTGATCATTTTTTACTGTTCCGTACGGAACACTTCGATATCCGTCTCTTTGTCTGGCACACCCGATTTTCTCCGAAACTATTTGACATAGAAAGTTGAAATTTGACACAAATATCAAAATCAGAGTCGTGTAGTTTTGAATGTTAAATTTTGACTTAAGGGGTTAGTTTTGGGGGGTGAAATTGGAAGTGAAATTTTCTTCCAAGGTCATTGAGTGGAGTGTCCAATGAAAGCTTGTGAAGTTGGAAGTTCAAAAATATATATGATGTAACACTTGCGTAAACTCTCTCTTATCTCTAAGAGGACTACTCGAAAAATTTCAAAAAAATTATGGAATATTCTCGATAATGTGTAGATTAAAAACAAAATTTTCAAGAAAGGTCGGAAACAAACATTGTTGAAAACACATTTGGGCTGTGTTGTGAAGTCACTGATCATTTGATACTTCCGTAACAAATTGTTTTGTTTTAAAATCAATTAACGTACGGAATATTAATTGCGCAAGTCCAACTTGCACTTGACCGATTATTTACAATAAAAATGTATATACGAAGACTGAAAAGTTTTTGTCTGACACTTAGATGTCGCTCTTTTCAAAAAATCCATATGATATGGATGATAGGTGTCAAAATTTCATGACAGTTTGACGATTAGTTTACAAGTTACAGTGGTTCTAATGACGCTACTTTTGATATTTTCAAAACAATGGAAAAAATCCAATTTCATGTGTTGGTTAAACACTATTTTTTGATGGGAAAAAATACCGTTGAAGCAGCGCAATGACCCGATAAGTGTTACGGGGACTCTGCCTCGGGAAAATCACTCATCATTTACTGGTATGCTGAATTTAAACGCGGTCGTACAGATACAGATGATGCTGAATACTCTGGACGGCTGGGAATGTTTTGGTCTCTGTATTCTCCAGATTTGGCCCCCAGCGGCTATTATCTATTCGTAGACCTTAAAAAAATGCTCGCGGAAAAGCGATTTGGCTCCAATAAAGAAGTTATCGCCTAAACTGAGGTCTATTTTGAAAGCAAAGATAAATCCTTTTACAAGAAAGGTATAGAAATGCTAGAAAAGCGTTAGACTAATTGTATCACTCTTAAAGGAGACTATGTTGATGAATAAAGTCGAATTTTGCAAAAAAAATGTGTTTTAAGGGGCTTGACCAAAAATTTTTCGGCCTACGTGTTATATTATTTCCCAGAAATAAAAGATTATGTATTTGTGTCTCTATATCTCTTACCGGCTTTAAGGATTTCTTTTTATAGAATGGAATTATGATTAATACATTTTTATTTCTCGTTTCCTAGTTGATAAATTTTACTTTTACGCTACTAGAAGTAATAATTTATCCTAGTCAGGGGGATTTAGTCTCACGAGGATAAAACAGAAAAGGCTTACTCAAGGTCAACGTATATAAGTTCCGCAATATAAAATTTACATTTACTAAACATTAAACGTTTTTTTTTTGCATTTTAAAAGTTGAAGTACGAGAATTAGACTGGCAGTCTGCGTGAGTCAGAGACCTTGAACAAGCCAACAACCTGGAGCATTGGAAAGTTTTCGAACAGCTGATTGTTTGTCACCCGTGAACTGACAGTTTATTCAGCCAACAGCGTGGAAAATGATCCATCGGTCGAGAACCTTCGCAGTTGTTATTTATGCACTATGGAGAACGATAGGAAAGAAAAAAATTAAAATTGTCAAGACGGCTAGACGGAATAATTGAAAGTTTTCAGTAAAAAGGTAGATAATACTTACCTGTCTTGTATTATTCAGGGGATTGTCCTGGTTGTGTTTTTTAATACTGTTGCGTTCCAAATTGTAAAATTTAAGTTTTATCGTGGCGTTTTAACACAGCCTTTTTAAAAAAAACCGATCAAGTGCAAGTCGGACGTGCGCAATTAGTGTTCCGTACGGTGATTTTAAAATAAAAAATTTTATTACGGAGTTGTAATATAATCAGTAACTTCACAAAACATACTCTAAATGAGTTTTCAACAAAGTTTATCTCTGATTTTTGTTGAAAACTGATGATCTCGAAAAATTTGTTTTTTAATTTATATACCAGATAAATTATCAACAGTAACGCCCTCGTGATAATTTTCATTCAATCTACACTTTATGGAGAATATTTCAGAGTTTTTTCAAAAAAATTTTTGTATCAGTACTTTTCCAGATAAGGGGTGTAGACAGTGATTTTTGGCGGTTTTTAGTGTTCCATACGAAACACTTATAAGATAACTTCGGTGTCTGTCTGTCCGTCTGTTTGTCTGTTTGTCACACACCCGATTTTCTCCGAAACGATTTATCATAGAAAGTTGAAATTTGGTAATAACATAGGAATGGATGGCCTCATCAGGCCATGTAGTTTTGAAAGTCAAATTTTAACTTAAGGGGTTAATTTTGGGGGGTGAAATCAAAAGTGAAAATTTTTTAGTAGGTGATCGGGTGTGGTGTCAAATGAAAGCTTGTGAAAACACGAATAAAAAATATATATGTAATGTAATACTTGCGCACTCTTTTCTTTGTATTATTTTTAAAAAATCGCGAGAAATCGCTGTCCCCCCACCTTATCTCGAAAAATACTGATCAAAAAATTTTGAAAAATTTCTGGAATATTCTCCACGGGGTGTAGATTGAACGAAAATTATCATGAGTGCATTATCTTGAATAATTTATCTGGTATATAAAAAAAAAACAAAATTTCAAGGTTACCAGTTGGAAACAAACTTTGTTGAAAACTCATTTGGGGTGTGTTTTGTGAAGTCACTGATCATTTTATACCACCGTAACAAAATTTTTTATTTTAAAAGCAATTAACGTACGGAACACTAATTGTGCAAGTTCAACTTGCACTTGACCGGTTTTTTTTAGTACTGTGGCGTTCCAAATTGTAAAATTTAAGTTTTATCGTGGCATTTTAACTTCCACATTCTTTTTAAAGAAACCGATCAAGTCGGACTTGTGCAATTAGTGTTCCGTACGGTGATTGATTTGAAAATAAAAAATTTTGTTACGGAGTTATAAAATGATTAGTAACTTCACAAAACATACCCTAAATGAGTTTTCAACAAAGTTTGTTTCTAATTTTTGTTGAAAACTGATGATCTTAAAAAAATTTGTTCGTTTTAATTTATATACCAGATAAATTATCAACGGTAACGCACTCGTGATAATTTTCAGTCAATCTACACTTTACGTAGAATATTCCAGGATTTTTTCAAAATTTTTTGAGCAGTACTTTTCCAGATAAGGGGAGTAGACAGTGATTTTTAGCGGTTTTTGTAAAATGTCATAACGAAAAATTTGCGCATTATTACATCATATATTTTTGAACTGAAACTGTCGTCTGATACCTCACTGGATGACCTGGTAAAAAAAAAATCACTACTGATTTCACCTCTCAAAACTATTCCCTTAAGTCAAAATTTAACTTTCAGAACTACACGACTCTGATGAGGCCATCAATTCCTATATTGTGCCAAATTTCAACTATGTGTATCAAATAGTTTCGGGGAAAATCGGGTGTGACAGACGGACAGGTAGACGGACACCGAAGTAATCCCATAAGTTTTCCGTACGGAACTCTAAAAAACTTCTTTATAAAATCTAACTTCAGGAAGTAATAATTCTTAAGGACACCTCATGCCATTACAGACGGGAAAGTGTCTAAGAATACAGGGTAATTAACCCATTAACATTTTGAAATTTTACAGGTTCAGGAACTAAAATTTGAAATTTTTTTTCAACGGCTATATTTAGTTTTTTTAACGTTTGTATTGTAATTTTGATGCTTCAAGATAGAAAATGCTCTGTCTACTAATTATTAAGTAGCCACGCATAATATTAAAAGATTGACCAGAAAAACAATATTGAATAAAAATTTTTTAAATGATTGGACTTGGCAATACGTGTTCGCCTACGTGATATCTTCACGTGTGCATACACACTATTTTTCTGCTAGCGTGATTAAGACAAATTCCCTTTGAATATACATTTTTGTTAATTTAAAAAAGGTCGATTTATATACTAATTGGGACTGCCGATTTCCTTGTTCAGAATTTATATTATGCTTATTTAAAACCTCTATCGCCAGTTGTAAGGTCATCAGGTTTCCTTTTTCGCAAGGTTTTTACTTCTGCCAGCATATCCTTCAGAAAAGAATAATGGTTATTGCGTTATTATATTTTTATCACTTCCTGTAAATGCGAGTATATTTTTTAATGTTTTTTACTTTGTTTTATATGCGTACAATTTAATTTACAAAAGTACCAATTAATTACTAAAAAAGTGAACGTATATTATATATATAAATCTGCCACACAATATACTATTAAACAGTTAAATCTAAATAGGTAATTAGATATCGTTCGTAAGTTGTCAAACCAAGGACTTGTTTTGACCCTATTGAAACTCATCAGATCGTGATCGAACAATCGCCTCATCTCCACAATTCTATAACACTTACTTCTGTCAGTAAAAAATGTCATCTCCACCTCGGCGAAGAAATAGCATACTGAAGCACCCTAAATTACACAGGGGAACAGCTGTTTTGGTGTCGAGGTTTTTTGAGCTGACTCTATATCAATTTGATGTCCTGAATTCAAATAACGTATTCATTTGTACCTAGGAGCTCAAATTTTTAAGATAAACAATTTTAGAGAAATATAAGTTACATTATTGTAACTCAAATCCGTAAGTGTAGTAAACAAAAGTAGATACGAAATTTTTATTTTAGTTATACAAAATACAATATTATGTCGTACTTACAAACAAAAAAAAAACATTGAAGAAATGAAATAGTCACTCAACACTTGGAAAGCTTCTTTTCCGCGACATTCTTGAATGTTTTTTTAAACAGTCCCTTTTTAAACTCCAGCAGTAATCTGCCATCATGTGCATGTCCCATCTTCCTTGGTAGCGGTCCTCCATAACTTTAATATCTTGGTGAAATCTTTCACCTTGTTCCTCACTCATGTCTCCTAAATTTTCTGGAAAACGGTCTAAGTGGCTGTGTAAATAGTGTATTTTAATACTCATATTGCACCCTAAGGATTTGAAACTATTAAGCATCTTGTTAATCATTTCAACATAGTTTTGAGCTTTATGTTTGCCTAGAAAATTTTCTACAACTGCAACAAATGATGTCCAAGCTTCTCGTTCAACTTGATTCATTGAATTTATGAAGGCAGGATCCTTAATTAATTGTCTTATTTGTGGGCCGTCAATCAAATATCCCTGCTTTGAGTTTTTCTGTGCTCAACTGATGCATTTTTACCCCTATATATGCAAAACAAGACCCATTCTTATCAAGAGCCTTTACAAATTGCTTCATTAAGCCCAACTTTATATGTAACGAAGGAAGTATGATTTTTTCTCTTTCAACCAAAGCGTCGTTAATGACATTCTTTTCCCCAACGTCCATGTTTTCTCTCTGAGGCCAATCTTTTCTAACCCAGTGGTGTGTTTTGTCCCTAGTATCCCAGAAACACGGATATTTCGTGTAACCACTTTGCTGCCCAAGAAGAAAGTTTACCATTTTTAAGTCTACACAAATCATCCATTGATGTTCGTAATACTTTATCTTCTGCAAGACCAAAGCTATGGTATTATATTCTTCTTTCAGTTTCGTTGAGTGAGCTAGTGGTATTGAACCATCTTTATTCCCATTATGTAGAAGGGACACATTTTAAACTTCGCTTTGAACTGTCAATAAATAGGCGCCAATCATCTGGAATATATTCAGAAAGTCCCATTTCTTTCATGAGTCCCCTAATTTCGTGACAAAATACAAGATTGTCTTCTTGAGAAAAGAATGGTAGCAGATCTTTTTTTCTTGTACGGTAGAAGGTAATTTTCGTTCCTTGTTCCAGTAAATTTTTGTCGTTCAATCTAGAAGCCAGTACTTCAGAAGCTTTTTTCGATAAATTGAGATCCCTGGTGAGATCATTTAATTCATTTTGATTGAAGCGTTGAGGAACTGATGACGTCCCCTCATAGTCACTGTTAGTTTCATTAGCATCAGAACTTTTATTAGCATCAGAAGAGCGATCAGAGGGAAAATATTCGTCATCAGAGATATGTGGTAGCTGATGAAATGTTAGAATCGGTATTTCATCTGAGTGCGGGATAGGGCGTATTGCCGAGTCTAAATTGGGATAACTCCACTTACTGCGGTTATTTCGATTGATTCCATTAGTATTTACTAAACAGAAATAACAATCATTGAAGTGGTTTTTTGGTTCTCTCCAAACCATTGGTACGCCGAATTTTAGACATTTTCTTTTCCCGGTAGTCCACTGCCGCAAATGCTCTGTATAAGTTTTACATACGAGATGCGGGGCCCACGTTTTGTCCTGATCACCAAGCTTAACTCCAAAGTATCCAAGATACGCTCGCTTTACAAAGTCAGTAATAGTTTGTCTGTTTTGTTGAAACATGTATTCTCCGCATATATAGCAAAACACATCAGGTTGATTTACACAACTTCTTCTTGAACTGGAACCTGAACTCATTTTAATTCTGTTCAATAACACAAAAACACTCTTTTCTTAACATAAAATAACACGCCGAATTCGATCTACTCTCATTAGTAAGAACGCACAAACTGCCGAGACTTACCCGAGTTAGGTGATTAAAAGGGTCAGTTCAGGTACCTGATAGGCAATGGTTCCACTATTTATAGATTTACCTGCAATTTACTCAATTACAGACTGACAATAAAACCACTGTACCTACATTAATGAATATATAATAATTTTAGAACTCTCATAAATAAATATACTGAATAAAATCCACATTGGTAGATAATTTGATGTATCTAAAAAAGTAGAGCTGATAGAGAAAAATGGATTGCATGTATAGATTTAGCGTCCCAATTATAGTTAAAATCAGCTCTAAAATCCCAGGCACCAAAACAAAAATATTTTTTTGTTGCCCTGTGTTATCCATGCAAGGACAAAACACATGTACAAACTAGGGTACTACCATCAGTTAGGCATTTTAATTTGTTACAAAAATAATTTTAATGGTTTAACAATATATACTGCGTTATCATCACTTAAATCAAACCAGTTTCTGATAAACTAGGACTAGAAAACCCATTCCAAATTACTATTATGCAAGTTTCAAGTAGTCAACTAATAAACCAGAAATATATAACTCAACTGGTCACAGCAAGTTCTACATTACTGTAAAAACTAAATCCATTTAGGAGCCTTTTATAGAAGCCACTCAATTGTAATGTCATAAGCTTTAATAAGATCAAATAAGATCGGCGTGATTACGCTTAAAAAAAACGAATCACTACTTACTGTCAGTTTTGTATTAGCAAGAAAACCTTTTTGTTAAGACGAATTAAAGTATTTCTGATTGTAGAACCGTGTTTTTTGATTGAAGAGTTCCTTAAGATGTTTTAAGCGGTTGTTTTTTGATGGAGCTTTAATCTACTTAGTATCTCGGTATATAATATCTTATTCTTTAAGGTAATCTAGATTGATGATTTTTTTTAAATCTATGTATTAAGTAAAGCTGGTAACGGGCGCAGCTGAATCAAATAAAACAGTTTTAAATACGGCACATGGCGATTTTTTAGTAACTTTCTACAGATGAGAGGTTAAGGTTTTACTTGACCGTTCCTTTTTAGCGACAATTTAAAGTGTACTAGTGTAAACGGTAGTTAAATTTTCCTTTAGGATTAGGTTAATAACTTTAAAAAATTGCTTCATGCTAAAATAAACTAATCGATATAATGTCATTTTTCCATAAAATATTCAACAGATTTTATGCAGTTTCCTAAACCACTAACCCAAAAGATTTAAAACCGGAATTTCCCTACAAACATAAAACCGAACTTAGATAATTTTTAAATCGTAAACTGGGAAAAATAATAAAGTTTACTGGAAATTTAAGGGGCCATTTCCAGATTTTCCAATAAGCTTTTGTTTACGCCAGTAGCCATTATTTTAAGTTTTTTATTGGAAGTAATAGCAATGACCTTGACAGTGGCGTAACAAATTATTTTTCTTACTTTTAGGATCGTAATTAAAATGAATGTTACTTATTAACTTTAACAACTCCCCATGTATTTATAAGATAAACTAAAACCACCGGCAACGTAGAATGAGTCATTTATCTTTTTAACGCTGGGTTGACTTGTTAGGAATATATTTGGTTATAAAATATAGATTGTTGTATAATTAAATATTACCCAACAAAATTTTATTTTTGTTAACAAGCATTAGTTGGTTGTTTGTAGCAATGACCGCAAAGTGAAAGTGACAGAGACAGCTGACACCGTGAAGATATCAATAGAACGCATGGGGCATATTTTGCCTGAATATTTCTATAAGAAAACGCTGTTTTTCGTCCATTTGTAACATGGACGAAACATGGATCCACCACTACACGCCCGAGTACAACAGGCGACAGTCCGATGAAGTACTACTAACTTGGACAAAATTCTCTCTGCCCTTTAATTTTCACCGTCTTGTAATAATCTTTTTTTTTAAATACTCGTAATGAATAGTACTTCAAAATGTACCTGCAAAGTTTTTGATTTTTTTAAAAATTTTTTTAGTAAAAACCGATTGTTTATGAAAAAATTATAAATTTTCTGTAAAATATATATGTGAATAGTTACACATCCTGTACATTTACTTGGACTTAACATTTTAATATGTGTAGTATTTTCAAATATTTACCAATTTTGGCCATTTTTCGCCTTCTTCAAGATTATTTAGCGATTATGAGAATAAACATTACATTTGAGATGTTTGACAATTATTTGAAGTCTAAATTCACCAACTCTTCCATAAACCTAAACTCAGAATGGTCGGATCTGAAAAAATTGACCAAATTTGGACATTTTTAAACATTTTTCGACTTTTTCTTCATTTTGAGTTTACGTTTATGATAGAATTGGTGATTTTTAAAACTCTAAATAATGTCAAACATCTCAAATGTAATGTTTTTTTCATATTCACTAAACAATCTCGAAAAAGGCGAAAAATGGCCAAAGTTGGAGAATACGAGGCTGGTTTGAAAAGTCCGTGCAAAAATGAAAACTACTTATGTGTTTGGGGTAAACCTTTTTTATTTTTTTCGACATAGTCTCCTTTTAGGCTTATACACTTCGTCCAACGATGTTCTAGTTTGTTGATCCCTTCCGAATAATAGGATTTGTCCAAGTCTGCAAAATATCCATTAGTGTCTGTAATCACCTCTTCGTTTGAATAAAATCTTTGTCCCGCCAGCCATTTCTTCAAATTGGGGACAAATAGTGGTCCGAGGGAGCCAAGTCTGGAGAATAGGGGGGATGTGAAACGAGTTGGAATCCTATTTCCATTAATTTTGCGACCACAACTGCTGAGGTGTGTGCTGGTGCGTTGTCGTGATGGAAAAGGACTTTCTTGTGGGCCAATCGCGGGCGTTTTTCTTGCAGCTCGGTTTTCAAAACGGTCCAATAACGATGAATAATATTCACCTGTAATAGTTTTACCCTTTTCCAGATAGTCGATGAGGATTATCCCTTGCGAATCCCAAAAGACAGTCGCCATAACCTTTCCGGCCGAAGGAACAGTCATCCACAGTGACGAAACGACGCTTAAAGTCCTCCGGATTCTTCTGGAACAGCTGCAAACTATCCTTGTAACACTTCACACGATTCCGTTTTTGGTCAAGCGTGAGCAATCGCGGCACCCATCTTGCGGATAGCTTTCTCATGTCCAAATGTTTATGCAAAATATTATGTACCCGTTCAGTCGAGATGCCCACAGCACTAGCAATCTCACGCACCTTAACTCTTCTGTCATCCATCACCATATCATGGATTTGATCAATGATTTCTGGAGTCGTAACCTCCACAGGCCGTCCAGAACGTTCAGCGTCACTTGTGCCCATATGGCCAGTCCGAAAATTTTGAAACCACTTATAAACTGTTCTAATCGAAGGTGCAGAGTCACCATAATGTTTATCAAGCTTCTCTTTAGTCTCCTGAGGCGTTTTGCCTTTCATAAAGTAATGTTTAATCACCACACGAAATTCTTTTTTCGTCCATTTCTTGAAAATCACTCGACTTCCTTGATTCACACGAATGCCAAACACAAAGAAATAGACCAATATGGCTGAAACTTGGTGTGCGTTCATTCAAGAGATGCTACTAACTAAACATGACCTCGATACGTGCCGGTGGTGCCATCTCTCGGACTTTGCACGGACTTTTCAAACCAGCCTCGTATTTGAAAATCTTACACATTAGTACAAAACGGTTATTTTTATCATAATCTGCGACCCCAAAAACCCATTATAACCTTGGAAAATTTCATGTCCACGTAAATGAACAGGATCCGTAACTATCTAAATATCTATTTTACAAAAAATTTATAATTTTTTCACAAAAAAATCAAAGAACTTGAAAATTAAAGGGCAGACAGAATTTTGTACAAGTTAGTAGTACTTCGTCCGTCTATGAGGCAGTTCGCAGAGTGGCTGGAACCGCATCCGAAGCGTCCAAAAATACAATTGCTTATTTATTATATTTGTATCTAAACGCGATAGATTATATCCTCGGCACTCTTCTAGGCGGGCATTGAACTTACTGTTCACTACTCGGCACGTTACTTCTCTTTCTTCTGTCTTTCCTTTAAGTATTAATTCCGTTTAAATAAGGAATATCGTAATAAAAGAATAGCAGGAAAATAAATAAGGGATAAAATATTCTGGACGTCTATGTTCTTTGCCTCAATCTATCAGTCTGGTTTGAATGGAAACCAGAAATAAGAAGATTTAAAGTTTGGTCCCTTTTTATTTACGACTTTTTGTAAGTCGAGTAGTATTAACATAAGGGATTTAGTTCGGGTGACTTTCTTCTTCTAAATTATACTATAAAAGTCCCTGAAGGGTAGCACTGTTCTTTTCAAACTTTATACTCTGGAAAATAACGCGAGTTAAGTCCAGAGAAGGTAGAGAAAATACCGTGATAAAATCAATCAGGTTTTATTGCAGTTTTTTATTAGGATATTTTAAAAATAAAATTAATTAGGTTAATAGAGGGTTGTTATCGAAGACTATTAGGAGGTTAAAAACATAAAGACGTATACTATACGTCTTCTGAACCACTCTATATTTTTCTCGCTATTTTCTTCAACATCTCTAACGACTGGTATAAATTGTCACTTACTAAATGACTATTTTAATTTGATGTTTAAATGACTGTTTCCAACCGAACAGTGAGACTATCGCCAATGTATATATTCCCAATTTAACAACCAATAATAATTACCGTAGTGTTAACTTGGTTAGATACAAAGTAAAGATAGGAAAATTTATGTTATCTTAAACACGTGTAGGTAGTTTATTAAAAGTAAACGAAAAACTCAGTTTCTATGTATAAATATTAGTGCACATGCATGCTAACCACATTCTGATATGTGCTTTTTCATAGTGAACACGGTTTAAAAAGGAATTGATAGTAACAGATGATAGTCATCAATTCAATATTACCTGTAGTTATAAAGCTTATATTTTCGCAGGGAACGGAAGCTTTCATGTCCTTGGTTAATGGGATTAGATCGTGTCAAATTGGTGTGACTACGACGTATCGCCTACGACTGCACGAGGCATCTATAGGGATATTTATTCTTTGAGCGTAGAAGATTGAAAAAAGTTTTCTCCTCAGTGGCCACATCTCTAAGAGTAAAGATGCCTGAGAATGCTTCGCACAATCGTAGAAAGAGTCACTCCAATTTGACACGGTTTAATCCCAAGAATTACGATTTCTCATTATATTTTCGCATTGTTATGCAGTACAGAGATACCATCATTCCTGACTACATCCAATCTTAGATGTATAGTATAATATCGGGTTCAAAGGGACCTTCCATGTTGTCCGATGGGCATGTGGTTCGGTCATACCACCGGTCCTTTTTTAGTTGACCTGGTTGCTCTGGAGACTCCCTTTTTCCAGGTATTTTTTTAACCGTCTCAGTTTCCTGTGGTTGACCGCATCATCTTAGTTACTTTCTTTCAATATCCCGGATCAAAGACCCATCCGTTTATCAATTTAAGAGGTTCAGGGGTTATGCTTCCAGAGCTCAGAACTACGGTGAAAGGTCACAGATTTGATTATTCTAAAGATTAATATGAGGGCCGCCTTTTAAATTTTTACAAACGACCACTAGATGGCGCTATGGAGATGTGACATTACTAGTGCTGTAAAATTTGACATTTCTTATTGTGCGTTTTTTTTAAAAAAAAAAACAGTTTTGTGAACAAATGGAAATTTCACGTGTTGAATGATTTTTTACGATTTTAGTAAAGGCCTAACTCGACAACAATGCCTCGAATCGCTTCGTTCAACTTTTGTTAGTGAATCACCATCAGAAAAGATTGTTTACAATTGGTTTGTAGAATCTCGTCATGTCCTGCTTCCGTCAGCGATGAATTTCGTGAAAGTCGACCAAAATCCGTTATTCCTAAAAATATCTATGCTGTACTTAAGATGAGTGAAGAGGATCGCTATGTGACTTACCGTGAGGTGGAGGCATCCTTAAATATATTCAAGACTACAGTGCATTTGATTTTGGATGAACATTTAGCTGTGAAAAAGATCTATTTCCGATGGGTTTCGCATAATTTGGCCGAAACTGAAAAAAATGGCTCGTGTCGATTGGTGTAAGGAAATGCTCAAAAAATTCGATCGAGAGCATGCAAAATCGGTATACAACATAGTAACAGGAGACGAAGCTTGGATATATTCGTACGAGCCGGAAACTAAGCAACAATCAACTATTTGGGTGTTCCAAGGTGAACCGAATCCAACAAAAGTGGTTCGTTCGCGAAACACTTCCAAGAAAATGATCGCTTGTTTCTTTGATTATGCAGGACATTTTGCAACCGTTGCATTAAGGGGTCGAAGAACAGTTAATGCTGAACTGTCATCGATAAAATCAGGAAAAGCAACCGAAAATGTCGCATCATTCTTCATCATGACAATGCCTGCTCTCCCAGCACGTCAAACAAGTGATTATTTGACGGAGAACAACATCGAATTGCTCGTATTCACCTGATTTATCAAATATTGCTCATATTCACCTCATTTATCGCCCAACGATTTATTTTTGCATCCGAATGTCAAAAAAATGCGTGGACTGCGATTTTCATCACCTCAAGAAGCTGTTGAGTCCTTTCAAAACCATGTTTTTAGTTTTCCGTACGGAATACTTATAAGATCACTTCTGTCCGTCTGTCTATCTGTCACACTCGATTTTCTCCGAAATTATTTGACATAGAAAGTTGAAATTTAGTACTAATATAGGAATTGGTATCCTCATCAGAGCCGTATATTTTTGAAAGTTAAATTTTGATTTAAGGGGTTAGATTTGGGGGGTGAAATCGGAAGTGAAAAAACATTTTTTTTACCAGGTCATCGAGTCTGGTGTTAAAAGAAAGCTTGTGAAAACACGGGTAAAAAATATATATATAATGTAATACTTGCGCACACTTTTCTTTTTATTATTTTTAAAAAATCGCGAAAAATCGCTGTACCCCACCTTATCTCGAAAAGTACTGATCAAAAAATTTTGGTAATTATGGAATATTCTCCACGGGATGTAGATTGAACGAAAATTATCACGAGTGCATTACCTTTAATAATTTATCTGGTATATAAACAAAAAATAAAAATTTCAAGGTCATCAGTTTTCAGTAAAGGTCGGATAGAAACTTTGTTGGAAACTCATTTGGGGTGTGTTTTGTGAAGTCACTGATCATTTTATACCACCGTAACAAATTTTTTCATTTTAAAAGCAATCAACGTACGAAACACTAATTGTGCAAATTCAACTTGCACTTGACCGGTATTGTGGACTAACTTCAGAGTGGAAAAAATGTTTCGAAAATTGGTTCGAATGCATTCAAAAGCGTATAAAAATCTTGAAAGCAGTAAAACAGTTTGTACCAAAAGTTTTTTTCTTTCATTGTTTTTGTAAAAACTTAAAAGGTAGCCCTCGTACCCGGTTAAAAAAAGGTGAGACTCTCCCAGTGACAAGAAAACAGATCCAGGGCATATGTAGAAAGAAATTTTTTTATAAGGACTCTTTTCAAATACAATGCGTATATTAATCAGTAGAGGTTTTTAAAGACGTTTAGCATTTAAAAATATTAAATTCGTACCAACGTTGTCGATTAAATTTAGACCATGACTAATTGTCGATGTTTATTTTTTCTGTATTAGCGATAGCAAGAAATCACAAGGATTGCTAACCATAAAATTGATAAAATAAAATTTACGACGTCGAGTCTTTGATAAAGCACAATTGTGATTATTATTAACATTATATGCAAATACATTAAAACTGCAGATGATTAAAAGTAAACATTATACAACCGTTATAAAATTAAATTAATAAAATTGTTTAATCACACATAATTTCCGTAATAATTGCCGATTTTTATAACTATGAGTTAGTTAGGTCACTAGATAAAGGCTATTGTGTGAAAGTTTAGAATTAGTGCACGTATATGCAAAATTATGCAAGTGCTGAATCAGCGGACCGAATCTAGATTTACGATATAAATTATAATAAACGACAAAATACGAGGATAAGTAATAAAAAAAATCAGGGTTGTTTCCATGGACAATTAAATGTGCAACTTTGATTACAACATGTTTTTTAGAAATTTTTAATTTGATAATATTGCAGAACTTCAAGTGATTTTGTTATAGGGACAAATTTTTAACAGTTTGAAAATCTTTTTTTTTTGCAATATTTGGTTTTTGCTTTTTCGTGTACCGTCGATCCCTCTTTAAACGTTTGTGAAGCCGTTTTTCATAACTCGATTTGAATTCGACGTTGAACTTGAATTTCGCGCCCGCCCTGTAAAAAAAATCTCTTAAAACAAAGGTTAGTAAAGTATGATTCATATATACTTGGTGGAGATTAACAAATTTATCAATGGTGATGCCGAAATGGCTGTCAGAATATCAGTTTTACAACTTGCGCGATGTTCACTGGTTTATTTTTAAAGGTTTTTTTAGTGTTCCGTACGGAACACTTATAAGATCACTTCGGTGTCTGTCTGTCTGTCCCTCTGTCACACCCGATTTTCTCCGAAACTATTTATCATAGAAAGTTGAAATTTGGTAATAATATAGGAATTGATGGCCTCATCAGAGCCATCTAGTTTTGAAAGTTAAATTTTGACTGAAGGGGTTAGTTTTGGGGGGTGAAATCGGAAGTGAAAAAAAAATATTTTTGTACTAGGTAATCGAGTGTGGTATCAAATGAAAGCTTGTGAAAACACGAGTTTAAAAATATATACTGCGCACATTTTTCTTTATAATATTTTGGAAAAACCGCCAAAAATCACTATCTACTCCGCTTTTCTGGGAAATATATATATATATATATATATATATATATATATATATATATATATATATATATATATATATATAATGTAATACTTGCGCGTACATTTCTTTGTATTATTTTTAAAAAAATCGCGAAAAATCGCTATCCATCCGCCTTATCTCGAAAAGTACTTATCAAAAAATGTTTAAAAAATTCTGGAATATTCTCCACGGGGTGTAGATTGAACGAAAATTATCACCAGTGCATTACCTGTAATAATTTATCTGGTATATAAAAAAAAACAGAAATTTCAAGGTCATCCATTTTCAGTAAAGATTAGAAATAAACTTTGTTGAAAACTCATTTGGGGTGTTTTTTTTGAAGTCACTGATCATTTTATACTTCCGTTACAACATTTTTTTATTTTAAAAGCAATCAATGTACGGAACACTAATTGCGCAAGTTCAACTTGCACTTGACCGGTTATTTTTTACTTTCTGAGTGGCTCTACCTACAGACCCACGTTTTCGCAAGTCATCGACATTTTCGTCAAAAAGTGTCCGTTTTTTGCATGCGAAATTGACATTTTTGGTCCAATTCAAAATCGAAAAAATTAAGTCGATATAATAAATTGTTTTCAAGTTACAGTGGCAGCAAATTTAAAAAATCCAGTCTTGAGAAAAACGCGTTTAAAGAATGACTAACGTATGACACATAAATAATGATCTCTTGCCCCGTACCTACCTTTGTGACTACTTTGAGTTCATTGAAATATTAATTTTCATTTACGTGATGACGTCACGGCATTGACATTTTAATACCTGCTCCGGTTCGCGTTACGCTTCCAAAAACAAGTTTATTGCCCCCCGAGCAGCTATGCCTGGTGACAGCTGTATTTTCAGAAATAAACATAGGCCGATTTTGATACGTCGAGCTCTTTTTCTGTACATATAAAAGTATTGAAATATGTAGAAAAAAATCGATTTTTTGAAATTATCACACTGTTTTCAGGAATGTTTTCACTTCATAAACATGCTTTGGCCAATGAAACTGTTTTTTATTAGTTACAAGCTTTTTTAAATACTTCATATGATTTTTAAGAAGACCCTCGTAAATGTCACTAACCCTGTAAAATATTTACGTAGCGACCTGTGCTGAGCACGCTATATCGATTTTGGATTCGCATGATGCACTTTTAAAATAATTTATTCCCTTTGATGGTTTTCAGCGTCTCAGTTGGACGAGGCTGCTTTTTAATTCAGTTGATATCAGTTGCATTTTAAGCTGTTTTTTTTAACTCTATTTTTAGCCTGTAGATTTTAGTTAAATACATATAGCCGGCTTTCCCAGGGCAAAAATATTTTTAAAATTCTTCATTATACTTTTATTCGGGGTTGGACCCGGCTCTACCTTGTCGGTGCTTGCACCATTCTCTTGACGAACTTTCTTTTATAGAGAATCTCATTCCTTTGGAATTACCCGCCCAGGAATACAAACTGCTGTGTGACTTCCAGACAACAGCCGCTTACGGCTTTAAAACAACTCTATATCCGTATCCTACCTACAGATTCTTACAAATCTGGGGCGGTTACTAACTTTTTTAAATTTAATTAAAATATTGTAGTAGTTGTAGTATTATAGGTAGGCAAGCTTATAGCCAAGCAAATAAACCAGAGGGATTTTGTTTATTGGGGGTTGCGTTCGAACCTGCCAACTCGGCTTCAGACATGCGTCTAATTATTTCGTCCGCGCGTCAACAATAAGCCGTTCGAAGTTATAATAACACCCAAACATTGATTTATTAATAACTGTCGATAGTTATCAATACTTATTGAAGTATAGAAATTATACTCTTCAATACATAACTCTTTTTATTGATATATAGCCAGCTGTCAATAAGTTAAGGGATTTTAGATGCCCGAAAAAAAGGTATTTTTGCGAATTTTTCTACCGATATCTATTGTAAATATTGAAGTAATTCTTTTTGGGCTGTATTAATACACTCTTGAAATACAAGAGAAATATTTTTTATTGATTTTACACAGCGTTTTTTATGAGAAAATACGAGGTGCACACAGTATGTCAAAAAAAAGATGTGTCCTTGGCGTTGACGTTTTTTCAGCCTGGGCTGCTCTGAAACACAAAAGCTAAAACGATCTGCAATCTGTAGGACTGTGGCTATGGCCTGGACTAGAATTGTTTTCTTTTATGCAAAAATAACAAAATGGCGGATGTTAAAAAAAAATTGTGAAAATGTAGCTTTTTTGTTATTTTTTATGCCAAAAACAAATACTAAAAATGACAATTTCGGAGAAAACTTCAACGCCGCATGCAAAAACGCGTTTAAAAACTGACCTGAACTTGCCTCGAAATAATAGTCTAGCTACGCTTCAAGGTTTTTTGCCCAAAAAAATTCAATAGAAAGGTCTAATTCTGTGAATAATAGTTTATAATTATAATAGGGAGCAGCTATGTTTAGGAAAGTAGAAAGCGCGTAAGAGGGGCAGAGCGCGCGCGGGTGCATAGACGAGCGTTCGGCGACCGATTTAATAACGTAATAATAATAGAAGGAATGCTCGGATCCTTATTAAATTTTGGGACAACATTTTTCATGGCACATAGTTTCCAAAAAGGTCATAAAAAAATTTAGATTTTTTTCCAGCTGGTAAAGTGGACTGACCCCTTAAAAGTATCCATTATCGATAGGTAAAAACCATTATCGCCCGTCTCTACACAAGATTATAAGTTACCTTGTTAAAGAAAAAGATTGCTTCACTTTTATCACACCATTCATGATTTACACAAGAATTCCTCTAGGTTTTCCCTCCGACTGAAATATTTGCACGAAAAAAAAAATGCAGCGCTGTTGAATAAAAACATGTGTTTCCATCATTCAAGTTTCCAAGATATAAGACCAGAATAAACACACTTTGGGATTGTATAAACCGAAGTATAAATCTTTTGCGGATGTTTCTTGGCCGTCTGCCGACACAAAAACCGTCAAACTAAGCATTAGTTTTCGTTGAACACAGCAACGGCATATCCAGCCGCATGATGCTTTTTATTTTATTTTTCAGAAATCCGTCAAAGGCAAAAGTTTTTGAAACTCGGACATCGTTTTGGACACTTTAGATACGACTTGAAAAATCTGATAAAATAGAATATTCGCGGTGTCTTTTTATTGAATAGAATTTGAAAGACAAAAATAAACAGATAGGGAATTTATGGGTTCCACTGAAAGTAAGAAAGGAAATTCAAAATAAATCTTTTGAATTGTGCAAAAAACAGGATTCTTTGAAAGAATAAATGAACAACTGTTTGTGTAATTTATTATTCCTATAAATAGTTGTTTATATATAATGTGTACAAATTAAGGTATTTCTTACGAGAAGACAGAGAGAGCATTATGTTAGAGAAAGATGCGAAATAATTTGGTTTTTTAGGGTATGTTGAATGACGCAACGTATTTTCTCACTTGCTTCCTGCCTCTTGCAATCACGTGTTATTTATAATAACCTTGATACTTTTACATGATATACAATAAAAATTATGTATTATTAAATTAAAACGATACTTTGGATTATTTATTAAAAATATATCAGTTATTAAGTACTGATAACTGAATAAATGCCCGTTCGAGGTCCGATCAGTGCAATGAATATGTGATTCAAAATTTGAAAAAACGCCCTCATCGACGTGCGCACTCTGCTTCAAGCTACGTTGCCACAGCGAAAATTCACTTCGTAAAATACATAAAAAAGTAATATTTATCTAATATTTTTGCAACTACTAGTAGGTAAACTGCCTTCATATTTTAACAAACAGAAGTAAAGTAATATAGCAAAAAAAAGGTGTTGTTTCACCAAGATAAT
Organism: Pachyrhynchus sulphureomaculatus; assembly: GCA_019049505.1. Lineage (NCBI taxonomy): Eukaryota > Metazoa > Arthropoda > Insecta > Coleoptera > Curculionidae > Pachyrhynchus > Pachyrhynchus sulphureomaculatus. The sequence goes on from CM032446.1 coordinate 246,881,638, forward strand.
ACATCAGCTCACAAGTCCATAAATTCGATGGTGAAATTGGACCAAGTGAGCTATCAGTTGCTTCCTCATCGGCCGTATTCACCAGATGTAACCCCTAGCGCTTATTACCTCTTTCCAAATTTGAAAAAGTGGCTCCAGGGAAAGAGATTTCGCTCAAATTAATAAGGGAAGTCTATTAACAAAAACATTCTTTTTGGGGGCTTTTCACCCTATACATAGGGAATAGTTTCCCGTACCAAATCTGAGACAATTTTTTGGGTGTTGTTTCTCAGGAGTGAGTTCATGGGATACCCATTGAAACTACTTGCAAATCCTTCCATATCTTCTGTAGATAATAGAAAATAACTCGCTCTATCCTCCTCTCCTCCTTGTTTCGTTTAGCTAGGATTCTCGTGCAACATTGACTCAATCGTCTCGCTTTACACACTTTTCGGTTAATTATCCCAGAGGTTGATATTTTTCTATCGAAATTGCTGGAATAATTTTTTTTCACGTGCTTTATTATATGGAATACTACACATTTAACAGTCGTAGAAAATAATGTTATTTTTAATTTTTAAACGGCGCGGCGAGACGTTATTATTAAAATGCAAATAAAACTTCCTGAAACTGCATAAACTTTACTTGCCTTACAAACTAATTGCTTGATAAATACTTGAATTCGTTTAAATTATGCGTTTAATCCTTAATCCTTTTAGGCGTATAAATCACGAAGTTAAATCAATTAATCAGAAAGAAATAATCGCCTTTTCCATCTTTGTCTTGAGGCAAATTATAAATAATAAGCACGGTGTGTTGTGAAGAACAAAAAATGGTCAATTAGCCGTTTGAGAGCGGCTATAAAAATATTATCTTGTATTTCGGGATGTAGTGATGTTATCGATACTTCTAAAATATCGATTCTCGTAGTTAAATCGAGTTTTTATTCTCGGCTATTAAGCTATCGAAGGAATTCGAGGAACAAACGTATTATTTTTGGGATACAGTGGTAAAATATTTAGTCTTAACACATATCATAATAATTTGGTCATCTTGGCGCCATACCTGTGACAGGCCGAGAACTTATGGAACGATCCAAATAATGAAAGACTTACTTTTACAAGGCATATATCTGCCCTTAGCCAGAAAGGGCTAAGCATGCTGGGTTTTGTTTTGAGAAATTGCGGGCAGTTCTCTATGACTGTTTTGAGAGTGTTGTATTGTGCTCTTGTAAGAGCAAACTTGCATAAAGGAACAATCGAAAGAGTCCAAAATAAATTTTTGAGATTTTCCGCGTTCAAGTGCGACGGTACACTTGTGAATTATCATAAGACTGTCATGCGGAGGACCTTAGGGTTACATACTTTGGAAATGAGAAGATCCCTTTATGATGCATGTTTTATCTTCAAACTTATTAATGGAATCACTGACTGTCCTCAGCTACTCGCTAAAATAAATTTTAAAATACCCAGAGGCAATCTTCGCCATCATGATCTCTTTTGCATACCCTTCCATCGCACGAATTATGGGAGGCACTCTCCCATTCATAGACTTGGAATTCATTGGATGGCTCGATATGTTTAACAGCTCTATCTCGGGATTTAGGTCCCAGCTGCTGAGGGCTCTGTAGAGGTTCTATTTGATCAGTGTTTACTATTGTTAATACTATCGTATTATTGTTTTTATATTTCTGAGTTCTTTTATTACCTGAATCTATTTTATATATTTTGTTATTGAGAATGTTTATGTGTTTGTTGAATATTTTTACTTAGACATAGTCCTCGTCACGTGTTTGTCTTTTTAATTTTTAATATTTTTGTATCTGCATTTGTACCTGTTTTAAAATTGTACTACAATGGGGTTTCCCGTAAAATTTGTATAAATAAATAAATTAATGGCTAATTTGCAATAATCCACTACGTTGTACAAAAGTAGGCATAGTAGTGCATTTCAGAAAGTTTCTAAGAAAGGCAAAATCGCCGTACGAAACACCTATGGGATCACTTCGGTGTCTGTCTGTCCGTCTGTCACACCCGATTTTTTCTGAAAATATACTAAACATAGAAAATTGAAATTTGGTACAAATATGGGAATTGCTGACCCAATTAGAACCGTGGAGTTTTGAAAGTTAAATTTTGACTTAAGGGATTAGTTTTTGGGGGGTGAAATCGGAAGTGGAAAAATACTTTTTTACCAGGTCATCGAGTGGACTTGCGCACCCTTTTCTTTGTATTATTTTTACAAAAAGGCCAGAAATCTCTACCCCCCACCCTGTCTCGTAGGGTACTGGACAAAAAATTTTGAAAAAATTTTAGGATAGTCCAAACAAAGTGTAGATTGAGGGAAAATTATCACCAGTGCATTGCGTTTGATAATTTTTATGGTATAAAAAAACACTATGTTTGTGAGAATTCAATCGGGATTAAGAGCTACAAAATAGTAATACGTATTCCGTGCAGTCAGTAATATCAAGAAGACTGGTGCCCAACGGATAGGTACCATAGACAAAATAATTCTAAATTGAGCTAGATTCATTTATTGGTTTTAGATAGCTAATTTTATTTTAAAGACAATCACACTACGGAACACTAATTGCGCAAGTCCAACTTGGACTTGCCCGTTTTTTTTTCTTTTCTTTATAAAAAACGTTTTAAATACATATTTGTGTCTTTTGTTGCCAACAGTTGCATCCTACTCGGCCAAAATACTTTGGACTAAGTATCGATAATTTATAAATCGGCACATACCTGCTGGTATTGCCGCTTCGGAGTTTGACATTGCTTTTAAATCGTCTGGGCAAACGGGTTTGTTATAAATGTACTCAGACTTGAAATAAAATTATGCGTTTAGGATAATGCACCGTGTTCATCGTTTTTCTTTTTGTTTCGTATAAGGAACGCCATTAAATCTTTTTTTTTCTAATTTGATTAAAGTCAGTGTTAAAATGACTGCAGTAAATTATGATGTTTTTATGGCTTTCCGAAGTTAATGCTTCTTATTTCTTCAATTAGTTACAAAAACTTGTTATTATTGATTTATGATTGTGGGCAGGACTATTCGTGAAAAATAAAAATATTACATGTGTTATCGAAACGGAGCTAGTAGGTACATAAAAGGCTTGTTTTATAAACTGCAGTGGATTTTTAAACACATAAGTTTAAAATTTTAGAGCTGATAATGTTATAACTACGCTTCTATATCTGTTGAGCCTTTCCGAAGTTTGAAATCAAGTTTCTTATAAAATTTCTTATACGTTGTAATTTTACTACGATATATATATATATATATATATATATATATATATATATATATATATATATATACATTATTTTAACAAATTTCAGAAAATACTCGACAACAGTTATTTTGTATATTTGAGATAGGCACATCTCTATTTTAGCTCAGGCGTAAACAGCTAGCAGAACTAAAGAAAGCAACCGCTTTTTCATAAATATGTCACTTTGTTGAGCGTCACTTTCCTTCCCTCTTTCTATCATTTAATTCTCGAATTGTACCTGTAAAAATCTGATCTTGGCATCAAACGACACTGTTGACCTACCACGCTGCGCAGAGTTGTCTTTTATTGTCAACGTCCAATGGAATCCGTAGAAACAAACAAATATATAGTAAGATATAATTGATAGCCATTAATTACTTAATTTTTGACCTTTTTACCCGTTTACGGGGGCGCCCATAGCATAGTGGTTAAGATGTCTGCTTTTTACGCTAGCAACCCGAGTTCGTATCTTGGTTAGGGAAATAATAATAAAAAAATAAAATAAAATTTACAACGCGACGGTGCTCTCTCTGGAAGGCAATAGCACACCACCCGTATAGTAAAGCCCTCTCACTTTGGCCATTTGGCACCAGCATTAAACTTTAGGTCTCCTTTGATTGTGGAAACGCTTAAAAAGCACCAACATTTCAAGAAGAAGACCCTGGTTTTTCCATATTGGATCGCTACTTTTAACGTATGTTCACGTTGTTATTTATTAGTTACGAGTCATTATGAGATATCATTAATTGCAATGCAGGGAAATGCTCGGAGATGTTACAGTAATGGAAATAAATAAACATTTTCCTATGTCTTGACTTTTATTGTTGCACGCCCTATTTTGCATTCACTTGTCGAAGTGCTGGCCTTATTTGAAATACGCCCTGATTGCGTTAAGAAATTTTTTCCTTCACCAACTAAAATAAATGATTCATCCACACCGCGCAAACTGGTAATTCTAAAATAAATACTGAATTTGACGTTTACATACTAATTAATTAACCAAAAATAACCGGTCAAGTGCAAGTTGAACTTGCGCAATTAGTGTTCCGTACGTTGATTGCTTCTCAAATAAAAATTTTTGTTACAGAGTTATAAAATGATCAGTGACTTCACAAAACACACCCCAACCCCAAATGAGTTTTCAATCTTTACTGAAATCTGATGACCTTGAAATTTTTGTTTTTTTTATATATCAGATAAATTATTAAAGGTAATGCACTCGTGATAATTTTCGTTCAATCTACACCCCGTGGAGAATATTCCAGAATTTTTTTAAAAAATTTTTGATAAGTACTTTTCGAGATAAGGCGGGTGGGCAGCGATTTTTCGCGATTTTTTAAAAATAATACAAAGAAAAGTGCGCGCAAGTATTACATTATATATATATATATATATATATATATATATATATATATATTTTACTCGTGTTTTCACAAGCTCTCATTTGACACCACACTCGATTACCTAGTAAAATTTTTTTTTTTTCACTTCCGATTTCACCCCCAAAACTAACCCCTTAAATCAAAATTTAACTTTCAAAACTACATGGCTCTGAGGAGGCCATCAATTCCTATATTATTACCAAATTTCAACTTTCTATGACAAATAGTTTCGGAGAAAATCGGGTGTGACAGACGGACAGACAGACAGACGGACAGACACCGAAGTGATCTTATAAGTGTTCCGTACGGAACACTAAAAATGGGGAGAAGAAGAATTTCAGCGATATTTATAACTTAAACATGACCTTTTTCTCTACATACTATTTCGGTTAAAAAGGAAAATAATATAATGTTCCAATTCCTCGACTTCTCCTCTACCGACAGAACATGTACAAGGCGATCCCTCCAGCACCCTAGCCCTTTAATTTTCTCCATATGTTTCACTATAAATAATTCTGCTTGAAGTTCATTCACTATATTAGTAGAAAATTAGGAAAATCCCTAATGCTATTGACACCACACATGATTTGTCGCCCCTACTCCTTTAGCCCCCTTTCCCTGAAATGATATCACTCAAAAACTATAGGTTGCTTGCTTGTGTTTAAATGTTGTGTACCAAATTTAAATTTAATCTGATGTCGTTCTAATGTTATCATTCCAAATGGACCGACAGACGGAAAAGGGAAATTAGCACTTGGACCCTGAAACATGAAGAAATTAAAAAATCTGGAAGCGTTATTTTTAGTGTTCCGTACGGAACACTTATAAGATCACTTCAGTGTCTGTCCGCCTGTCTGTCCGTCTGTCCTTCTGTCACACCCGATTTTTTCCGAAACTATTTGTCATAGAAAGTTGAAATTTGGTAATAATTTAGGAATTGATGGCCTCATCAGAGCCATGTAGTTTTGAAAGTTAAATTTTGACTTAAGGAGTTAGTTTTGGGGGTGAAAAATTGGAAGTGAAAAAAAAAAATTTTTTACTAGGTAATCAAGTGTGGTGTCAAATGAAAGCTTATGAAAATACGAGTAAAAAATATATATATAATGTAATACTTGCGCGCACTTTTCTTTGTATTATTTTAAAAAAATCGCGAGAAATCGCTGTCCACCCGCCTTATCTCGAAAAGTACTTATCAAAAAATTTTGAAAAAATTCTGGAATATTCTCCACGGAGTGGTATATAAAAAAAACAAAAAAATTTCAAGGTCATCAGACTTCAGTAAAGATTGGAAACAAACTTTGTTGAAAACTCATTTGGTGTGTGTTTTGTGAAGTCACTGATCATTTTATACCTCTGTAACAAAATTTTTTATTTGAAAAGCAATCAACGTACGGAACACTAATTGTGCAAGTTCAACTTGCACTTGACCGGTTTTTTTTTTTACAAATAAATTACTCCAGCAAGCAAGAGAAAGCAAAAAAAGCTTTCTTTAATGTGTTTTAAGTTAAGATATAAATGAAACTAAATTTATTTGTTCAGAACTAATAAAACTCCACCTCGCTATTTAAAACTCCATTTCCTCGAAATGAATTAAGCCGTAAGTTCATCAAAGAACGACTATAAAGTGAAATATACCTGTAATTAATAAAATTAGTGTCTTTTTGGTGTTTTCGAAGTGACAGATTAACTATTCGCATCCTTTAATCCGTTATTTTAAAAGAACCGACAGTGTTGTTGGTTATGGCTCGTGCCGGTCATATTTCTTTTAACGGAGCTTGTGAGGGCGCTTCATTAATTTCACAAACGACATCGTTTGTTGTCGCCAGATTTAAAGAAAAATAAGCCAACAGAACAAATGACTGTGCGCCGGTTTAGCCGTTTACTTGTTTTTCTGACATTTCTTTTTAACAAATGAGAACAGTTAGCTAATGCAAAAATGAGAGAAGTGCCAGATAACTCTTATTTATTGCATGCTATTATTGCGTCTTTATGTTTTTATCGATACCAAAAAGAAGAAGAAAATCTAAAGGAGTCGTTAATATTCTTTCGGAAAAATAAAAAGAAAAACAAACTGCGGCAGCGGGAATAGTTTTCGAGAAAGTTACTTCGCAGCCGGGCTTCCAGAAGTGATTAATTTGTTTTCATATTTAAGAGAATAATTTCGCTGCAAACTAGTGTCGCAAAGTTGGGAGCTCTCCTTTGCAAAAGGTTGTAGAAAGAGTATTCAGCCATTTTCTCGCCTTTAGGGTTCTATATCTTAGGTAATATAACTCGCATCGGGCCATACTTAGCATTAGTTTAAAGCTGATATCCGACAGTAGTATACGTGTAGGGGGCTGAAGCGTGGACCAAATGAAACTATGCTAAAAAGAATTAACGCTTTTGAAATGTGTCTGTATCGTCTCATACTGAAAATTCCCTGGACACAACAACATATATATATATATATATATATATATATATATATATATATATATATATATATATATATATATATATATATATATATATCAAGGATTTTCTACAGCTGACGCTGTCTTCTTTCTCTCAGTCTTTGATTCCATCCGTTTCTATCTTCCCAGTCTCCATCTGTTAAACTCCTGTCCTCCACGATCGTCTGGGTCTTCCTCTTTTTCGTCTCCCTATAGGGCTCCACTCCGTAATTATCTTTATCCACCACGCTCCGTCTTATGTGTCCATACCATTTTAATCGTTTTTCTTCAATCGTGTTTATTGCGTTCTCTTTGATGATCATTCTGCTTCTTATTTCTTCATTTATTCTCTCCATACGTGTCACTCTACAACATCTTCTCCAATACTCCATCTCTACCGCGTTAATTTTAGATTTATTTCTTTTGTTGATCGTCCATGTTTCTGACCCGTATGTCATTATGGTTTGTATTATTGATTAGTATATGCGTGTTTTGTTTCTCTTTGTAATGTGTTTGTCTCACAGGATCGAATTTAATTGTCTTATGCATGTCCGCGTTTGTCCTAATCTAGCTTTGATCTTTTCTTCTGATGTTGCGTTTTTTGAGATGATGGTTTCTAAATATTTAAATCTATCGGTTCCTTTGATTATTGTTTCGTTATCGACCTCTAGATTCTCCGCATTTCCCTCCTTTGTTGTTAGATATTCCGTTTTATCAAATTTTATTGCTAATCCTGCTTTAGTGTATTCTTCTTTCAGTTTTCTTACCATATAACTGAGGTCGTCCTCATCTTGCGCTATAATTACTTGGTCGTCTGCGAGAGTATATAAGTAATCTGCTCGTATTTGGACTCCCATTCCACTACATTTTTTACTTCCTTTTTTTTTAATGTTTGTTCGAGGTATATTTTGAATAGTGTTGGGGATGTAGAGCATCCTTGTAATAGGCCTTTTGATGTTTGGAGTCTCTTCCCTATTTTCTGTCCTATTTTTATGTTCACTGTGTTGTTTTCGTAGAGAGCTTTTACTGCGTATATTAGTTCTTTGCAATGCCTATTTCTTTCATTGCGTTCCATATTCTTTGTCTTGGTACTGAGTCATAGGCCTTTCTTATGTCTATGAAGGCTAGATGATCTTCTTTATTTTTTGCCAGTTTTTTTCCATCGTTTGTTTTATAGTGTACATGTGGTCTATACATAATTTTCCGGCCGTGAAGCAATAGCCAAAAGAGGTTTCAGTCGCTATTGTTTTGGAAATTTCGATGTCAAAGTTGCTCCTCGCACTGGTCGTCCAAGGGCAGTAAAAGTTCATGTAATTTTAGCAAAAGTTGAAGACCGGCATGTAACTAACCATGATATTGCCAAACACTTTTAAACTATTTGGAGAAAGCTGGCTACAAAAAGAAGTTCGATTTTTGTATGCCATATGATTAGAAGCTAATAAATTTACTCAGTGAATTTCCATCTGGACACGTAACGAAATCGAGCTATTTCTGAAGTGAGCGAAAAAGTGGATCATATACGAGAATAGTGTATAAAAAAGATCGTGGTTGAAAAAGGATGAAGGCCCCACAAACGATGGCAAAACCCGAATTGACACCAAAACAAGTGATGCTGTGTGTTTGGTGGAATTGGAAAGGAATCCTGCGTCATGAGCTGCTGCAGCCTGGCGAAACGATTGATTCTATACTCTACTATCAGCAATTGACAAGATCGAGGCAAGTGATGGAAAAAAATCGGCCGGAACTAGTCAACAGAAAGGGTATCGTCTTCCACCATGACCACACACATCTGCGATGACGCGGCAAAAATTGAGAGAGCTTGGGTGGGAAGTCTTGACGCCATATTGCCCAGACTTTACACCCTCAGATTACCATCTGCCTCGACCTCTGCAGGACTCCCTGAATGGTGTTAAGTTAGTTTGAAAAGAGGCCTGTGAAAATTACTTGTCTGGATTGTTTGTCGAGAAACCACAGAACTCTACAGTGACATGATTATGGTGTTGCCAGAAAACTGGCCAAAAGTCATTGAACAAAATGGCACATATTTGGTTTAATAAGTTTAAGTTCTTTCGAAATATAAAAAGAAATTGTCTCAATTTTGACTTTAAAAGGTTCAAAATACTTTTTCAATAACCCTTTATAATTATTTTTTTATGTAATAAAAATTTTCTAATTGCAATTTTTTTTTGTCCGGCAATTTAAGTGCCGTCTGATCTTTAAAAGATTCCAGATATAAACATGATATTAGCTAAAAAAGCACATAGTATTAATTTCTCTTACTCTTGTTTTATTTTGAACTTTTAAGAAAACCCCATATCAATATTATGCATCTGCCAATTTTCGGGTAGTATCGTCCTCTGTTACTCATCACCTTACTACTGTAGTTTATAGATAATTAAGCGCTTTTCCACAACATATAAAATTATTTTGTTGCATGAGCTTTTGGAGCTTCCTCCGTGTTCTTGAATGAGATTTACGCTCTCGTAATCATCCATCAGCCATCCTCAACTACAGCTGGATATAGGCTTCATCTAAGAACTTCCACTGATCTCTATCCTGAGCGGTGTTAACCCAATTTACTGCCACTCTTTTGGTGTCATCGCTCCATCTTGTTGGTGGTCTACCTCTGTTCCTTTTGTCTTGTCCGGGTCTTCATTCTATAGTCTTCTACATCATCGGTTATCATCCTTTCGGGCTATAGACAGCGTAATTTTTTGGATAATATCCATTACTTTTGTTCGTTGTCTGACAGTTATGTTTGTTATTCTATCCTTCCTTGTGATACCCAGCATAGCTACCGCCATTACCCTTTGCCATACTCTCAGTTTGTTTACTGATTGTTTTTTTTTAATATGAGTGTCTCGGCGCCATATGTGATTACCAACAGAACGCATTGTTCATAAATTTTCTTTTTTGGGCACATTGGCAAATTACCTTGCAGCTTATCTCTCAGCTTCCCAAAAGCCATCCATCTCAAACCCACACGACGGCATATTTCACGGGTTTGGTTATCTTTGAAAATTTGTAATTCATGACTCAAATACTTTTTTTTGGACGTGCTTCACCTCGCTTTTGTTAAATTTCATATTACTGTTTACAGATTAGTCATAAACTTGGTTTTCTGAAAGTTAATATTTGGATCAATATTTGCTGATGTTATTTGCAATTCGGTAGGCCTTTGTTGGGCATCACCTAGATTGTCGGCTATTATGACAATATCATCAGCAAAACACAGATGATTTAGGTATTCGCCTTTTCCATCTCAATTAAGTTCCTTAAAAGCGTATTCTCATACCGCCGTAACAAGTTTAGAAGAGATAGTATCACCTTGTCTGATTCCACGTTTCACTCGGTATTTACTTCTGGATGCATGGAGTCTTACACTTGCTGTTGCGTTATTATAAATGAATTTAATTAACTCAGTATATCTGTAGTCTACAAGGTGTACAAGTATGAAATGCGGATTTTTTTTCTAGAAAAACATGTTAAATTCGGAAGAATGATAAAAAGTGCTTTATTCAAACTATGTTCGCTCCATCGCTTGTTATACATTTTTTCCATCTTTCGGGCAATTTGTGAATACCACGCCAGTAAAAGTCTTCCTCTTTTGCTGCGAACCAAAGCGCTGCTCAGCAAGTGCGTGACCCATCGATGCAAAGAAGTGGTAATCTGAAGGAGCCAAGTCTGGTTAGTAAGCCGCATGGGGTAGAACTTCCCAGCTGAGTGCTTTCAACGTGTCGCTAACTGGTTTTGCCGTATGTGATGGAGCATTGTCATGAAGAAAAATGACCTTGTGTTGCCTCTTTCGGTATTCTGGCCTTTTTTCAAGCAGCGAACGGTTCAAATCGGTCAATTGTTGTCGGTAACGTTTAGTATTAACCGTTTCCCCACGTTTTAACAGCTCATAATAGACTTTTCATCCCCTGTAACTATACAATACAAATACGACTTCCTTTTATACCGAGCGAGCAAAATGTGTTTTTACGCTTTCCCATTTGCCTGTCGTTCAACTCATATGGTACCCATCTAACGGTCTTCTGAATCTTTCCCATCTCTCGTAGCCGATTGAAAACAGTTTGCTAACTAACGCTCAATTGCGAGTTGTTTTTGTGTTTGCAAATCATGTTCAATTCCACATTTTCGTATTTTTTTGGCGGTTTTCTACGTTCCTTGTCTGCAACATCGAAGTTACCACTTTTGAAATGCCGAAACCATCGTTCACACGTATCTTACGATGGAGCATGTTCACCATAAGCTCCTCGAGGTAACTGGTATGATTCAACAGCAGTTTTCTTTAAATGAAAACAAAAAATTAATGCTGTCCGCGAATGCTCTTTGTTCGGTATAAATTTCGACATATTGAACACAACACTATGCACATACTTTTCCAATTGATCACGCGTGCGCAACAACAAAATGGCGCAGTGTCAAATTTTTATAGCACAAACTGCATTGGTGCACCATCTGTTGTCTGAAATCCGCATTTCATACTTGTACACCTGGTATTCTCATTTGCTGCAGGGCAGACAGTATCGTCGACAACTCCCTGGTGTCAAAAGCTTTTTTGAAATCCACAAATACTAATACGAATGGTTTGTTGTATTTTATAGACTTCTCTATAAGGATTTTGATGGTCTGTAAGTGATCGTTAGCACCATATCCACTTCTGAAGCCAGCCTGCTCGCGTGGTTGGTAAAAATTTAGTTTTCGCTCTAGGCGTTTTGTTATGATTTTGGTAAACCACTTATACTAATGCGCGTGTAATACCAACTGAAAATACCCAAAATGTTAAATCGACCATTATTATTAAGCCTTTTTTCGTGTGTTCACACATTAAAATAAAATAATACCGTTGACGTAATATCTCACCTCAACAAAAAACTCTCATAAATAAAACGGGGCAACACAGACTGTGCATTGTTTAATATATCACCCAGCTGGAGCGTAAACCTATTTGTTACTTTTCTATGTGGCACTGTGTTTATGCAAGCTCAGCAATGCAAATATTGATACCAAGCAAATTCTCAATTATAAGCAATAAATCTCGCATCATCTGTTCAAAATTATAAGCTAATGTCAGTGCTGTGTATGCAATAAAATACGAAATATAAAATGTGCACTTGGGATACAATGAAGCGTTAAGCTGGGTTTACACTACACAATTTGCCTTTCTTTTTTGTAACATATTGTACGAAGTGTTTTCATATTTTTGGACATTATTCCGAAAAATTTTCGTACCTAAACCATCTCTGATTCGTAAGTATACTACTATATATTTATTTTCGAGGCAAGAGTACTGTACACAACTTTGTAAACCATGTGAAGATGCCTTGATGCGAAAACTGGTTTGAGAGAATAAATCAAGCGTGCGTTGGAGAAACAACGGCACGACTAAACAGAGATCGCAGATCACAGCAGGTCACTGGGTTCACGGACTACTGGATCCTGTGGTAAAAAGTACATTTTTATTCCGCGCGAGTACAACAAACTTTGATGTCGGTTTGTCCGCTCTGTTGCTGTTGGAGCTCGTTAGTTTTTTTTTTCTGTTAATTTATTTTTATAGTTTTGAGATGTGTCGTACGAGATTCGTTTAAAAACGGACTCTTTGGGGAAAGATAATGAGAAGGCAGTGTCGTAACAACGGGCAGGTCAGAATTCTTCAAACACTTTAGAAAATTGTCGATTACGTCAGCTTACTTAGCTCTTAAACAAATTTTATCTGTTGTTTTTAATGGGGATAACCAGTAAATATGAGAGTAATATTCTTGTTATTAATGGCTGAACATAAAACTTCATGATTTCAGGCATTCGTTAAACTACCAAATTTTCGTATCTCTTTAATTTTTTGGTATAGCCTGTCCCAAAAATAATATCCTTATTTTTGCCGTTTTAAGTAGGCAATATAAAAATTTTGACCTTTTGTTTATGATAGGTTGCAGAGATGGACTTTAAGAATTTTATTCATTAATGCAAATAAATAAAATTATAAGTGTTTTTGGAGATGTTTATTTATAGATGCAAGTAAAAACAAATGAATAAGAAGTACAAATATACAAGAGGGGACATAGAGTATAAATAAAAACTTAAGCCTAATTCGGTTGAACAAAGTCCTTATTTTAGCAGTTATTTATTGTTCTCTCATCTGTCAAGCCATCTTGGGACTCGTTATATCGTGACTCATCAGCCGAGCTAGGATCGACAGAGAAGACAAAACTCACAAGTACTCATTACAGTACTAGCGTTAAGGATTAGTAAGATATAACAATTCGCATCTCTGATCGCTGTTTCGTTATAGACATGAGGTAGAACTCTAATAATCGCGCTGCCTGGTGGTAATTGTCAGCAACTCGCTAAACAATTGTTTCCATCTGTGTGTAGCTGTAACAGCCCCCGACAGAGGGAAGGTATACCTCCAAAATTAGGCTTCAAGCTGCCAAATATGCGAATTGTTGTGTCTTATTCATTAAAGCAGTAACTGACTTGGCCGTTACTTGATTGAAATTCATATTCAGTGAGAATAAAACCCTAAATTTTTAGTAAAATTTCCATTTTTATTGATTTTTATACTTGACACTTGTTTCGCTGAAACATTAGCTTTATCAAAACTATGGGTATAGAATGAAATAAACATTTTTCAATGGTTTTATAAGTAAATATTTACAGGTAGGTTGTAACTAATGGATAACAGCAAAACTTCATCATTATACAAATTACCCACAGAATTTTTCCTGAGAAAACTTTTAAATTTATTAATGTAAAATTTTTTACACATTTCTGGTAACTTTTAACTGTATTTCAACATTTTTTAATTGTAAAAATAATAATTTTGAAGGCTGCTATAGCTGATCTCCAGGAGCTCCTGTCAAAAAAGGCGTCTTGCGGTGACCACGATATCTCTGGACTGGATCATCTAAAATGAAAAAACCAAACGGATATCGTTAAAGTAATGTATAATCTAGTTATTAATCGAAGGAATAAGCAAAATAAAATTTTTTGCGAAAATAGCGGCCAAAATTTTGGCCAAAAATCATTTTTTTTTTTTGAGAAGACGCTATTTTCGCAAAAAATTTTGCTTATTCCTTCGATTAATAACTAGATTATACATTACTTTAACGATATGCGTTTGGTTTTTTCATTTTAGATGATCCAGTCCAGAGATATCGTGGTCACCGCAAGACGCCTTTTTTGAGAGGAGCTCCTGGAGATTAGCTATAGCAGCCTTCAAAATTATTATTTTTACAAATTAAAAAATGTTGAAATATAGTTAAAAGTTAACAGAATATGTGTAAAATTTTTTACATTAATAAATTTAAAAGTTTTCTCAGGAAAAATTCTTGAAAAATCCCTTTTTTTAGCACTCCTGACTGTATATAACCCCTTAACTTGATGCCAAATATGTTCAATTAGATTAGACATACAATAATACTGAGGAAGCCACAAAACAGTGTGTACCATTTTCCCAGCCATACTATCACAAAACATATTTCTTTTTCAATTTATAGTCTTTCAAAACTTCCAAAAGATCACTTTTTATAACTAAGGTCAAAATAAATGTCATTTTCTAACATATATTCCTGTATTTCCGATTTGGTGTTGGCTGCATTAGAAACCTTATTTAGTAGGCGACTATGGTAACTTGCATTGTCCATAACTATAACACTCTGTCCGGGAACATTTGGCAAAAGGGAATTTTGAAACCAATTTTCAAAAAGTTCTGCGGTCGTGTTTTCGTGATAGTCCAAACTAGAATCTTTTATGTTTTTTGCAGACAATAATAGACAATTTGAAACCCAACTCTTTTCAGATCCAGCATGCAAAATGGTTATTCGTTTACCTTTATTTGAAGGTGTGTTACTCTGTCATTTTGTACTGCTGTCAACTCACCCTTTTTGCACAGTGTCATGGGTATCGAACCATGTTTCGTCAAGGTAAATTATTGGCCAATTCTCTGATCGATACTTTTTAATTTCTTGTAAATAAGTATGTCGCAAGATTCGTAATCTTTGTGACTCCATCACTACTTGCCTTTTGTTGATTTTTCGGAACGTGAATCCCATTCTTAAGAGGATTCTGTGAAGGGTTGATGGGCCACAATGTGTATTGGTCCCGTCCTGCACAAGTCTTAATTTTATTTTGTCTAGTGTCGGCACCAACTGCTCTTCATACATAGAATATATTTTTCTCCTGATGACGTCTTTTTCACAATCGTCTACATGATGCATTTGAAAATCTTTCCGTTTTTTTTTCCTGTTCCTGAGTGATGGTTTTCCTATAATACCCTTAATCGTAGAAATTGGGGTTTTTGTTACTTCACTGGTTTTTTGCAAAGCACTTTGTTTATTCAAATTTCTTTTTACCAAATTGTTGTAAACATTTTTCACTATTTGTTTAGCATCAAGTCATTAATGTTTTCTCTTGCGATAGGCACTATTACATTTTTCCAACGGACGCCACAAAATTACGTTGTAAGTTGTAAGTAAAACTAAAAATAAAAATAATAAAAAATATCTTTCGAATCATTAATACTTAAAGGGCTCCAAACTGGGTTGCCAGGTAGTAAATATACAGGTAAAAATAGATTCAGTATCATTGTAAGTACAAGTTAGGGCGGTATAAAAAGCAGGTAAAATAAAAATACGTTTATCGTAATAGCTGGCAACTATGCACAAAACCTTAATAGGGTCGTTTATTGCCGCATTGAAAAAGCCAAAAGGCAGGTTCTTATATCTTGGGATTTACTTTACGTAATAATTTTAAGACATGGAATAACTCAACTTATATCGTAAATAAAAAAGTAAACAATGGTTTATAAAACCGGGAGATAATAAAGTAATCGAAACTGTTAAATCATGTTCATTTACCATAAAATGTTGATTTTGTTTTTATGTTTTAATTATGAAAATTAGAAAGTAAAGTATGTGAGTCATATAAACAATTCTTGAAAGTAACTGAAGAGATACGGACGTAATTAATTGCTTAATTAAGAGATAATCATAACCTTAAAATAGCAGTGATGTTTAAAATATTCAATAATGGTTAATTTTTTTATTATAAGTTCAGTTTTTAACTGCTGTTTCATTAGAAAACGACTATAGATAGATACGAATCAGGCATTTTTTTAGTGTTCTGTGCTGAACACTTATGTGTCCGTCTGTCAAACCTGATTTTCTGCGAAATTATTTGACATAGAATGTTGAAATTTGGCACAAATATAGAGTACTAAGTTGGGAATGTGGAATCTTTGGCACAATGATACTACTCAGTATATATCACCACTACACCAAACACTTTATTTTGCGCTCGACGCGCGCAAAAATAAAGTGTTTGGTGTAGTGGTGATATATACTGAGTAGATAAATATAGAGATTGATGGCCCAATCAGAGTCGTGTAGTTTTGAAAATTACATTTCGACTTATGGGGTTGGTTTTAACAAAATGGACAAAATAATAAATAGTCGCAATGAGGTCAATAACGGATACAAAATGGGACGAAAAACTCTAAAAATATTGTGCTTTGCTGATGATGCAGTATTAACAGCAGAAAATGAAGATGGCTTATAGCGATTAATACATTATTTCTAAACAACAGCAGAACCTTACAACATGAGAATATCAATGGACAAAACAGAATGAATGGTTATAGCTAAAGACCCCATTCGATGTAAATTAGCAGTCTACAAAAAAAAATGGCACAGAACGTGCACTGCACATTCCTGAAAGTACAGCTACCGAGCTCAAAAAATCTATATCAAGAGGCACTCAATCAGGTAATTAAAGCATCGAGAATATCTGGTTGTTTGATGGACTTAATATGGAAAAATGCCTACGTGTCTCCAGAAAGCCAAGTACGTATATATAGATCCGTAGTAAGATCGGTTCTAATATATACAGCAGAAATATTTAAAATATAAACCCTCATGAGAGCTACAGAAATGGAAACACTGCGCGCTATCAAAGGAAAAACTCTGAGAGACCAAATACAAAGCACAATTATACGACAAGAACTCAAGATTCAAGATATCGTTTTGCAAGATCAAGACATCGATATTGGAGAGATCAGGTAAGTAGGATGCCAGTTAATAGCTGACCAAGATAAACCAAAGGTGAAAAAAACCAGAAACAAAAAGACCTCCCGGTCGACCACCAAAGAGGTGGCACGAGAGCTGGACATCTATGGCACAAGAGGCTTAAAAACAGACGAACCCAGTCCTTGCCTTATAAGAAGAAGAAGAAGAAGGGTTATTTATACGGGATGAAATCGGAAGTGAAAAAAAATTTTTACTATATCATCGAGTGGGATATCAAATCAAAGCTTGTGAAAACACGAGTTCAACAATATATATGATGTAATACTTACGCTCACTTTTCTTTGTATTCTTTTTAAAAGAATGGCCAACGACCTGTCCACCGACCCTATCTTGAAAAGTACTGATCAAGAAATTTTGACAACATTCTGGAATAGGCTCCATAAAGTGTAGGTTGAGCCAAAATTATCGAGAGTGCATTATATTGGATAACTTCTCTGGTATAAAAAAAAAAATAATTGCCCGCCAAAATGATAAGGGTTTATTTCGTCAAGAGTTGTAAATTGAACCGGGAGTTTTTTTAGGCTTTAAGCTTTAGGTATCGAGCACTAGATTCTAGATCGAGTGAGATTGATTTATTGGCTATTAGGTAGCTAAGATGCTCTAACTATTATGCATTACTGACTAAAAAAAAAAAAAAAAAAAAAAAAAAAAAAAAAAAAAAAAAAAAAAAAAAAAAGAAAAAAACGTGAAAATACATATCGTATCTTAAGATATATACATGTCAGGAACTTTTTGTCTTATTCTGGTGTCTGATTAGTCTCCTGAGTCTGATTGGACACAATATGTTTGTAATCTAGGCTAGGTTTTGTGAAGCAACTGATCATTTTATACCTCCGTAACAAAAAAATTTATTTTAAGGGCAATTACACTACGGACCATTAATTGCGCAAGCCCAACTTGCACTCGACCGGTTTTTTTTTTCAAAAAAAGATTTATTTTTCCATTTAGTTTCTGGACTTTCTTACCAAGATTTCATTAACATAAGAATGTATAACGATTTTCATGAAATTAATAAGGAAACTTATCATAAAAGCAATAATTCTTTTTTCTTTTCTTGCAAGATAATTTTAGTTAATTATCTAAGAACTCTCACCCCCATTCGTAGAATCCCAAGACAGACATCAGGCACACGCTTAGAAAAAATGAAAATTTTAATTTTGGTAATAATAATAATAATAGCTTTATTACCCAGCAGTTTCCCATTAATAGGGTAAATATTTAGACATTTACATATTCAATGACAGTCTGTAGTAATTGCTTCTTAGTACAACAGTATATGTCACAAACATTACAAATATGATTAAAATTAGTACACATTACATGAATAGGTGAATTCAATAACAAATTAGTATTAGGTCTGTTACATCTAAAAAACATATTTGATCGTGAGTGTATCCGTGGCACATTGATGTTAATACGAGACAGTATATCCCTGCAATCAATCATATTGTGCAATACTCTATATAGGAATAATATTGAGGCACAAACTCTCCTGATTCCCAGGCTAAGAATATTTGTCTGTTCACACAAATAATCGCTGCTGATTTCCCGTTCAGGATATATTCCATTAATCTTAAACACAGAAATTTCAGAAATCTCCTCTGCACTTTTTCAAGTGAGACTCTATGCACCTCGTACATTGGACTCCAGACAATACTTACATATTCTAGTTTCGAGCGAACAAAGCAGAAATACAAAACCTGCAGTGATGCAATATTAGTGAAACCCCTACAATTTCTAATGATGAACTCGTAAGACTTCATTGCTTTAGAAACTTTCAATGCTATATGCTGAGCAAATATTAGTTTTGCATCAACAACTCCCAAATCCTTAGCTGTGCTTACACCTGTGATTTACTTGATTAAAAAAACTTTCTTGCACTAAGTTACGAGCCATCCTGTCGCAGCAAAGCGCGACGCCTAAAAAGAGGAGAGGGAGAACGAGAAACTGCTGAGACACGCTGAGTCAGCGCTTTAGGCCGGCGCGTATTAACTGACGTTTCCGCGCGCCAAAAGGGCAATTTGTTAAATTCCGGAAGCGATATTCAATATTTGCTTTAACTATAAGAGAAAAATCAAATCAGAAGTAGATTTTTTTGAAGGGTTCATCTTGAGTAGGTAACCTTAAGCAATTTGCAGAATAAATTTATATAACTCTGTAGAAAAACAATTCTTAGAATTTGACATTTCAACAGATTGTGTATAATATCTTTACTAAGTTGGGAATGTGGAATCTTTGGCACAATGATACTACTCAGTATATATCACCTCCTGATGAAGCTAACATGGTTAGCGAAACGCGCGTCGAGTGCAAAAATAAAGTGTTTGGTGTAGTGGTGATATATACTGAGTAGTATAATATCTTTAATAGATTTTTTCCAAGGGCAGCCGAAGAAATCATACGTTAAAAATGTCATACTTAACAAAATCCAGCTGTTTAATTGAATAAATCTGGTAGACATGACATTTTTGACGTCTGAAAATTGAGCCGTCTTGCAGGCTCAATTATTTTGTATTCTCTTTATAAAGATCGGTATTCATCTTAGTACAGTTGTTTGCACTTTTAGCGTAGTCTATTAAGAGATTTGTTTGCAAAACTTTAAAAATTGTTTTGAAACATTGTAATTAGTAGAATTTAATTAGAAAACAGGTTTTCTCCATTTTAATTAGTCCTGGTATCGTATTATACGAGAGTCGTTCCAAAAGTTATCTGCCTAATAGAGAAAACGTCACATTAAAGAGATATTTTTTCTACATAGTCGCCTTGCAAATCAATACATTTTTCTCTCCAACAACTAGCTGGCCATTTTTTCAGGCTTGAAATCAAGAGGACATGCAGTTTTGCAGCACCAATCCAAAACTTACTTGTTTACACGTTTGTCAGAAAAACAGGACTAAACTGGCGTATGTAAAACTTCACAGTACGCCATCTACTAGTTAACATTTAACAAATATCATAATAATTTGGTCATCTTTGAGTCCCATTTTAGTCCGGCCGAGAACTTTTAGAAGGACTCTCGTAGATGGAAGCTAAAAAATATTTTAATATTGTAGTCATACATAAAGATAATTCTAAACAGAATAATGAACTATAAAATAAAATATTATAAAACGTTTTTCAGTACATTTTTTGATCATATTTTAATGATTTACTTAATTTTTAAACACAGTTATTCACGGAATCAAAATATTTACAGTAATTTAGAAACGTTTTCCTCTGACAACTAATTTCAAACGAATTTCGAAGAACGGCTAATTTGGCAAACATGTTCTTTGCCGCTTGAATTTCGTATAAAATGCTAAATTATTTTGTCCTTCAAACTATAATTACTTTGAAAACAAGATTACACTGCTGAAACCCTGGAGGGTGCATAACTGATGAAACGCTGTCTATAAAAAAGTTTACTGACAGTGCGGATAAATTATATATCAGAGGAATAAAGTTTTCATAATTGGAGGCTAGGTTTTTTTACAGACGCAAAATAGGAAATTTAATTTAGAGGAGTTTAGGGCGATGTTAAAGTACCTAAAAGAAAGATGAAATGAAAGGAGATGTACTTGTGAAATTACTCAATAATTAAAGCGAGATAAAAAGGTCCGCTAAGATGACGCCATTTGAAATATGAGTCACTGTTACTTTTTTTTTTAGTTTACGATTTTAAAATTCAAAATTCTTTGTTGTTATAAGAATATGTATATATATATATATATATATATATATATATATATATATATATATATATATATATATATATTATATATATATATATATATATAGGGTCTGGGAAAAAGTTCGTGGCGTTTTTCCCGATAGATGGCGTCAATTGCAAATAACTCAAGAACCACAGATCGCAGCGACACCACGCTCGTTGGAAAGGTGACACTTCGAGCGTTACTTTGAGTGTATAAACATCGAAATTGGTGCAGTGGTTGGAAAGTTGTTTGCGTTCGAAAATGGAGAAAAGTGGCTTTCGTTCTGGTAATTTTGATGTGAAAGATGAGTCACGCTCTGGAGGTCCAATCACTGAAAAAGCTGAAATTCTTGAAAAAGTCCAGCAAGATAAGCATATCAGCAGTGTCAATATTGGTATGGAGATAGGCATAGACCACCCACCAAACGGTTTTAAACCATTTAGACAAAGCTGGCTACAAAAAGAAGCTCGATGTATGGGTTCCTCATGAGTTGAGCGCGAAAAACGTGATAAACTGAATTAACATCTGCGATGCGCTGCTGAAACGCAATAAAATTGAGCTATTTCTGAAACGTGTCATAACCGGTGATGAAAAATGAATCACGTACGACAATCGGAAGCGTAAAAGATCGTGGATAAGGGATGGTAAGCCGTCACAAGCGATCGTGAAGCCAGGATTGACGCCGAAAAAGGTGATGCTGTGTGTGTGGCGGGACTGGAAGGGAATCGTCCACCATGAGCTACTTCCAGTTGGTTAGACGATTGATTCTCAACTTTACTTGGATAACTAGAAAACGGCCGAATTGATTAATAGGAAAGGTGTTGTCTTCCATGATAACAACGCCCGACCACATACTTCTTTGATGACCCGTCAAAAATTGCGAGAGCTTGGGTGGGAAGTTTTGATGCGTCCACCGTATAGTTTAGACATAGCACCCTCTGACTATCATTTGTTCCGATCTCTGCAGAACTCTCTCAATGGAATTAAGCTGCTTTCAAAAGAAGCCTGTGAAAACCACTTGATTCCGATTTTCAACCAGGAACCACAGAAGTTCTTCACCGATGGCATCATGGCTCTACCCGAACAATAGCGAAACACTGTCGATAATAATGGGGCATATTCGGTTTAAATAAATTCATTTTCACACTATAAAAAAACCATTTGAATTTTACTAAAATAACGCCACGAACTTTTTCCCAGACCAAATATATAAATGCATTGAGGAGCAAAAAATCGACTCAAACTATTTGGCTTTATTTAACACAGATCCTAGAATTTAGTGTTCACATATTTTTATGAATTTTTGTAGCATTCTATTCTCTTTCTAATGATACCAAATTCCATAGCATACCTCATGCTTTTTACTGATTAAAATAATTGAAAGGGGAAACAAGGATGAAAAATAAGTGTAAGCGAAAGGAAGAATTAAACAAATTTTTAGTTTAACAATTAAATTTATTAGTCAAACTAAAATCAATATTTTATGTTACCCCCTAGCCCTCATTACTGCTTCGAACCGGTTTTTCAATGAGCGGGTGAGCTTTTTCACCACTATCTGTAGGATTCTTCCCTACTTTTTCCCCATAGCAACCTTTAAGTCCCTCAGCGATGCAGGGGCTGGATTTCTGGCTCGAACCCTTGTACCCCCCACATGCTCTCGATTGGGTTGAGGTCAGGACTCCGCGCAGGTCAGTCTAATGTGAGTATTCCCATTTCCGCCGGGTATTGCCGCATCGATGCGGCAGCATGTGGTCTCGCATTATCGTGCATTAGCACGCAGCTATCGCCAACAAACCAGCGTAAGGAACCACGTGTTCCTGCAGGATTTTCCCGGTGAGCAGTAAACCCACTGCTACGAGTCTCATCAGTCACGAAAACTATTTGACATAGAAAGTTGAAATTTCACCCTTATATAGGAATTGAGAGCCCTATTAGAGTCGTGTAGTTTTAAAAGTTAAATTTTGACATAAAGGGTTAGTTTTGCGCAAGTCCGACTTGCACTTGGCCGGTTATTTTTCTCTTAGGGGGGTTGGTCCTCGATTCTCGATTGCCACCCTTTCTTTAAGCAATTCGTACTTTATAGCATTCTTTTTTACCTTAAGGAAGCGATCTTTGGATCATTATGCATCCCCTGTTCCTTGTACCTGGATACTTTGCTGATACTACCGCCTAAAAAAAATTTATTAAAAATTATAATTTTAGCTGATTACTGCAGTAATCATCAAAAAAGAGAGAAATAAAATTCCACAATATTCCTGGTATCTATTAAAATCAACCTTTTGGGGGTGGCTTAAAATACACCGAACCTAAGTATTTTGTTTTCTATTTTATTGCCCTAAAATAGAAACGACCTGTTTTTGTGCGTCCCGTGTAATGATTTTCCATTTTGACGATATAATGACAAATTGTGGGTCCCATAGAGCACGCAATGTTTTAGTATTAGTAATTATATATTAGGCTAATCTTTCTTACAGGTAGTCGATTATTTATTAAAAAGTCCCCATTATGTAACGTAATATCTTTATTACAATTATACCTCGCTGACATTAACTATACTTAGTAATGACCTTTTCTGTTGTATTCTACATTAAGCGTCATGTTTTTTTCATAATGATTTTTGTAACCAAGATATCACAATTAAAGACCTCCCCTTCTTTAACGAAAATGAGCAAATAAAATAAAACCCTGACGGAATCAACTTCGGGCCTGATGCTCTAATTTTGAGGTAAATTTTGGAGGCCAAATGGACGCAAACAACTGTTTTAATTACAATCTCATCATATCGGTTGAACTTCCAAATGAGAGCTCATAATACGAGGCAGTTGTGTTACCAGTACAGCAGCGATTTATTGTTTTTCTACGGAGTTTTTCTTAATGTAACTCAAAAATGTTGAGAATGATTTGAAATATTTCCAGCCACTGCAGCGTGAAAGTTCATTCAGAACAGGGAAAAATTAAATTATATTTTCCATCGCCTATTCCCGATCTCAGCTGGATGTTTTTCAAGAACGTAATATATATTCGAGCTGATTTCTCCACCACTAAACATATTAGCCTATTTTTATACGGCCTTGCTTTTCCAAGTAAAAACAACTTTGGAGTCATATCGAGACGTAATTTAGCATCCACACCCGATCGAATGTGGAACAAATACATAACCTCAAAAACATAACCTCGTTTAATGTTGTATGTTTTTAGACAAATAAAGCGGTGTAAGTATGTCAGATTAAGCTCGGGATTTTTCGAAAGAAAATGTCGGAATTGGTTAAAATGGGTCAAGATGTAATTGGATTTTAGATCGGGTTACTTACCGAAGTATTTTTGTAATCTGATGTAGGATTATTTACTCTGTAATGAGCAGATTCGAGAAATAAAATTTGATGTTTTTAACACAATTTCACACATTTTTTCTTATTTTAATATCAGTACCCATATTATTTCTTTAAGCAACAGGAAGATCATGTTTGTTCTAAGCAGTTTTGAATATAATTGCAATTTTCACTTAAATAAAATCGCAACAAGTTAAATGTAACACGTAGGTAGAAAAGTTTTTGGTCTGACACGCTCTTTTCAAAAAATCCATATGATTTTTAGGAAATCTCTCTCTCTCTCTCTCTCTCTCTCCTCAGCCTATAGTCATCCACTCCTGAATGAAGGCCTCTTCCAATCTTTTCCACCTCTTTCTGTTTAGGGCTGTTTGGATCCAATTTCCCCCCGCAATTTTTCTGGATATCGTCGCGCCACATTTTTGGAGGTCTTCCAACACTCCTTTTGGTTTGTCTTGGACGCCAGTTTATCATTTTGCTGGTCCATCTTTCTGAGCTTCGACGAGCTATATGGCCAGCCCATTGCCATTTGAGTTGAGCTACTCTTCTGAGGACATCTGTCACACACGTTCTTCTTCTAATCTCCTCGTCCTGTATCCTCTCTCTCAGGCTAATTCCGAGCATAGATCCCTCCATTGCTCGTTATGTCACTTGAAGCTTGTCAGTGGTTTTTTCGGGTGAGTGCCATCGTCTCGAGACCATACGTAAGGACCGGCAGAATACATGAGTCGTATGTTTTACGTTTAAGATTTATTGGGATTTCCCTAGATTTAAGTACATACCCCAACCGAACGCAGCCCAACCTTGTCCTATTCTTCTAGTTATTTCAGAGTTTTGATTTTCTTTACCAAGTTGTATTTTGTGTCTCAAGTAAATACTCGTATATTTTGATACGTTTTCCAGTGTTTGGTTTCCGATGTTTACCTGAATATTTTCCACACTCATTATTTTTGTTTTATGTAGATTCATCTCGAGTCCGATGCTTAAGGATGCCCGATGCAATTCTTCCAGCATGCTCTGAATTTCCTCCGTTTTTATCGCTTATAATCACTATATCGTCTGCGAATCGTAAATGGTTCAGACGTACACCATCTATATTTATGCCCCTGGATTGCCAATTTAAACTCTTAAAAATGTCCTCTAAGGCTAGTGTGAAGAGTTTAGGGGAGATAGTATCGCCCTGACGTATGCCTCTGTTTACCAATATCTTATCTGTCTTTGTATCTTCGTCCAGTGTTATTTGGATGGTCGCGTTTTCGTATATGTGTTTGATGAGATTTGAATACCTGGTGTCTACTCTTGCGTTGTCTAGAGCTCTCAATATTGCCCAAGTTTCGACCGAGTCGAAGGCCTTTTTGTAATGTACAAATGCCAGGTGCAATGGTATGTTATATTCTGTGGTCTTCTCAATGAGAGTGCGAACTGTCTGCAAGTGGTCAATCGTACTAAAACGTTTTCGGAAACCTGCTTGTTCTACTGGTTGATACGAATCCATTTTTTGAGTTAATCTATTTGTTACTATTTTTGTTAACAACTTGTATAAGTGTGATAGTAGACTAATAAGACGGTAGTTTTCTATGTCATTTCTATCTCCTTTTTTGTATAGCAAAATAACCTCGGCGTTATTCCATTTCGTTGGAATTCTTTTTTCGGTTATGCATTTGTTGAACTATGGCAACAATTTCCGTTCTACTATTAACTACGGTACCACTGTTGTTCTTCACGTTACTTAGTTTCGTTCTTCCATTTGGTAGGTGGGATTTTAAAACTTTCATCTTTTTGTTGTTTTCAATAGTATTAGTATTAGGAAGTACCAGCCTTCAAATGGTACGTGTCAACATTTCATGTCATTTCGACGATTAGTTTACAAGTTACAGTGGTTTTAGTGATGCTACCGTTGATATTTTCAAAACAATGGAAAAAATCGGATTTCGTGTGTTGATTAAATACTGTTTTTCGATGGGAAAAAATACCGCTCAAGCAAAGCAATGGCTTGATAAGAGTTACCAGGACTCTGCGCCTGGAAAATCACTCGGCATTTACTGTTATGCTGCCTGGATGCACAAGTGAGGTGATTACACCGAAAAACATCAAACAAATCCACAAAATTGGAAGACCGTAAAGTGAAATTGCGTGACACTCTGAAGATATCAAAAGAACGTGTTGGTCATACTTTGCATGAACATTTGGGCATGAGAAAGCTCTGTTCGAAATGGGTACCGCGTTTACTCACAGTGCATCAAAAACAATAACATGTTGATCATTCTGAGCGGTGTTTGGACCTGTTTAAACGCAATAAAAAGGATTTTTTCATGCGATATGTGACAACAGATGAAACATGGATCCACCGCTATATATCGGAATCAAATTGGCAGTCAGCTAAGTGGACAGCAGCCGGTGAAAACCGCCCGAAGCGACCAAAGACACATCAGTCGGCTGGGAAGGTTTTGGCCTCTGTATTTTGAGATGCGCATGTAATAATTTTCATCGACTATGCTGAGAGGGAAAAAACCATCAATAGTAAATATTATATAAAGTTATTGGTGCGTTTGAAGGCAGAAATTGCAAAGAAACGACCTCAAATGAACAAAAAAGTGCTCTTTTATCAAGACAATGCACCGTGTCACAAGTCAATGGTTACGATGGCAAAATTGCATGAATTGAAGCTCGAATTGCTTCCTCATCCACCGTATTCTCCAGATTTGCCCCCGGCGACTATTATCTATTCGCACACCTCAAAAAATGCTCGCGGGAAAGAGATTTGGCATAAATGAAGAAGCTATCGCCGAAACTCACGCCTATTTTGAAGGCAAAGACAAATCTTTCTACAAGAAAATTATAGAAATGTTAGAAAAGCCTTGGACTGATTGCATCGCTCTTGAAGGAGACTATGTTAATGAATAAAATGTGTTTTAAGTAGATAGACCAAAAACTTTTCAGCCAACGAATTATTTAGAAACCGTTTAAAAAACTCAAAATTTCTAAAAACAAAGTTTTTAACAAAGCAATTAATAAAATCCAGAAATGACATCATGTCTCTTCTGCCGGGCATTTGTTTGAACTGCAGCTCCGCATTGTTTGAATTTGCACGAAGTAAAAAGCAGGGGACCATTTTAAAAATCCGTTAATTTTATTAGCCGTTACATGGATGAAGCCTAATGCCAGCAGAGACATAATCAGTCGCATTAAACGTCACGTCCCGTCACAATTTAACCCGTACAAAATCGATTTTCCCTGTAGATGGCAGTGTACAGTTAGTAATAACACTAAATATGTGGATTAGTGTTGGTCGTGAACGGTTTAGTACCAGTAAAGTCTGGCCCTACTGCAATTCCCTAATTCGGTGTGACAGAACATTGCGGCCATTTTAATTGTGCCCAAACGACTGCACACGAAGCTTAATTTAATCCAATTTAAATGAAATGGAGTGTTATCATTTCTATATGTAAAGCTATAACTATATATTTTCCGGTAAAACGTTAAAGATATAAATGTATTTGGTTCTTTATTCGATATAACTTTTCGGAAAAAGGACCCTTTAAAGTAATATATATATATATATATATATATATATATATATATATATATATATATATATATACATATACATATATATATATATATATATATATATGTAAACAGGGTGTTATGAAAGTCGTTTAATATGTTGAAACTGGTATATCTCTGTAGCAAAGGCAATTGAAAAAAAAGATTGCTAAATATCACCCCTCAATAATAACAGGTCAAACTGACTTAAATAATGTCTCAAACTTCCAATCCCGCTCCTGTATCTCTGACGCCGAATTGAAAACTACTTACCGATAGCTATTTTTACTATTGTAATGAGTCGATTATTTTATTATTTGCATTTGCATGCTGTTAAATAAGTTTTTTCTTAACAATTAAAAATTTCTAACAATTCATTAAACACAAAACATAGGTCTCACCTTACGAAAATATCAGTTTTTGTTTAATTAAACAAATTGTTACAAAATTTGTTGTCACTAATCTTTACCCACATCAATACAGATTACTTAGGGCACTTCTGGCAATACCAATTTCCAATATTTCGCGAAAAAACATTTATTTTGTGCAAAACATTTCCAGATGTAAATATGTAAGACGTCTTTCACATGTCACCAATGGTAGTCATGAGTGTCTGTTGCCTCTCGTTAATTCACTTTTAAAACTCCCTCTTTCTCTCTTCCTCATGCAGGCATTCCAATGGTTATCTCAGCTGTATCACTGTCGGCGCAATACTTTTTAAAATTTCGCAGTCCAGTGTTTAAACTTAATATAAATAAGTATTAGGTGTGTTTCCAATTGACCCGAAGATCCACCCATTTCAATAAAGTAAATGATTTTCGTAACACCCTGTATTTATTACATAATTTTAAAAAATATTGCACCGCCATTAATATCGGTTGTGATAACAATGACTGTGCTTCAGTAGGAGAGAGAGAGAGGGGGGTGTTCTAAGGCGAATTGAAGAGAGACCGCAAACCGATCAGTCAAAAAAAGTGTCCTATGTTTTATTAATGTTGCCGTTTAAGTTTGCCTATTTAAACACAAATAGTGATATTTTTTGTGATATGTGTCCGTAGCTTACGCATAATAATGACATTTTTAATTGTTGAGGAATCGTTAGTTTTAAGGTGAGCTTCATTATTTAAATCAATTATGGAAAGTTCTTGATTTCATAACCAAGCGATGCAGTCAACAGTAAATAAGAGAAACTCGTATAATATTGTAGATTAAATTTAGCAATCCACATCCTTTTCATTCCTTTAACTATAGCGACGACGTCACTTTAAAATTGTACGCTCTTTTCCGTATTAATTGCTGTATGTATAGATATAGGGTTTTTCGTAATGTAGGTGTCCTGAAACGTGAATACAGATTTTTTTGCAAATACAACACTTCCGTTAACAAGAAAAGCAGAAATATCATATCGTGACGGTGATAATAATGTATTAGGCACTATACTCCCTATTGGTCTAGACCAGAGAGCACCGACCATTATATCTGTATTCTTAAGAGATGTATAGATTAGTTTTGTTTTTCATATTGTGTTTGCTTTTAAAAGAGGATTGTATTATGTATATTGACTCTAGGCATTGTATATTTTTGATAACATATCATTAGTTGAAACTTATATAATTAATATTGTTTAAGCTTAAAATCCCGTTCATAATCTTAATTTTAAAAAGGTCAACGAACGACGACTTTTGTTGCCGATTTTACCGATATTTTTATTATAATATTTTATATATTCAGTAGGATAATAGCAAAATAAGTACGAAATAAAATTTCCTTTATAAAAAGCCGTAAATTTGGGGTACGGAGACGAAACTTGTCTTTACATATATGTGTAGGATGAACGAAGGTACAACCTACGGTTCATAGCAGAGGATTTGAAGTTAACATAGTGAAAAGAATAAATAATTGACTACTTAGATCTAATTAGACAGCTATCTGTTAATATTCCAATTAATTCTGATAGTCAGCAATTTTGTCTTGGCGATCTACATCTGTGATATTGCTACATACAGTAGTTTATTTATTCAAACCTATACTAAACCATATTACCATACCGGCAATTTCAAAACTGGTTTTCACTCTTTATGGTACACTCGTTATAACAAATAAAGTTTAAAAAAAATCACCGTATAGTAATTTTTTAGGTGATTTTATGGCTTTTAGAATCGAAATACAATGTCACTATTTAGACTGTTTTATTAATAATAATATTAATCTTCGTCAAATTATTTTGACTCCAATATTAGTAATTTAATTAATATGTTTTGTTTTAATTAGCTAGAAAATCTGCAAAAATTAATCGACAGCAGATAAATTATTCAATTTTAATTACATAAATATAACTGCTGTATTATGACATTGCCTGAAACAATAATAGTAATTTAAATTTAATTAACATGGCCAGTTTTATACTTTGCTAACTTTGCTAAACCCAATTACCAACAGCTTTAATAATAATTGTTCATCATTATATTATTTATTATTATTTCAGTTGCATAGGTAACGATGCATGGACAATCGGAATAATTAGTAATATGGGCCAAGGTATCGAGTATAGTTGTATCACAAGTAAAAGATCATCAATCAATAGCGGATTTGTGAATGATGAGAAGGAGGAAATTTTTTATTGATTCAAAAATTTCTAATTAAAAAAATATATTTTGGGTTTTAATTTTAAAATTATTCATATCATGACCTTTCCAAACACGCAAGCTCTATACGTGTTTAACGACTGTCTGCAATTTTTCAAAATGTGGCCCCTTTTATGAAGTTATTTTTATCAGGCTCATGACATTTTGACAAGCTATTTTTATCAGGATCATGACAGAGCCGATGATATTATTAAAAGTGGGCCGGCGGCGATTAAAATGATCAGATGTGAGATTCTGAAGTTGACCGTATCAACTAGTATCTATCTACTTCTTACTTAAACGCGTTGCTATTTTTAAAGAAAGGTATATGGACAAATCGCCACGCAATTTGAAATCTAGGCTGAGATTACTTCAGATGTTGTCGAATCGTCTTTCAGGGAGAACCTACTTTAACGGGCTAAACATCGTTGATTTTTATCATTTTTAGTGTTCCGTACGGAACACTTATAAGATCACTTCGGTGTCTATCTTTCTGTCTGTCTGTCTGTCTGTCTGTCACACCCGATTTTCTCCGAAACTATTTGACATAGAAAGGTGAAATTTGGTAATAATATAGGAATTGATGGCCTCATCAGAGCCATGTAGTTTTGAGAATTAAATTTTGACTTAAGGGTTAGTTTGGGGTGTGAAGTCGGAAGTGAAAAAAAAAAAATTTTTACTAGGTCATCGAGTGTGGTGTCAAATGGAAGCTTGTGAAAACACAAGTAAAAATATATATATATAATATTATACTTGCGCGCACTTTTCTTTGTATTATTTTTAAAAAATTCGCGAAAAATCGCTGTCCCGGGCCTTATCTCGAAAGGTACTTATTAAAAAATTTCGAAAAAATTTTGGAATATTCTCCACGGGGTGTAGATTGAACGAAAATTATCACGAGTGCATTACCTTTAATAATTTATATGGTATATAAAAAAAAAAACAAAAATTTCAAGGTCATCAGATTTCAGTAAAGATTGGAAACAAACTTTGTTGGAAACACATTTGGGGTGTGTTTTGTGAAGTCACTGATCATTTTATACCACCGTAACATAAATTTTGACTTAAGGGGTTCGTTTTGAGGGGTGAAATCGGAAGTGAAAAAAATTTTTTTTTACTAGGTCATCGAGTGTGGTGTCAAATGAAAGCTTGTGAAAACACGAGTAAAAAATATATATATAATGTAATACTTGCGCACACTTTTCTTCGTATTACTTTTAAAAAAAATCGCTGTCTCCTACTTTATCTCGAAAAGTACTGATCAAAAAATTTTGAAAAAATTCTGGAATATTCTCCACGGTGTATAGATTGAACAAAAATTATCACGAGTGCATTACCTTTAATAATTTATTTGGTATATAAAAAAAAACAAAATTTCAAGGTCACCAGTTTTCAGTAAAGATTAGAAACAAACTTTGTTGAAAACTCATTTGGGGTGTGTTTTGTGAAGTCACTGATCATTTTATACCACCCTAACAAAAATTTTTATTTTAAAAACAATCAACGTACGGAACACTAATTGTGCAAGTTTAACTTGCACTTGACCGGTTTTTTTTTTTAATAAAAGGAAAAATCTTACACTTTTGTGATTTGGTAATTTATTTTAGTACACATCTGATAATGTGAAAAAGAAATAATCAAACAATACTTATAATTATAATGGTAACTATTTTTTGCAATAACAAACGAAATTAAATCTGTCAAAATTAACTTTTCTTTCAAGCGCCATCAAATTTACGTATTTATATTTAAATTGTTTATTTATTTTTTAGGTTTATTTATGATTAAATTACATTATAATTTAAAATTTTCAGTTGCAGATTTAAAATTCCGGCTTATACTTGGTACACAAACAAGTGACTCCGTAGACGAGGCTCAGTAGAAGATCACCTTTTATGATACCATTATTATTATAATTATTCTCTAACTTAATTTTTTTTACGTCCTCAGATATATAATAAAATAATTACCACAAAAGTGTCAGTTCTTCTATTAAAAAAATGATAAAAATCAAGTTTTTTTAGTTTGTTAAAGTAGGTTCCCCCTTAATAATGTCTGTAGCCCTCAAATAAAAGCACTTACATATTACTGCCTACAAGACCGGAAACAACCACTTTACCATTATATTCTGACTGTAAAAGCATACATTTCTTAATGTACAATTTATTTTAAACATAAATTTCTTAATATCATAATTTTGATTCACAGAACAATATCTCCGATATTTTATAAGGAGTGTGAATTAATCTTGACGGATTTCTAAAAGTAACATCCGCCATCATTAGACTTTAATTTTTAGTATATGTTAGTTTGTCGAAGTGTAAAACAACATATTTTTTTTAGCATTGAATATATCGAATTACGTGCCAACCAAATACCGTTTGCGGGAAGTGTTACTTTTCTTGTTTAATTCGAAGAAAAGCGCTGCTGGTGATTATATTCCATCCATAAAAACATGTGAGTACTGGTTTCGATGCTTTAAAAGTGGTGATTTCGACATGGAAGACAAAGAACGTCCAGACCAGCCGAAAAAGTTTAAAGATGAAGAATTGGCGGCATTACTCGATGAAGACCCGTGCCAAATAGAAAAAGAACCTGCAGAATTATTATGAGTTGAATCGCACAAGCATTTCCAAGTGCTTACATGCACTGGAAATGATTCAGAAGGAAAAAAATTGAGTACCGTACGAATTGAAAGCGAGAGACGTTGAAAGGCGATTTTTCACCTGTGAACAACTGCTTCAGCGGCATAATCGAATAGGTTTTTGCGTCGTTACGTAACTAGTGATGAAAAATAGATACGCTACGATAATCTAAAGCGCAAAAAATCATGGATGAAGCCCGGTGAACCATCAACATCCTCGCCAAAGCAGAATATTTATGGCCCCAAGCTTATGTTGTGAATTTAGTGGGCTCAGATGAGTCTAGTGTATTATGAACTGCTCCAACCCAACGAGAATATTACTGGGGAATGTTACCAACAAGAATTGATGCAATGTAGCCGGGCGTTGAAGGAAAAACGACCGCAATATGCCAAAAGACACAAGAAAGTGATTTTTCAACATAAAAATGCCCGGTCACATGTTGCAAAACCTGTCAAGAAGAAGCTAGAAGCGCTTGGATGGGATATCCTACTCACTCGCAGTATTCACCAGGCATTGTTCCTTCTGATTATCAATTGTTTCGATCGATGACGCACGGCCTGTCTGAACATCGCTTCCATTCTTATGAGGATACCAAAAAATGAGTCGATTCGTGAATAGCCTTAAAAGATGAGTCGTTTGTTCAACGTGATATTCATATGCTGCCTCAAAGATGGGAGAAAGTAGTTGCTAGCGATGGACAATACTTTGAATAATCAGTTTGTAATCCATTTTTTTACAAGAAAGCTATACTTTTACGGAAAAATCCCTTAAAATTAAGTCACACACTCAATAGTAAATAATTTCAGAATCTCCCCGCTTTTTGCAATTTTTCATTTCGTGAAATTGTGCCGCCACTGATATCTAAGTTGTCAAGTTTTATCAGTCTTTTATTTCAAAATTACCTGTAAACTTTTACGAAATAACATAAAAGACATTATGTTTTGTACTTTAATACCCCCTTGTTTGCTTCCAGTGTAGGTTGGAAACATCACGGAATATAAAACCGAATACACTTTTAGATGGAAAGTTTGTATAATGAGAGGGTGTGGTTTTCGTCATAATTACTTAACGTAGAGGTATACCAAGTGACAAACTCGCTCTTAGGTAATTTTAAATAAAAAGAAAATCATTATCTTTCCGCTTAGTAGGCGTATAAAAGACACGTATTTCTTGAAGAAAAATATTATTTCTATTTATTAACTAAGTTGGGAATGTGGAATCTTTGGCACAATGATACTACTCAGTATATATCACCACTACACCAAACACTTTATTTTTGCACTCGACGCGCGTTTCGCTAACCATGTTAGCTTCATCAGGAGCGATGATTGACTAAAGCTAAACTACAAATTTACCCTATTTATACTTAGCCTAACCCTTGAATTACTCAAGCGGAACTAATGACATAGGCAAGGCCATCGGTTCCGGTCAAGTAACCAGTAGAGGGGACTATAAGGAATAGGCCCTCTGTCTTTATTTAAACTACTTTTACGTTTTATGATTTCCATACTTTCGAATGCGTTCAACAATTTCCTATCAGATACATTTTTTATTAATCTTAGATTATCTAATATTGCAATGCTAGACTCTTCTGTTCTACTGTATTTTAAGTGTGCTAAGTGTTCTTTAAATCTTGTTTTAATTGACCTTTTAGTTGTAATGATTGTGACAAAAAGTATGTTGGGCAAACTAAAAGGTTAAAGATTTAAAGAACACTTAGCAGACTTAAAATACAATAGAACAGAAAGTCTAGCATTGCCGAACATGCGCTTGAAGCTGATCATACTGTAACATTAGATAATCTAAGATTAATAAAAAATGTATCTGATAGGAGATTGTTGAACGCATACGAAAGTATGGGAGTCATAAAATGTAAAAGGAGTTTAAATAAAGACAGAGGGCCTATTCCTTATAGTCCCCTCTACTGGTTACTTGACCGGAACTGATAGCCTTGCCTAAGTCATTTGTTCCGCTTGAGTAATTCTAGGGTTAGGCTAAGTATAAATAGGGTAGATTTGTAGTGTAGCTTTAGACAATCATCGCTCCTGATGAAGCTAACATGGTTAGCGAAACGCGCGTCGAGTGCAAAAATAAAGTGTTTGGTGTAGTGGTGATATATACCGAGTAGTATTTCTATTTATGTATTAACTGTAAAAACTCATACCTATTTTTCACGAATAGTGTGTCTAAAAAGGTGAAAAGCTGCTAATTTTTATTTATAAACATCTATTAGGTAATAACAAAATTTATTTGTTTTTACCTGAATCCTGAAGTTGGATCTAGTACGACCTCAATGAAACATCTATATGGGTACTTATCTTTATCTGATAACAAAGAGCCAATCCAGCAATGTACCTGAATATTCCTGAATGGATAGAGAAAATACTGTGAATACAATAGAAAATAATCAGCAGTCAACAATTTCTATTTTGGGTAACCCTCTACACTTTCATAGAAAATTAAATTTTATTACTATAAGCTGTTTAAAAACGAATAGAGCATTCTTTAAAATAGAAGTACTCATGAGTTTCCAGTAAACGACCTATTAAGTTAAATAAATATAGTGAAATTTTACAGAGCCGTATTTAAAAGCTTAGAAAACTTCAAACAGCTATGTCTTCTTTAGGTTTTATTAGGCGTAATGACTGGTTTTAGTGTGGTTACCTGAAAAAGTTCCCGTTTCGGCGACCAGTAAACTGTAGAATGCTCAAATCGCCTTTCATGCCTAGTTACTGAATATAAATTAGATGATGTTTGTATTGTATTTTTCGTTAGCTATAGAGATTTTTGGAAAGTATTACTACAGTAGTGTTCTATTTGCTTTTTGTACCGCAGTATCATAGCCGGTGAAATCAAGATATAGTTGCCGCCTAAGAATATCTAGGGTCAAGCCCTTAGGGAAATAATTCTTCTATCGTCTTGATCTAGTACTGACGTAGCTGCTTCCAAACGCCAGGGAGGATGTAAAAAAAGGGAAAAGAAAATAGAGGAAGGAATATGATTCTGTTCTAGTCCTGGTCTCTCTCAGGGATAGGAGATGAGAGAAAACCAGTAGCGAGCGTAGGTCAAGGTGCGCTAAACCCTGTAGTAACCTGTCCTCTACGCTGAATCTATTTTCCAACCCCCATTTTCACCCCTCAAAAGGGTGCATATGATCAAAATGAACCCGAAAATAGATTCAGCGACCCCAGAAAACTCCCGAGGAATCAGTTTTTGAACGCTTAAACTTGAAATCATGTGGACGTCGAAATTTCACTTCCGGTTCCGTTCTGGTTTTTGCAATTTTGAAAAATTTTGAGGTTATATTTTGCAAATCGGCTTACTTACGTTTTTCCGGAATTTACTTACAAGTATTTTTTAAAAATAATTGTTTGATTTCGTTAATAATTGAGGGCTCTAGGCAATTTCGAACGATAAATCCAGATTCCTGGAGCACAGTGCGTTGTAAGAAGAAGATGTTTGTACAATTTATCTCGCTCGGACTAAACTTTTTTCAAATTTTTTGTATATAATTATTTTACTTTAAATGCAACTTTTGCAATTGGAAGTAAATATTCTGTTAATTACCGTTAAAATTGGAGCAAAAATTACCGGCGAAATAACTCACAACTTAAAAATTTGTCAATCGATTTCACGTTTATTCTTTGTCGATATGAGCTTTTGGGTAACTTCACGTATAAAAAGTAGATAAAATGAAGCCATGCAAAAAACCTTATCTCATAGTCGGATTATTCTCAAGTAACAAGGAGAAAAACAGATTTTTTAATAAGAACTAGTAAAATTACCGGTAATTTATTGTTTTTTCCCTTTTTTACCGGCAAAATTTGAACCCTACCGGTAATTTTAAAACCCTAAAATACATCTATCCAAATTGAAGTTACTTTCCAGTATTTAACTTTGACATGGTCTAGTCTCGAACCTGAACCATGATCAAAGGTGTGAAAATTCATCAGGGATATTTACAATATATTCAACAACTTACCAATATATTGTACTGTATATAAGCCTGATAATTATGTCAGACATATGCGTGTGAGTGACGTTTATTATAACTACAACCAGTCGTCCGAAGTTGCAGTAAATGCCTCTAGGGTGAATATATGATGATATTCAGTCTATAAAAAAGTTAAAGCGACACGGAAAATTTATAGATGTCGGATAACGGGACAAAGTTAAAAAATAACGCCACAGTTCACGTGAGGCGCCGTGGTGCTGTTACCGACACGCACGACGATGACGGTATATATATATATATAGGGTATTGGCATTGGAAACACGCATATGTCAATCAGTCTGCAGCAGTTTTTTTTTGTCATTTCCTGTTTGGAAAAAATAAATCTAACAGTTTAGTTATTAAAGTTGATATTTTATAAAAGAAAAAAAAAAAATTAAACGAATTTCTTAAGATTGTGATAGAGTCACGGAAACTAACTTCGCTGTTTTAATATATCAGAGTTGGTTTTAACAAATATCGGAGCCATGTTTAGCATGGTCTTTTATATCTGACTAAATTTCAGTAAATCTATTCTATACAGAATGTCTTGGAGGGTGATTATCTATTACAACTTCCTAAAGATATACACATGTTTGAAACAACGCAATTGAACACTTTGGAGAATCTCGAGCGGTTGCTCTTGACATATCCAAGGCATTCGACCGTGTTTGGCACGATGGACTGTTGGCTAAGTTACGCTGTTGTGGTGTGTCTGAAAAATTCTGTTTGTGGCTCTCATGTTTCCTCAGAGAGCGTTCTTTACGAGTGGCGGTCGACGGATTTCTTTCTAGTACCTTCACTATCAACGCCGGTGTGCCCTAAGGCTCCATACTGTCTCCTACTATCTTTTTCATTTACATTAACGATCTGCTGGAAAAGACGGGAAATCCAATCTACAGCTTTGCAGATGACAGTACGCTTGTCTCTTCATTCACTTTGAATGCTCGAACATCGGTTGCTCAGGCGAATATCCGCAGACAGCAGGAGATCGTTCAACTTAACAAAAATTTGGAAAAAATTCTATCTTGGGGTGACAGTAACCAAGTGGAATTTAACGCTACAAAAACCCAGGCGGCAGTTTTTTCTAAAAAAGTTAACGTTGCTGAACCCGACATAGTTATGTCGGGGCACTTCATTCCCCTAGCATCGTCGCTCAATTTGTTGGGTGTTAGTTTGGGAGCAAATATGCATGAACATGTTGCAGGCATAGCAAGGAAAGCTTCTCAAAAGTTGGGAATATTATTTCGAACCAGAAAGCTTTACACTCCACAACAACTGTTAATTCTTTACAAAGCTCAAATTCGACCAACTATGGAATGCTGCTCCCAGGTTTGGGGCTCCACTCCCAAACATACACTGCATATGTTGGATTCTGTTCAGAGAAGAGCTGTTCGCCTGATTAGAGACCCGGAACTGACCGGCGGCCTTGATTCGCTGGAACATCGAAGAACGGTTGGCGACTTGAGTCTGTTCTAGAAGTATTTTCATGGAAAGTGCTCGAAGGATGTAGCCCGCTTAATTCCTCCCAAAGTGGTGCATGTTAGAAATACACGTCGCGCTGGTGCTTCACATCCGTATGAGGTTCAGCTTGTTACTCCGCTTACAACGCTTTTCAAGCAGTCTTTTATATGGAGAGCATCATCCCTTTGGAATAATTTGCCCAGCGCTGTGTTTCCCACCGAGTACAACTTACAGCGATTCAAGAACGACGTGAATCGCTTTTTCCGCTCACATGCCGCTCCTGGAGCGCTTTAGGGACTTCCCTGCGGCACGAAGGGGAAGAATCATTTAATATTACATATAGCTCTTTTTAAATGTCTGTAAATCTTTCAAAATGAAGTACAAATACCAGCTCGCACATCAGTTTTATCCATTTTTATAGAAAATGTTAAAACTTGTTTGTTTACACGATCGGTATAAAAACACACCTGTCTAAACTTTACAGCACGCCATCTAGTAGATAACACTTAACACATATAATAATTTGGTCATCTTGGTTCCATATCTCTATCAGGCGGAGAACTTTTGCAAAGACCCTCGTAAATATTAATACAATTTTCAAAGTTATTTTTGTGTGCGTGTGTGATCTCGATTTTTGCTGTTATATTTCAGTAAAAAGGCATAGTTAAAAGTTAAAGGAATTCACAGTTTGATATGAACAAATTGTTTATGTTGTAAAAGTTTATTAAACTTAAAAATTCAAAATTCATATGGTTTTTAGTTTGAAGTTAGAATTTCTCAAAATCCTGATATAATGCCATCTACTACCGTTTCAAATTTAGGATGTCGAAATTATAAAACCATTTATTGGCGTACGCAAATTTCAGTCATTTGCCATAACGCTGTTTAAGTTTCTAAATTATTCCAACTCACATTTCTTTCTAACATAATTATCTATAAAATATTAGGTTACACCAGCTACCCTTAAAACGAATTCGACATGCCACTATCGTAAACTTTTACCGAGTTTTCCGACCTTATTTATGTTAAAGGTTTTCAATTTCTTTCTGTGTGTCTGTCCTGAATTTATATCAACCCAATCATCATGTTGACAAACTTATGAAACATGACATTTCCACTCGCACAAGCTACGTTGAAAATAGAAAAATACATACATATATATATAAAGAAACTGATTGATTCCTACGTGCTTTCCATGTGTATATCCTGCGTGCGTGTCTGTTATAGTTTTAGAAAATTTTATTTATTGGAAACATACACATATTTTGTTGGAATCATAATTTTTATTGCAAAAGGTGACTTAAAACATTATTGAAGCCAATATTTTACTAACACTTCTTATTGAGTTATCAGTTAAGACGTAGTCGATTTATCTGGAGAACACTTTCCGTTATGGTGTCACTTTTAAGAATGTTCCTTGCTATCATCTTATTTTTTTTTGCTGTTTTTTTTTTATTACAACAGGTGTACCTGATTTTTAATCTCACTTTCCGTTACTCAGCACTTATATTTAACTATACAAGTAAAAACATGCATTGTATATCACCATTAGTTCAGGTTGCCGATTTGGCATACTACACTTACCAAAAAGTAAAAATGTTATCTAATCATTACTAAGTTTTACGAGGGTCATTCGAAAAGCTCTTGGCCTGACACAAATATGACGGCAAGATGACCAAATTATTAAAGTATGGAAAATGTTCCTCCCAGAGTTAGAAATACACGTCGCGCTGATACTTCACATCCTTATGAGGTTAAGCTTGTTACTCCTCGTACAACGCTTTTTGAGCAGTCTTTTATGTGGAGAACATCATCCCTATGGAATAATTTGCTCAGGCGAATATCCGCAGACAGCAGGAAGTCATTCAACTTAACAAAGACCTGGAAGAAATTCTATCTTGGGGTGACAGTAACCAAGTGGAATTTAATGCTACAAAAACCCAGGCGGCAGTTTTTTCTAAAAAAGTTAACGTTGCTGAACCCGACGTAGTTATGTCGGGACACTCCATTCCCCTGGCATCGTCACTCAATTTGTTGGGCGTTAATTTGGGAGCAAATATGTCCTGGCATGAACATGTTGCAGGCATAGCAAGGAGAGCTTCTCAAAAGTTGGGAATATTATTTCGAACCAGAAAGCTTTACCCTCCACAACAACTGTCAATTCTTTACAAAGCTCAAATTCGACCAACTATGGAATACTCCTCCCATGTTTGGGGCTCTGCTCCCAAACATACACTGCATTTGTTGGATTCGGTTCAGAGAAGGGATGTGCGTCTGATTGAAGACCCAGAACTGACCGGCGGCCTTGATTCGCTGGAACATCGAAGAACGGTTGGCGACTTGAGTCTATTCTAAAAGTATTTTCATGGAGAGTGTTCGAAGGATGTAGCCCGCTTAATTTCTCCCAGAGCGGTGCATGTTAGAAATACACGTCGCGCTGATATTTCACATCCGCATGAGGTTCAGCTTGTTACTCCTCGTACAACGCTTTTCGAGCAGTCTTTTATATGGAGAACATCATCCCTTTGGAATAATTTGCTCAGGACTGTGTTTCCCACCGAGTACAATTTACAGCGATTCAAGAACAACATGAATCGCTTTCTCCGCACACGTGTCGCTCCTGTAGCGCTTTAGGGACTTCCCTGCAGCACGTGTGTTAGACCCATAAAAGAAAAAAATTATCTACTAGATGGCGTGATGTGAAGTTTGTTTAGTTGTCTTTTCGTAGCGATAATGTAAACGAACAATGGATAAAATTAAAGTACGTTGTAAAATACTTTGTTTTAAAACGTTTAACTCCCACAGACATTCAAAAAGACTTAAATATCCAATTAAATGATGAGCTGCTGCATTTAAATGTGATCGTACATCCACTCAGGATGCCCGAAAACCTCTTCGGCAGACGAGATTTCGATAAAAATTCACAATAGCGTACTAAATGATCGCCGATTGAAAGCATGCGAGCTTACTGACATTGTAAACATCTCGAGAGGTCGTGTCCAAAATATTTTATGCGAATGAACATTTTCTGAGAGTGTTTAGACTTGTCTAAACATAATTCCAGTGAACTTCTTCGACGTTTCATAACAGTAGATGAAACATGGATACACGCTAGAGACGAAGGAGCAGTTGAAACAGTAGGTGAGAACAGATGAGTGTGCGCCCAAGAACTCAAAAGCGTTTCCATCTGCAGGCAAAGTTATGGCTACGGTTTTTGGGTTTCTGATGGTGTTGGGCTCGTAGGCTACTTGGAGAAAGGGAGAACCATCACAGGGGAGTATTATGATATACTACTGGACGAATTGAAGGGTGCTATTTAGGAGAAGCGTGCGCATTTCACAAACAAGGATGTGCTATTTCATCATGATAATGCATCCTCATACACGTCCTTGATTGTTACTGCAAAAGTGCATGATTAGTGTCTCAAAATGCTTCCAGATCCACCATATTGACCAGATCTTATTTCGAAACCTGAAAAAATGGCCGGCTAGACGAAGATTCACTTCGAATGATGAAGTGAAAGCTGAGACGAATGCTTACTTTGCAGGATTGGATAAATCTTATTATAATGAGGTTAATAATAAGTTGGATGGTTGTTGGATTAAACGTATTGATTTTGCAAAGTGACTACGCAAAAAAATAAAAAATTATCTTTAATTTTGCCGAGAACTTTTGGACCGACCCTCGTAGTTTTATTTGATTACCTTCTCAAAATTAAATAAAGACCGGCCGAGTGCAAGTCGAACTTGCGCAATTAGTGTTCCGTACGTTAATCGCTTTTAAAATAAAAATTTTTGTTATGGAGGTATGAAGTGATCAATGACTTCAAAAAACATACCCCAAATAAGTTTTCAACAAAGTTTTTTTCCGATCTTCACTGAAAACTGATGACCTTGATTTTTTTGTTTTAAATACTAGATAAATTATTAAAAGAAATGCATTCGTGATAATTTTCGTTCAATCTCCTATCAGATACATTTTTTATT
Organism: Pachyrhynchus sulphureomaculatus; assembly: GCA_019049505.1. Taxonomy (NCBI): domain Eukaryota; kingdom Metazoa; phylum Arthropoda; class Insecta; order Coleoptera; family Curculionidae; genus Pachyrhynchus; species Pachyrhynchus sulphureomaculatus. The sequence goes on from CM032446.1 coordinate 246,924,070, forward strand.
AATCTTAGATTATCTAATGTTACAGTATGATCAGCTTCAAGGGCATGTTCGGCAATGCTAGACTTTTCTGTTCTATTGTATCTTAAGTGTGCTAAATGTTCTTTAAATCGTGTTTTAATTGACCTTTTAGTTTGCTCAACATACTTTTTGTCACAATCATTACAACTAATTTCATAAATTCCACTTTTCTCACAATTGGGAATCTTATCTTTGGGATTTCCTAAGATATTCCTCAGATTGTCTGATGATTTATAGACTAAGGTGAGGCCTACCTTATTAAATACCTTATTGAGTCCCTTGCTATATTTCGGATTATATGGTATGGAGACATACTTGGTGTTATTTTCTTCGCGTGTAAAAAAGGTGGAATTCTGAATATTAGACCTAAATTTATGTCTATTTATTAGCTTATTTACTAAGTTATCGTCATAACCATTAACTCTAGTTATATTTCTAATACGATTCCTTTCTTTATTAAAGTTTACTCTATTCAGAGGGAAAGTGACCAAACGATGAACTAAAAAATGTATTGAGGCTAATTTATGTTGTTTGCAATGAAATGAATCATAAATTAGCCTCAATACATTTTTTAGTTCATCGTTTGGTCACTTTCCCTCTGAATAGAGTAAACTTTAATAAAGAAAGGAATCGTATTAGAAATATAACTAGAGTTAATGGTTATGACGATAACTTAGTAAATAAGCTAATAAATAGACATAAATTTAGGTCTAATATTCAGAATTCCACCTTTTTTACACGCGAAGAAAATAACACCAAGTATGTCTCCATACCATATAATCCGAATAAGGTATTTAATAAGGTAGGCCTCACCTTAGTCTATAAATCATCAGACAATCTGAGGAATATCTTAGGAAATCCCAAAGATAAGATTCCCAATTGTGAGAAAAAGTGGAATTTATGAAATTAGTTGTAATGATTGTAACAAAAAGTATGTTGGGCAAACTAAAAGGTCAATTAAAACACGATTTAAAGAACATTTAGCACACTTAAGATACAATAGAACAGAAAAGTCTAGCATTGCCGAACATGCCCTTGAAGCTGATCATACTGTAACATTAGATAATCTAAGATTAATAAAAAATGTATCTGATAGGAGATTGTTGAACGCATACGAAAGTATGGAAATCATAAAATGTAAAAGTAGTTTAAATAAAGACAGAGGGCCTATTCCTTATAGTCCCCTCTACTGGTTACTAAACCGGAACTGATGGCCTTGCCTATGTCATTAGTTCTGCTTGAGTAATTCTAGGGTTAGGCTAAGTATAAATAGGGTAGATATGTAGTTTACCTTTAGTCAATCATCGCTCCTGATGAAGCTAACATGGTTAGCGAAACGCGCGTCGAGGGCAAAAATAAAGTGTTTGGTGTAGTGATGATATATACTGAGTAGTATCATTGTGCCAAAGATTCCACATTCCCAACTTAGAATGTTCAGGAAATGGAAACGATTGGAATAAACGGATATACCTTCGAAAGAGTAGAGAAGATTAAATATTTGGGAGTGACGCTGTATTGGGATGGGAACAAGGAAATGGAAGTAAAGGAAAGATTAATAATAGCAAATAGGTTGTTCCATAGCAATAAGAAATTGTTAAGTCGTAAGATAATAGGAAGACACAGTAAGATGAGGATATACAAAACAATAATACTCCCAAAAACTAATGTATGCTACCGAAGTTATAAGCATTACAAAGAAACAAGAGGAAGACATGAGAAGAATTGAACGAAAGATGTTAAGAGCGATCCTAGGGCCAATAAGAATATGTGAAGGAGTCTACAGAAGGAGGACTAATCAAGAAATTTTGGAAGAAGTAGAGGAGGACATAGTCAAAAAAATAAAACAGAAGAGATATAGCGATTTTTGACAATTTTTTAAAAATAATACAAAGAAAAGTGTGATGCTTCCATGTTTGAAGCTTCGCTCCCAAACATACACGGCATTTATTGGATTCTATTCAGAGCTGTTCGTCTGATTGCAGACCCGGAACTGACCGGCGGCCTTGATTCGCTGGAACATCGACTTGAGCCTGTTCTACAGGTATTTTCATGGATGTGGCCCGCTTAATTCCTCCCAGAGCGGTGCATGTTAAAAGTACACATCTGTATGAGGTTCAGCTTGTTACTCCTCATACAACGCGTTTCAAGCAGTCTTTTATATAGAAAATATCATCCCTTTGAAATAATTTGCGCAGGACTGTGTTTCGCACCGAGTACAATTTACAGCGATTCACGAACAGCGTGAATCACTTTCTCCGCACATGTGCCGCTCCTGTAGCGCTTTAGGGACTTCCCTGCAGCACGTGTGCTAGACCCATAAAAAAAAACTGTACTCGATGACCTAGTAATTTTTTTTTTTCACTTCCGACTTCACTCCCCAAAACTTAAAGTCTAACTTTCAAAACTACACGCCCCTGATGGGACCATCAATTCCTATATTAGTGATCTTACATGTGTTCCGTAAGTAACACTCAAAAGAGAGGGTTGTACATACAATTCGTAAATAACGATAGTTGTTTGCCTAATGTTAAAAAATATACATGCCGTTGTTGTAGCTCGGTATTTCATTTAAATTTCATAGTAATTGGAAAACCTAGCTTGCTGTAGACATTTTATAATTTTTTTATGTATTTCAGGATCAGCATTTCTAAAAATCATAAGTTCTCGTTTTTTTTTATGATCGAATTTAAATATCTTCAAGAAAAAACCCTAAAATGAAAAGATTCGTTTATGATAAACATAAAACGTTAGAACTTTTAAATTTCTCAAAATCCAATACAAAATCCATTTGTTCAGTAATAAGTCATTAGTCTAGATAAAATTTTTTCATTAAAGAATGGTAAATTGTACTAAAACCACTTTCATTTAATAGGTTTAAATCATTAGTTGCCCCAGAAACCAGTTAGTTAACGGAACGTGACAATATTAAGGTGTCTTCGAACACATTAATATCTCAGATATGGTGGTTGAAAAACCGATAAGAATTAAGGA